>CM077164.1:51137398-51666284 GCA_039583875.1 Platanthera guangdongensis
TTTTTTAAAAAATTTTTGTTTTTAGGTTTTTTTCATTTTCTTTGTATTCACTGTGTTGAGTGTATAAGCTTAAATTTCTTTTGTTCTTTTTAAATTTTCATGTAAGTGTGTGAGTGAGTGTATGAAATTTTTTTGCTTTCATTAATTATGTAGAGTGTGTGAGTTGTTTTTTGTTACAAATTTTATGCTTTTTTTAATGCTTTCCCTTTAGCTTTTGATTCAAAATTATGTAGAGTTTGTGATGTAGTGTATAATTTTATTGCTTTCTTGAATTTCATTGTTGGATGTGGTGGTTTCGTGTGCTTTATTCCGCCTACTCCGTGTAAAGTTAAATGTAGCATGTTTCATTTTCATCTACTCGTTCGAGTAGGACTTTAAATTTTCTTTCTTTATTTTTCCGCCTACTCACTTGAGTTAAATGGCCGGACTTTATTTCAGTCCTACTCGTTTGAGTAGGACTTGCATTTTTCTTTATTTTTTTCCGCCTACTCACTTGAGTTTAAATGGCCGGACTTTATTTCAGTCCTACTCGTTTGAGTAGGACTTGCAATTTTACTTTATTTTTTTTTCCGCCTACTCACTTGAGTTAAATGGCCGGACTTTTTAGCCCTGTAATCGCATTTATTTCTCCTACTCATTTGAGTAGGACTCGCTTTCATTTCAGTCCTACTCGTTTGAGTAGGACTTGCAATTTCAGCCTTTATTTACCGCCCCACTCGTTTGAGTGGGACTCGCAAATTTGAATATGCAATTTTCTTTTATGTGTAACTTAGCTTTGTTTAATTTATAATTTGAGTGTGCGTGAGTTCTTGTTTAGCTAATCTTTTTAGTTTTCTAAATGTTGTTATTTTTCTTTTGTCCCTTTCTTATAAACGTTTAGTGTTTAATTTCGAACCAGCGCCTCACTAAATTATAAGCCGTCCCATACCGATGTGTGGCTAATCGCTATTAGCCTCGGCATCGAAGAGCATTGGGACATTTAAAATGATTTATAATAATTAAAGCTCTTTATTTTCATTTTAATTTAAGCACTTAGGGTTTACCCCGGGTTTACGACGCGTAGGACCACATAATCGATGTGTGGGCCCTATTTCCGTAGTCCATATGCTAGCTAGCCGAGAGGCCGTGCATATGGACCGATCACCCCTGGGTAAATAGAGTTGCGTGCATACCCTCGAGAGAGGACTAGCGTAATTCTACCGGATTGGGTCCCCCACCCAATAGCGGGGTTCTTAGCGTAAAGCGGGCGTTAAGAGGAATCCTTCGTCGGACTAACGTTCGGTCGAATAGTCTTAACGTTTAGGTGAGCGATATCCTATAGCTAGGTGAGCTCACATTTGTGGAACCTCCACGGCCAAGTTGTCTTATTATTAATTTGAAAACTAAGTCTTTTTATTATTAAAAATTATTTTAGTCTTAATCCGATTCGATGCCGAGCGTTAACCCTTCATCGAATATTTTCTAAACCGTTTTTTCGCTCCTTGCTTTTCGCCTTTTTATTAAGTAAAAAAATCCACCTTATTTTCAGTAAAATAATAGTCCTCCCGGAGGAGTAAGAATAGTCAACGCGACCCCGAGAACAATACGACCTCGGTATTCCCCCGAATATCGAGTACTACTTGCGATAGGTGCACTTGCCTACCGAGCAAGCCCGCGGCGATCGACTCAACGAACCAACCACAGTAAGAGTCTGTTCGCGGGCCCATCAAGTTTTTGGCGCCGTTGCCGGGGACTTCTCTTTTCGAGTTGCTATTTCGAATTCCTGGAGTCTATTAATTTTACTTATTTTCTAAAAAACAAAAAAAAAACTAACTAAAAACTTTATTTAAAAAAAAACAAACAAAAAGAGTTTATTTTTGTTTTATTTTTGTTTGGGTGTATGACCCGAGGACAACCCTCAGAGTCTGAAGATTTAGACTTCGACCCTGAGATCGAACGCTCTCTTGCGCGTATCCGATCTCATCGCCGAAATCCTTCTTTAGATCCCGAGGAATCTATCGGAGAACCCACTGTTGTAGTTATGGCCGCCCCTAACCTTCCCCCGGCGGCCGAGCGTACTATGTCTTATTACGCCCGGCCTAACCTGGATGATTCAGGGTCGAGTATTGTTCGCCCCTGCGGTGGCCAATAATAATTTTGAAATAAAGTCAAGTGTCATTCAAATGGTCCAAAACGCCGTGCAGTTCGATGGACTGCCGGATGAGGACCCGAATGTCCACTTGTCCAATTTCTTGGAGATATGCGACACCTTCAAGATCAATGGCGTCACTGATGACGCCATTCGTTTGCGCTTATTTCCTTTTTCCCTTAAGTCCAAAGCCAAGGCGTGGTTGAATGCCCTCCCGCGAGGATGTATCACCACGTGGGCTGAGTTGACGGAACGGTTCCTAACGAAGTACTTTCCGCCCGCCAAAACTGCAAAGTTGCGGGCGGACATTTCTTCGTTTGTGCAGAACGATCCCGAGTCTCTATATGAGACTTGGGAACGATTTAAGGAATTCCTCCGCCGTTGCCCGCACCACGCGCTGCCAACGTGGTTGCAAGTTCAAATTTTTTATAATGGGCTGAATTTTCAGACGCGTCAAATGATTGACGCGGCTGCCGGGGGTACGCTTAACAACAAAACCCCCGAGGCCGCCCAGGCTTTATTCGAAGAGATGGCTATGAACGCCTATCAATGGAACGTCCCGCGGGGACGGCCAAAGCCGGCGGCTGGTCTTTTTGAAGTGGATGCCACTGCTCTCTTGACCCTTCAAGTTGAAAGGTTAACAAAGCAGGTGGCGGAGATGTCTGCTGCCTCCTCCACTCCGCCTTGTTTTATTCCCCCCAACGTCTGCGTAGCTGAAGAGTTCGTGGACTTCATGGGAAATTCGGGTCGTCCTCCCTTCAACCCCAACAACAACCCTTATAGTAATAACTATAATCCGGGTTGGAGGAATCACCCCAACTTCTCGTGGAGCAACCCGAATAATGCTCAGCGCCCCCCTATTTCTTATGCGCCCGGATTTCTTCCTCCCCCTCCTCTTCCGAAACCCTCCCCGATGGAGGAAAATTTTTCGAAGTATATTGCGTCCAACGAGTCAAATATCCGGAACATCACCGGATCGCTAAAAACACTCGAACAACAGGTTGGACAGCTGGCGAGGATGATGTCCGAGCGCGCGCTCGGGGCACTGCCGGGAAACACGGAGCCGAATCCGCGGGAGAACGCCAACGCTATAACCCTCCGTAGCGGAAAGGAGGTGGTCGATCCAAAACGGACCGACCCTCAGGTACATATTTCACCTCCGACCCCTCTTCCCCTTTCTTCGCTCACGCCACCTTTACCTATTATAAAAGAAAAAATTATTTTAAACAAGGCTCTCCCGTATCCGCATAAGTTAGAAAACGAGCGTAAGGACGCGCAATATGAAAAATTTATTTTATTATTAAAACAAATTCACATTAATGTTCCTTTTTGCGAGGCTATCTCCCAAATGCCCAAATATGCGAAATTTTTAAAAGAACTACTTTCTAATAAACGCAAATTAGAGGATATTTCGCATGTATCTCTCAACGCTGTCTGCTCGGCGGCCCTTACTAATAAATTGCCCGCAAAACAAAACGACCCGGGACGGTTTTCCATCCCGTGCCTTTTTGGCGATATATTAGTAAAGTACGCCTTAGCTGATTTAGGGCTAGCATTAATCTGATGCCGTTCTCGCTCTTTTTGCGTTTAGGTTTGAGTACTCCTAGTCCTACGAATATGCGCATCCAATTAGCGGATCGCTCGGTTAAGTTCCCTATCGGGGTAGTGGAGGACGTCCTTGTCCGAGTCGACAAGTTTACCTTCCCGGTAGACTTCGTCATCTTAGATATCGAGGAGGACGCCGAGGTACCAATAATACTCGGTCGCCCTTTTCTCGCCACCTCCCGCGCACTAATAGATATTAGTAATGGTAGCCTTCTCCTCCGAGTAGGCGATGACCAGGTTACTTTCTCTATTAATCCCTCGATGGACAATTTGTCATCGAGCGACGATTTCTGCTATTCTTTAATACTTTTTTCGGAGATCGTTCTTCTCCCATTTTCGAGTCCGTATTTTTAAATGACGATATTTATGCGCTCGAAAATTTTAACTGCGATGAGGATACGTCTATAGACTTGCCTTTCGAACCAATTGGTAAGAAAGACATAGGAATTAAAACCTCCCTAGAAGAACCGCCCATCCTAGACCTCAAACCCTTACCCGCCTCGCTCAAGTACGCTTTTTTGGGAAAAGGTGATACGCTCCCCGTTATCATTTCTTCGAACTTGAGTGATTCGGAGACTTCCGATTTATTGGAAGTTTTATTTAAACATCGCCACGCAATTGCGTGGCAAATCTCTGACCTAAAGGGGATTAGCCCCTCCTTTTGCACCCATAAGATTTTCCTAAACGATAATTGCCGCAAAACGATACAGCCGCAGCGTCGTCTTAACCCAAACATGAAAGACGTCGTTAAAGCCGAAATCATTAAGTTATTAGATGCGGGGATTATCTACCCTATTTCGGACAGTGCATGGGTTAGTCCCGTGCATGTCGTGCCCAAGAAGGGCGGTCTTACCGTAGTGGCGAATGAGCATAACGAGCTTGTCCCAACTCGTACTGTTACGGGTTGGCGAGTGTGCATCGACTATAGGAAACTTAACGACGCCACCCGTAAGGACCATTTCCCTCTGCCATTTCTAGACCAGATTCTAGAGCGTTTATCCGGTCATCCGTATTATTGTTTTCTTGATGGTTTATCGGGGTTTTTCCAAATCCCCATTTCCCCCGATGATCAAGAGAAAACAACTTTTACTTGCCCGTTCGGCACCTTCGCATATCGAAGAATGCCATTTGGACTCTGCAACGCGCCAGCTACATTCCAAAGATGTATGCTAGCGATCTTTGGCGAGCTAGTAGAAGACATTATGGAAGTCTTTATGGATGACTTCTCTGTTTTCGGACGCTCTTTTCCCGATTGCCTTAACAATTTAGATCGTGTCCTTCAACGGTGCGAGGACACAAGCCTTGTTTTAAATTGGGAAAAATGCAACTTTATGGTTCGAGGAGGTTTGGTCCTCGGCCATATGATTTCGTCTAAGGGGATAGAGGTGGATAAGGCCAAAATAGAAATTATAGAAAAACTTCCGCATCCAACAAACGTAAAATCTATTAGAAGTTTCTTAGGCCATGCGGGCTTTTATCGACGCTTTATTCAAGATTTTTCAAAAATAACAAAGCCGCTAACTCACCTCTTGGAAAAGGAATCACGCTTCATCTTTAGTAGCGAATGCGAGTCCGCCTTTAATTTAATAAAACAAAAACTTATCTCTTCACCAATATTAGTGGCCCCTAATTGGTCCCTTCCGTTCGAAATAATGTGCGACGCTAGTGATATTGCCTTAGGTGCCGTTCTTGGCCAACGCGTAGAAAAACATTTTCATCCTATTTATTACGCTAGCAAGACGCTCACTTCCGCACAAGTAAATTACACAACAACGGAAAAGGAACTCTTAGCCGTCGTTTTCGCTTTCGATAAGTTTCGCTCGTATATAACGCTATCTAAAGTTATCGTTTTTACCGATCACTCCGCGCTTAAATATTTATTAGCTAAAAATGATGCGAAGCCCCGCCTTCTTCGATGGATTCTCCTCCTACAAGAGTTTGATTTGGAGATCCGAGATAAGCGGGGAGCGGAAAATCTAGCGGCCGACCACCTCTCCCGTTTAGAAAATCCGGGTGCGGAAGCGCTCGTCGAATCTGAAATAAATGACAGATTCCCCGAGGAACGCCTTCTTGCCATTAATAAATCTTCATCATCTTCGCCTTGGTTCGCAGATTTTGCAAATTTTTTAGTAGCGCGGGTCCTTCCAAAAGAATTTTCCGGTCACCAAAAGAAGAAATTCTTTTCTGACTTGAAAAATTTCTTTTGGGAGGACCCATTTCTTTTTCGTATCTGCGCGGACCAAGCGGTCCGAAGATGCGTTGCGGGTGTGGAGTGCTTGCAAATTCTTAAGCACTGCCACGAGGGTCCAGCCGGTGGGCATTATCAAGCCAACCGGACCGCTCGGAAGGCGCTAGAGGCGGGCTACTTTTGGCCCACTCTCTTCAAAGACGCGCATAATTTTGTACGCGCATGCGATAGCTGTCAGCGGTCGGGTAACATCTCTCGTCGTGACGAGATGCCCCAAAATATGTTTTTAGAATGCGAAGTCTTCGATTTATGGGGCATAGATTTCGTTGGCCCCCTACCTCCGTCTTTCAAAAATATGTATATTTTAGTGGCGGTCGACTACGTATCGAGGTGGGCGGAAGCGCAAGCTCTCCCCACCAATGATGCGCGAGTCGTCGTTACATTTCTTAAAAAATTATTTTCTCGTTTCGGCACGCCTCGCGCAATTGTTAGTGATAGGGGAACGCATTTCTGTAACGCTCTTATGGCTAAGACGTTAGCTAAATACGGAGTCACGCACAAGCTTGCCACCCCCTACCACCCGCAAACAAGTGGCCAAGTCGAGGTAGTAAATCGAGAGATTAAGCGAATTTTAGAAAAAACCGTTTCGCTAAATAGGAAAGATTGGTCCGTTAAACTCGACGATGCGTTGTGGGCGTATCGGACGGCATACAAAACCGCTATTGGATGTACGCCGTTCCGGTTAGTCTACGGCAAAGCGTGCCATTTACCCGTAGAATTAGAACATCGCGCACTTTGGGCTTTAAAACTCTTAAACCTCGACTCCAACTTAGCCGCTCAGAATAGAAAACTGCAACTAAACGAGCTCGATGAATGGCGTGCGAACGCTTACGAGAGCAATAAATTCTATAAGGAGCGCTCTAAGTTCTATCACGATCGAAAAATCAAGTCCCAAAAATTATTTTCTCCGGGCGATCTTGTCCTTCTTTACAATTCACGCCTTAGTCTTTTTCCAGGTAAATTAAAATCTAGATGGTCCGGTCCCTTCTTAGTTGAAGAAGTTTTTCCTTATGGAACCGTACTCATCTCCCACCCGGACAAAGGCTCTTTTAAAGTAAACGGTCATCAGTTAAAGTCTTACATCGCGGGCGACCCAGTGATCGGTTTTAGCGAAACCATAACTTTCCTCCACATTATAAACCCGCCAAAATAGTCAAGCTACACGACTATAAACAAAGCGCTCCTGGGAGGCATCCCTCGCTTATCTTTTTCGCACTTTCCTTATTATCTTTGTTATTTTTTTCTAATAAACGCAGGGTTTCTGATCGGCCTTCCCCACCGCGTTTCAGGGAAGCTTCTACCCCCTTCCTTTTCCTTTCTTTGTACATATTGTCTTTCTTTTCTGTTCCGCATACTTACGATACAACATTGGGGACAATGTTGGACTTAAGTATGGGGGTATTTTCGTGCTTTACTTTCTGCACTTCAATTTTTTCTGCATCTCAAAAACAAAAAGAAAAATACAAAAAAATACATATAACAACAAAACAAAAACAAAAAAATTTAAAAAAACATCTTAAAATGAAACAAAATTTTTTTTTTAAAAAATGAAAAAAACAAAAAAAAATTTTATGAAAAAAAACAAAAATCCAAAAAAATTTTTTCTCTTTGTAAATATTTTTTTCTCTCTCCCCCTTCCTCATTCTTGTACAAACATTTTTCTTTTTCTCCCTTATTTTTGTACATATTATGAAAATTCTCTTAAAAAATACAAAAAAAAAAAGATAATAGTTCAAAAAATTTTCAAACAAAAAAATCGAGAAAAACAAAATACAAAAAAAAAAGATAATAAATGAAAACACAAAAAAAAATGTTACAAAAAAAACTATAAAAAACAAAAAAATGTTTTGCAACAAATAAATTAAATATTCCATACTTAACTTTTCTGCTATCCAAAAATTCTGTTTTGAGTTTATTTATATGTGAATACTATTAATTCTCTGTTTACTACCCGTTTGTTAATTATCGATTGAAACATTTAAATAGCCGGGGTTAAGTTTTAAAGAATTCTTTATGCTTTGTTAAAACTAGCGGACTCGTTTTAGGCACTACTTCTAATTTTTCATTAATAGGAGCACGTATATTATGTTAGGAAATAACGACTATAGAATTCAATTATACTTACTTTTAGCTTTCCGAAAACATTGGAACGTACAAATTATTAAGGTTGCTCTCAAAAATTTTTAGGATTACAATCTAGTTTTCCTTTCTCCCCTCACTTTTCATGACCTACTTGGCATGAAAAATTTTATCCTTAAAAGATCTTATGTCAATGGGAACAAGATTTCGTTCCGTAAACATAGGCACCCAATAAGTTTAAAAAGATTATATAGGGAGTAAGAGGATAAAATTCATTACTCCTGCAAATATACATTGGGTTAATTTTTTTTTATTATGAAGTTGAAAAACAAAAATCATATTAGGAAAATAAGATTTCGTTTTCCTAATAATCCAAAAGAAAAAAAAATGGAGGTTCGAGAAAAAATTACCTCACCTCAAATATCAAAACCCTCTTCATAAACCACACTACCCCCTTAGCCGATTACTCGACTCTAGAATTAATTCAAAAATCTTTTTGAGAGCATAATTAGTAAATTGTATTATTTCCGGTAGCACTCGTATAAGCTAGAATTCTTATAATTCCAAACTATTTTCGTTAACCTAACCATTACAAATGTTGCCTTCTATTTGATTACATCAAGAAGTCTTTTGGCCAAAACTTTTGCGCTATTTAAATCATCTACATAATTTTAGGACTTAACTCTTACACCCCGTATATTTATTTCGATCTCTCTTATAATTAATTAAGCGATAGCCAAAACTTAGAGTTTTTTTTATTCCTTATAGATTCACCTCAAACTTTTGCTCTGGAATAGCAAAAGCCTAAGTATGGGGGTATTTGATGAACTGTAAATATGCGTATTTTTATGCACATTAATTTAGTCATTTTCATTTATTTTCGTCGTTTTTACTTATTTTTGTTCAATAAAATGTTCCTATTCTTGTAAATTTTCTCCTAACTTGTTTTATTTTATTTTGCAGAAAAATTCCAGAATCTGCCAAATTTTGGGAAGTACACGCCCGTGACACATGGGTCACGCCCGTGACCAAGCCGTGCCTGTGCATTTCCCGTGAAATCGGAAAATTTCTGAAGAAAAGGCTTGACACGCCTGGCGACACGCCCGTGTCACCCGACACGGGGCGTGACCCAAGCCCGTGTCCGCTCCTCTCGACGAATTCCACTCGACGATCGTCGAGTGTCGACACCAACTGTCACGCCCAGTGTCACGCCCGTGACCTGGGGCGTGACCCAATTTCAGCTCAACGATTTCGACTCGACACTTTCCGCTCGACATTCGTCGAGTGTCGACCCGACTGTCACGCCCATAGTCACGCCCGTGACATGGGGCGTGACCTTTCCAGCTGGCCCGACAAGACGCTGCCGAGGACATTTGACGCAACCCGCGCCCGGTTCTACCTCCCCGACACGCCCTAGGTCACGCCCGTGACCTGGGGCGTGACTGCTGCGAACTCAGCCCGAAGTCAACTTTGCTGTCCAATCGCCAGCCGCCTTCATGAATAGTACTGTCGCGCCCCCATGTCACGCCCGTGACCGAGGGCGTGTACTTAGAAATTTTTCCTATAAATAGCCCAGTTCTGTAAGGTCCAAGGGTTCAGATTTTTGGGCCAAGTTAGTGTATTTTGTGGGCTGCATCCGTGATTTTCAAGGCTATGTAAGGAGATTTCTCCCTTTTTTATTTCATTTCTTGTTTTGTTTTAGTTTTAGCACTTGTAATAGCTTGTAATAGTTTCATTTTGATCAAATAAAATGTTAAAATTTCTCTTCATATATGGCTTTGGAATGAACACTTGTGCCCACTTTTCCTTCACCTTTTTATTCTTTGTTCTTCACTTGTTCTTCACTTAGGAAAGGTGTGTGTGTGTGTATGAGTGTAATGTATTTACTTTCCTTGTTTTTTTTCCCTTAACTTATCTTCATGCTTAGGATTTTGATTTCATTCTTATGATTTTTTGAAAGAGATTTAAAAAAGTGAATTTGTTCTTTCTTTTTACTTAGTTTTTTTTTTAGGATTGTAAAACCTATTTTGTTCTTTTCATGTTCTTTTTCACTTTTTTATCACTTTCATAACATCATAAGAATGAAAATGTTGGTATTTTAATTTTCTAAAAACTTTGATTTTTGATTTACTTTGAAAAACTTTAGTCTTCCAAAAATTGTAATTTTCTCTTTTTATTCATTTTTGGCAAAACCTAAGCATGAAAAAGTTAAAGTTTTAATTTTTGAGCACCTTTGATTTTGACTTTATTTTGTAAAACTTTTTGCTCATATTATTTTTGTTTGTTCTTTTTATGTGTTTTGGGTAAGTTTTAGGAGTAGAAATCTTGTTATTTTCATTTTTAGGTAACTTTAATTTTTCTTTGTTATTAGTGTGTGTGAGTGTATGAGCTTAAATTTCTTTTTGTTCTTCTTAAATTTCCATGTAGAGTGTGTGAGTGTAGGTGTATAATTTTTATGCTTTGATTTAAATTATGTAGAGTGTGTGAGTGTAGGTGTTAAATTTTCATGCTTTGTTTTAATGCTTTGATTCAAATTATGTAGAGTGTGTGAGTGTAGGTGTATAATTTTATTGCTTTCTTGAATTTCATTTGGAGTGTGTGTGTTCGTGTGCATTTATTTCCGCCTACTCGTTAAGAGTTAAATGGCGCATCGTTTTCATTTTCAGTCCTACTCGTTCGAGTAGGACTTGTAATTTTTCTTTCTTTATTTTTCCGCCTACTCACTTGAGTTTAAATGGCCGGACTTTATTTCAGTCCTACTCGTTTGAGTAGGACTTGCATTTTACTTTATTTTTTTCCGCCTACTCACTTGAGTTTAAATGGCCGGACTTTATTTCAGTCCTACTCGTTTGAGTAGGACTTGCAATTTTACTTTATTTTTTTCCGCCTACTCACTTGAGTTAAATGGCCGGACTTTTTAGCCCTGTAATCGCATTTATTTTCTCCTACTCATTTGAGTAGGACTCGCTTTCATTTCAGTCCTGCTCGTTTGAGTAGGACTTGCAATTTTCAGCCTTTATTTACCGCCCCCACTCGTTTGAGTGGGACTCGCAAATTTGAATATGCAATTTTCTTTTATGTGTAACTTAGCTTTTGTTTAATTTATAATTTGGAGTGTGCGTGAGTTCTTGTTATAGCTAATCTTTTTAGTTTTCTAAATGTTGTTATTTTTCTTTTGTCCCTTTCTTATAAACGTTTAGTGTTTAATTTCGAACCAGCGCCTCACTAAATTATAAGCCGTCCCCATACCGATGTGTGGCTAATCGCTATTAGCCTCGGCATCGAAGAGCATTGGGACATTTAAAATGATTTATAATAATTAAAGCTCTTCATTTTCATTTTAATTTAAGCACTTAGGGTTTACCCCGGGTTTACGACGCGTAGGACCACATAATCGATGTGTGGGCCCTATTTCCGTAGTCCATATGCTAGCTAGCCGAGAGGCCGTGCATATGGACCGATCACCCCTGGGTAAATAGAGTTGCGTGCATACCCTCGAGAGAGGACTAGCGTAATTCTACCGGATTGGGTCCCCCACCCAATAGCGGGGTTCTTAGCGTAAAGCGGGCGTTAAGAGGAATCCTTCGTCGGACTAACGTTCGGTCGAATAGTCTTAACGTTTAGGTGAGCGATATCCCTATAGCTAGGTGAGCTCACATTTGTGGAACCTCCACGGCCAAGTTGTCTTATTATTAATTTGAAAACTAAGTCTTTTTATTATTAAAAATTATTTTAGTCTTAATCCGATTCGATGCCGAGCGTTAACCCTTCATCGAATATTTTCTAAACCGTTTTTTCGCTCCTTTGCTTTTTCGCCTTTTATTAAGTAAAAAAATCCACCTTATTTTCAGTAAAATAATAGTCCTCCCGGAGGAGTAAGAATAGTCAACGCGACCCCGAGAACAATACGACCTCGGTATTCCCCCGAATATCGAGTACTACTTGCGATAGGTGCACTTGCCTACCCGAGCAAGCCCGCGGCGATCGACTCAACGAACCAACCACAGTAAGAGTCTGTTCGCGGGCCCATCAACTTCTTTGGAGTCTATAAATTTGCATCAAAGGCAGAGACTTTCATGGGGATGAAATGTCCTTCTTAGACTGTAATGAAGATCCTAGGATCTGAGGCTTCCATGAATAGTCTGACCCTCTCTTTCCAAATCCTAAAGTTTTCCTTTCTGTAGACTTGAAGCTTCATTAAGATCCACTCCTTATGGTTCTCTCCTGAACCCATAAGGACAATTCTTTTAGGTACCCTTAGAGTTCAACTCAGACTATTAAGTGCTTTTTGAGCAACCTCCCTCTGATACCACTTAAAAGTCGTTAGATTCAAGAGTAGCTAACTCCAAGAGGGGGAGGGGGGTGGATAGATTTTTGACTTTTTTATATTTTTTCCTTTCTTAGTGAGTTATGATTTAAGGTACTTTACAATCACACACAACATACACGAAATTTATAGTAGTTCCCCGATTATGGGTGCGTCCATTATCCCTCCCACCTTTCTAACAGTTTGTTAGATAAGGCAACTTCTCCAAACTCGATTCCAAAGAGCTTAGAACATGGATCCCTCAGGATCTCTCAGTCTCCTCCAAGACCTACCTCATGCACAAAGCCCTACAACTCAGAGCAAGCTTGCTCCTACAGTTCAGTGTTCCAAAGATCACCTACCTCAAACTTGAGCACAAATCCTACACTCATGCTAGGAGGATAGCCCTATAACTCAAAGAGAATGACTCTCCTATAGATCAGGCACCTAGTCCCTATCTTAGATCCACAGAAGGATCCTACAACTCAGGCACAAAGGCCCTACAACTCAAAGAGAATGGCTCTCTTATCTCAGGCAAACTGCTCTACCTCAGATTCATAATAGGGATCCTACCTCAGCCTTTATAAAGTAGGCTTACACTCAGATATGTTAAGATCTTACAGATGAAAGGTTGATGGTTGGTGTTGATTTGACACCAGAGAAATGATCTCTGAGCCTGCCTTCCTGGACTGAGAATAACTCATCCCAAACTTTAACTCCATAGAGATGATTCTCTGAGCCTGCTTCTTGTTGAACTAAGAAAGCTCGGTTCTATCTCCTTCACAATAACAAGATGGTTTATCTTCAAGTTGACTTGGCTTGTGCTGAGAAGTATCTTACAGAGCAATGCTTATTCCTGAACAAAGAAAGAAACTCAGTCCTTTGTTCTTTACAGCTCCTGAAAGTGTTCTTCAGGAATGATCTGCTAGGGGTGTGAAGTGGTTACAGCTAGGGTTAGCCCTCGTTGCTCCTTCTTTCTCAGAGAGTTATTTCTGAACTTGTTGTTGTAGGTGAGAATGGCAACAACTAACATGTATCGACCAATCTGCTGCAGCTAGGGTTAGCCTTGACTACTTCTTCTTCTACCCGATAATTTCTCTAAACTTGCTGTCGCAGGTGAGAATGGCAGCAACAAACTTCTTGAACTCTCAGATCAGAAGTTTGAACTTGTTCATTAACCTCTGCAATAATGTCGAGAGGAATAAGATGAAGTTCCGCCACTTTTTGAAAATCAATCCGCAAGAGTTATCTTCTATTTCTGATCTGACTTCTTTTATTATCTTCCGCCATCCAACGAATCTTTGACCTATGGGCCCACTTGGATTTAGTAGCTGCAATCTTGCTGTTGCATTAAATGCAATACATAGGTGTGCGATGAGGTTTGTTGCATTCTGTTGACTTCACGTAACGATTTTGAATTTTGCTGACGTCAGCATCTGTGGACTGAGCCAAATTCAAGCAATTTTGTATAGCCGTTGAGTGAACAACCTTCACTCAATGAAAAAAACTTAGACAGATTTTTGTCTCACTAGGCGTTGAGTGCGTTGAGTGAGCCTTCATCACTCAATGATTTTGTACATACACAAACTTTCTGTTGATAGGCGTTGAGTGCGTTGACTTCACTCAATACTTTTGTCCTTAGACAAACTTTCTGTTGATAGGCGTTGAGTGCGTTGAGTGAGCCTTCATCACTCAATGCATAGTTGACTTTCCAGTCATCTTGATGAGGCGTTGAGTGAACAGCCTTCACTCAATGCTTCTGTACTTAGTTGATTTTCATCTTTATGAAGGCGTTTAGTGAGCTGTCTTCACTCAATACTTTCTGCCTTTGCCTTTCTACTCGATGAGGCGTTGAGTGAACTGCCTTCACTCAACGCTTTTCTACTTAGACGATTTATTTGTTGAGTTGGCATTGAGTAAACTGTCCGCACTCAATGCTTCTGGACTTAGACATATTTTCTGTCTACATCTTTTGAGGATTTGACTGAAGCTTGTTCTGTCGACGCTTTTAGAGCTTGGCATTGAGTGAACTGGCTTCACTCAATGCTTCTGGACTTAGCCGGATTTCTTCCTTGCCAATACTGAAGCTTTGATTGTCTGAGCTTTACTCGACACCTTTTGTTATATGGTGTTGAGTGAAATGCCTTCACTCAATGCCTGTGGACTTAACCAAAATTTTGTTTGTCAATCAGTCAGGCTTTGACTGCCCATGCTTTACTCAGCGCTTCTTGACATCTGGCATTGAGTGAACTGGCTTCACTCAATGCATGTGGATTTAGACATTCCTGCCTTCCCAACATTCTTCCTTGTGTCCACCTGTCACTGTCACTTAGATAACCTGTCTAATCATTGTGACAAAGAACATCCTACACACTTGAACTTAGAGCATGCATCAAATACATCTATGCTCTTAGTATTGATGGTGATGCCTCTTCAAATCCAGGGAACGTTGAAGGGAAATATTCCCAACAACAGGCTATAATTGTGCCTGTTATTGGTTAGTAACCTATTTCGCAAGAGGATCGCATGCGGCTTAATTTACACAAGGATCGCTCGTGACTTAATATGCGTGAGGATCACTCGCGGCTTAATTTGCACAAGAATCATTTGCGAATTAATTTGCGTGAGGATCGCTCGCGGCTTAATTTGCACAAGGATCGCTCGCGTCTTGGTCGTGAGGGGGGCATTCCCTGACGACGTCCTTACGTAGAAAGATATGTTAGGTGAATAGCTTTTATATTCAAACTGCATGCGCAATCTTATCATTCACACGATAATCGCTTGCGGCTTGGTCATTTGGGCGGCAGGCTCTGACGATGTCCTGACATAGAAAGGCAGGTTCAGTGAATAACTTTTTTATTCAAACCACATGCACAGTCTTACCTTTTGTATGAGGATCGCTTGTGGCTTAGTCTTACCTTTTGCACAAGGATCGCTTGCGGCTTAGTCTTACCTTTTGCATGAGGATCGCTCGGGATTAGTCTTACCTTTTGGACGAGGATCGATCGCGGCTTAGTCTTACCTTTTGCATGAGTAACGCTCGCGGCTTAGTCTTAACTTTTGCACGAGGGTCGCTCGTGGCTTAGTCTTACCTTAAACTAGTAGGACATTGTTGACAAGTAACGCAATACTTTATATATAAAAAATAGTTCACACAAGTTCATGCATGTGGATTCTATAATAGTTGGTTGGGGTATAATGACAGATTGGAAAATTGCAATAGGAAGTTTTATAGTTCAGGGAAAAAAGCGGCGAGAGCGAGTTTAGAAGGCATCCATGAGTGATTGTTGAAGTATCGCGGTGTGATCACTGTCAGCCTGGATGATAAGAAACTGCACATCATATGTGGTCTGCTTGGGCATCTCTCCAAGAGTGATGGGAAGGATGATGGTGCCTATGACTGGTACTGAGGTACCCCAAGGGATGCGCGCATTATCTGATTTTAGCTTAAGGCTGCTGGAGGTCAGTTTGAGCTAAAGTAGTGTTGATAGGAATAGTATGTTTTCTATGACCCCTTCATCTACTAAGACTTGGTTTAATTTGATCGGCAGCTTACCGATGCTGATGGTTATGCTTCTCATGTCCTGGGCATGACGCTGCTTTCCCTTTGCTAGGAATTGGTCGACTGCCCCTAAGCTGGCTAGTCGCTGGATTTCTTCCTTCAGGAGGTTGATTCATCAGTGTTGTGTCCAGGTCCCTGGTGATATTGGCAATATTGTGATGAATTTACTCGAGCTCAGGCGAGCTACATGGGCTTGTGTAACGCTGGGTGATTACGAATCGCTTAGAAAATCTTATACAAAGGGGCATTGAGTGGCATGAGTGATGTGTAGAACGACAACTGTACCGGTCGCACAAGTAATATAAAATGGGCGAATGTCCCCAAGTATCGATCTCTCAAGAAACACTGTGAGGTGAAGTTAATTTTGAGGAGGACTTGAGATTGAAGTCCTTAGGTCGGAGTTAACGAAGGGGGTTTTGATTGTTGTCAAAAAAGAAAGTAAAACGCTAATAAACTACTCCTATGCAATGCCGCTATGCGATGCTTCGCTGGGCGGGATGGAAGACTACACGGGCCGCTATGCATTGAATCACTAGGCGGATGGACAAGTAGGCTTGCGGATGAGGTGGTTAGAATGGCGGAATGAGGGTCGTGACCACCTCTTCGCTACGCACACCACTAGCAATTGCTAGTGTGGCATTGAGTGGTGGAGGATGAAAATGGCGCACCTCAAGCAAATAACGTAAATACAAAATCACATAGACATGATTGTATACAAACGCATATCTAATTAAACATACTTCATCACATACAAAAGAGATCAACTACAATATCAATCAACAAGAGAAGAAGAGAGTGCGAGATCGATCGAATCCGAAGTCTTGGTGAGGATTCACGGAAGGATTTGCTGGATTGTCAATCCGCATCCTAGCTCGGTCCTCCACTGCGTCTGGGGTAGAGGAGGCTGTCACTAACTCCCAATGGACCCATCTTCTTTGTGTCATGATTCGGTGGAGGCTGTCACAAACTTCTCCTAGCTTGATCGAGAAAGCTAGATCAAACTCTTCTTGAAGCTCAAGGATGAAGGAGGAGGCCGAGAGGAAGCTCAGGTTTAAATTTGGCATTGAAAGCTTGCCTAGAACCCTCTACACGGTGGGGAACGAAGGGAAATGGCAGAGCTTTGCCATAAAAAGGCGGCTGGAATGGCTGAAATCCAGTCTTCTCAAATGGAGGAAAATCTGCGCTTAAATAGAAGCAGTTCAGATAAATAGTCACGCACGGTTTGGCGCAAGACCATAATCTAACCATGCGTTATTAACTTCCAGTACAAGCTTGCGGATGGAGATGCGTTGACCCGTGCATTTTACTCGCGCACAAGCACTTCCGGCAATGTGTGAAGGAAATCATACGGGTAAACACAGAGCGTAGGAAAACAAGATACTACTGGGGAACAGTGCATTTTACTCGTGCATGGGCGCGTATGCCCGTGCATGAAGGAAACAAACGATTAACCCCAGAAAGCTAAAATTCAGAGAAAAGCAGGTGGAACCATGCGTTTTACATACGCACGGGAGCTTCCGCCCGTGCCTGAACAAATCACGCAATTAACCATATATTGGTACAAACAAGAAAGCTACAGGAAAACCGTGCATTTCCTTCGCACACGGTTCAGAAGAAACCGTACATTAACCGTACGTGAAGATCATCGAACTCAGCTCCACTAAATTCATCGAGCTCTACTCGACGTTTCTCCTACATAATCAAAACACACAATCAATAAGAATCGTGTGCTAAGAAAATGCACGACCGTGCGTTTTCCTCAAACCTAAATTCCAGACTTGGGGAAAACGCACCACCTACATTCAAACAACTAAATCAAAAGAGGACCCTACATCAATGCAGAAATGCAACAAAAGCAACTGGAAAGAGCCCCTGGGGATCCCCATGTGCTTACCCCAAACAACAGAATGCGCAATTGTACACCTTGGGCCAAAACAGTGCACAAAATGGTCATAGATCGGCCGATGCAAATATAACCGAACACCAGTTAAAATGCGATGCACGAGTGCGAAAACAAGCCCAGATGAGTTCGGAAAATACTATAAATATCAGAGTCATCACACCCCCAGACTTACCTGTTTGCGCGTCCCGAGCAAACAAAATCTATGCAGATAAGGAAAATAACTAGCTAATATAGAAATTGAGATACAGAGGACCATGCTAAGTCGTATGCTCGCACGCGTAAAAATATAATAGAGGAACTTCCTAAGTATACAAAATAGTTTTTACTTTTCACAATGTGTATCAACATTTTATTACAACTCAAAAATGGAATCACGGTGAATCTTCCGGTCATGCATAGGGAGAAAGTAGACTAATCGTAAGGCAAGAAAAGCTAAAGATCGGTGCTCGGGATAACCTCCAAAGGAATCCACCAATGTCGATGACCATATGCTTGCTCGTTCTCACTCTCTCCACGACACTGGTTTGGTTCACACACGAATCAGTAGGACTTTAGGTGAAGAGATGGAGCTTGGGTTTTAGTGAGGTAAACACAAATAAATAAGAAGGCTACGCACCTAAGCCAAATGAGCTAGCATAAAAAAGAATCTATCCGCAAAAGAAAATAGATGCGGGTACACCACACCCACAGACTTAATTTTTAAAATATGGGGGTGTGCACCACCTACTCCAAATACAATCTCATCTCAAATAGAATTTTCAATTATATCTTTTCTTTTCACTTTTCTTTTTCACAATTATTTTTTGTGTGCATTTTTTCATATCATCCTTTTATTTTAACAAATTCAGCAAATAAAAACTTTGAAGCGCATCCACATATTCACAAGGAATATCACCACATCAACACCCCAAAATGAAAATGTAAAACACTAAAGCTCGACTTGGGTGTGCGACTAGGATCGGCTATGAGGCTTTGGTGAAATAATTGTGGAGTTGTATCAAAAGGAAGGATAGGAACAATGGGGCTAGTAAGGATAAGACGTTAGAAATGGTACAAAGCTCAATCGGGCCAAAATGATGGCCTACATCATGCTCATGCGATTGAACTAGCCTATATCTATGTTTCAAGAATAGCGTGGGGCAAGTTCTAGCCAACGAGAAAGACTATCCATCCTCTCGACTCTTGTAATACGAATCTAATGGTCGTCTACACACATCTCTCAGCTATTGTCGGATTCACACTGTATTCACCAATTGTTGAGTAGAATAAATAGTATTTACACAATTAGACAAATATAAAACTATAAGCATATAGAAAAATTAAACCTACTCCAATTTCTACACGTGACGAGAGCACTTGACTAGGAGCACTGCAGCAGTCAACATTTTACTCTGTCTCACAATCCTATGACAATACAATAATTTTCCCAAATCATACAAAAGAAACCAGTTTAACTCACAGCACGCTAACAACTAAGCACACGCTCATGTGGGTGCAGTGGTGTGTGATGTGATGAACTAATCAAAATATAAACAATAAAAGCTTCTACTATGCAAATGAAATGTGTGCGTGCAAAAGGTAAAAAATACTGGCTCTCCCCCAGACTTAAACAAAGCTACACCGCATATGATATTGAAATTAAAATCAGATAGAGAAAAGGGAAGAGGTTACCCAATGCTCAGCTATTGAGCATACCAGAAGACGCGTAAAAAAACAGAAGCAGGTCCTCCAAACGAAGAATCACAAACCTTCCAATACGAATTTTCCATGAATACCTGCAGGGTGAGCTCCGCAAAAACAAAATAAAAATAGATAAAATACAAAAAAATACTAAAACTAAGATAGACATGAAAAATAAAAATGCAGGAAATGTAAGATAACTACTGGGGTTATTGTCCACACATCACGACTTATTAAATTTTATACATTTCTAGCTAATGGGCCTATTAAAAGAAAAGTGCACATGTAACTTTTCCATTATCCGTTTCTGTAATGGGTACCGATGCGGTGATAAAACAGCTACCCCTCTGCCCAAATTATCATACATGATCCTCACAGGCAGAGGAAATGGGAAGTAAGAAGAGAAGGAGCGCTATTCCTCACTCATCTCACCACAAAATAAATCCTTGCCCAGCAAGATATCATCTACAGGGAGACGGTAGGAGGAGAGAGCTATTAATAGAGCTTCCTCAACAGAGGAGGAATCAACCTCCTCGCGAAAGAGGATGCTATCGTCCATGACTCGAGCTGAAAGCTCCAATTCATCCTGAAGCACCTACGAAGACTCAACCCGCACAGGCTCAGATACAAAAAGAGGATCAAGAAATAAAGGAGATGAAAAACTAAAATAATTAGAACTAGGGGAGTGGTCCCGGTCTCACTCCCAGCAAAATCCAAGCATAGATCATCGTCGGTGTCATATGAGTCATAAAAAGGGGAATTCGAGAGCTCGAGGTCCTTGATGGTGGTTTGGACCTCCTCATCCAACAAGGAAGTGAAATCTTTCTCATTAGAAAGGATCTCCTCATCATCCCAGCTCGGTGCGTCATCATGTTCCAATGTGTCACACTCTCCATTGGAGAGAATAACGTCCTCCTCCCACATTGGTGCTACCTCATGCTCTGAATCACTATCCGGCATAACATCATCAACCGACTCACTAAAATTTAGGATAGATAATTCTTGCAAAGAAAGCGAAGGAACAACAATATCAGAGAAAATTTGTGCGGGTTCCTCCGGGGGTGAATCCAAAAGAGGGGAAGAATGCATAGGGAGAGAAGGCACCGTAATGTCGTCACACTGATCCGCAGAAAGTATGATGGGTATATCTGCAACAGTCCCCCATAGACAAGGTGGTACTGCGAATATATCATCAGAGTCAGAAGGGGCAGCCAAAGAGGTGGATGGAACGAATCAGATACCCGGTTCATCATCCTCCTCCAACTGGCACTGAAATTTTGTGCAATCTTTCAGCACGTGCTTAGTGATACGATAAAACAAACACCATTTTCCATTACTCCTTAGTCCTGGTGGGACCAGAGAGGAATAAGAAAAAAGGTGAAGGCGAAGAAGAGAAATGACCATAAGACATGGGTATGGTATATGAAGTACCATAAGAGGACTGTGCTCCATACACTGAACTACGAGAATTATGCTCACTATCTTCAATGGGGAACTCATCACTACCATGCCTATAATCCACGCACCATCTACAACGGATATTCATATAAGAAAGCATGATGCAGCAAGAAAGAATTCTCCAACAGAAATATTCTAAGCAAAAATTAACTACACACTATCAGATAGAAGAAAAGGAATGCCTGCTGCTGAGAAATCAAAACTAGAAAAGGAGCAAACAAAAATAAGCAACAAATTATAAGAACTAAAGTAAAGAAGAAACATGAAATTAACAAATGGAAAAGGGCTTCTATCTCCTATCTCCCTCTCTAAAACTCTCACGACTGTGTTCCCCGGCAACGACGCCAAAAACTTGATGCGGTCTACGACAAGTGTACCGGTCGTACAAGTAATATAAAATGGGTGAATGTCAATAAGTATTGATCTCTCAAGGAACACAGTGAGGTGGAGTTAATTTTGATGAGGACTTGAGATTGAAGTCCTTAGGTTGGAGTTAACAAAGGGGATTTTGATTGTTGCAGAAAAAGAAAGTAAAATGCTAATAAACTACTCATATACAACGCCACTATGCGATGCTTCGCCAGACAGGATGGAAGACTACACGGGCTGCTATACACCTAATCACAAGGAGAATGGAAAAGTAGGCTTGCAGATGAGGTGGTAAGAACGGTGAAATGACGGTCGTAAGCACCTATTCTCTACACACGCCACTAGCAATTGCTAGTGCAGCACTGAGTGGTGGAGGATGAAAATGGCGCAGCTCAAGCAAATAACGTAAATACAAAATCACATAGACATGATTGTATACAAACACATTTCAAATTAAACATACTTCATCACATACAAAAGAGATCAAGTACACTATCAATCAACAAGAGAAGAAGAGAGTGCAAGATCGACCGAATCTGAAGTCTTGCTGAGGATTCAAAGAAGAATGCGCCAGGTTTTCAATCTGCATCCAAGCTCGGTACTCAACTACGCCTGGGGTAGAGGCAGCTGTCACTAACTCCCAATGGACACGTCTTCTTTGTGTCACAATCCGGTGGAGGATGGCACAAACTTCTCCTAGCTTGATGGATAAAGCTAGAACAAATTTTTCTTGAAGCTCAAGGATGAACGAGGAAGCTCCAACATAAATTTGACGTTGAAAGCTTGTCGGGAACCCCGTCCATAGTGGAGAACGAAGGGAAATGGCAAAAATTTGCCCTAAAAAGGCAGCTGGAATGGCTGAAATCCGGTCTTCTCAAATGGAGGAAAATCTGTGCTTAAATATAAGCAGGTCAGAAAAATAATCACGCACGGTTTGGTGCATGAACATGCGCTAATCGCGTGTTATTAACTTCCAGGCCAAGCTTGCAGATGGAGATGCGTTGACCCGTGAGTTTTACTCACGCACAGGCACTTCTTCCCGTGCGTGAAGGAAATCACACGGGTAAACACAGAGCGCGGGAAAACTAGATACTACAGGGGAACCGTGCGTTTTACTCGCCCACGGGCGTGTTTGCCCGTGTGTGAAGGAAACACACGATTAACCCCAGAAACCTGAAATTAAGAGAAAAGCAGGTGAAACCGTGTTTTACACGCACACGGGTGCTTTCGCCCGTACGTGAACAAATCGCACGATTAACCACAGATCGGGACAAACAAGAAAGCTACAGGAAAACCGTGTGTTTCCTTCGCACACGGTTCCGAAGTTACCATGTGCTAACCTTGCGTGAAGATCGTCAAACTCAGCTCGACGAAAATCATCGAGCTCCACTAGACATTACTGCTGCACAGTCAAAACACACGATCAATAAGAATCGTGTGCTAAGAAAATACACGATCGTGCGTTTTCCTCAAACCTGAATTCCAGACTTATGGAAAACACACCACCTGTATTCAAACAACTAAATCAAAAGAGGACTCTCAAGCAATACAGAAATGCAACAAAAGCAACTAGAAAGAGCCCTTGCGGAGCACCATGTGCTTACCCCAAACAACAGAATGCGCAATTGCACACCCCTGGGCCAAAACAGTGCACAAAATGGTCATAGACCGGCCGATGCAAATATAACTGAATACCAGTTGAAATGTGGTGCACGAGTGCGAAAACAAGACCAGATGAGTCCGAAAAACCCTATAAATATTGGACTCATTAGTGAGCTCTTGGTGTTGGCATGACTTCTTTGTTTGTCATGTATCTGTGCCTTTCTTGCAGTTCCTTTTAAGTGGCTGGCGTGACTTCCTTTTTTGTTTCCTGTTCTGAGATCCATTATTTTTTGTGTTTCTGATGTTCCCATTGTGTTGTTGACCGCCCATATAGCAATTTTGTGCGTCTCGAGTAAGTGTTGCTGGAGTAATGTATCTACTAGTGCTCGAGAATGTCTTTTCTATGTCTTAATCCTTGTACTGGGGTGACTGGGTTGTGGCGAAGGATTCTACTTCATTTTGACAGATACTCGACATGTGGGAAGGATCGTTGAATATCTGGCGGCTGGAGATGAACTGATTAGTGAATAATTGCACTAGTTCTGTGAAATCCTTGATTTCTCCTTTCTTCAGGGACATGAACCATGTGCGAGCTTACGCTTTCAAAGTTGCCGGGAAAGCTTGACACAATAGTTGATCTGGGGCATTGCGAAGTTTCCTTATGATTGCGAAGAGTTTGACATACTCTGGCGGATCACTTGTAACATCATACGTATCGATCTTTGGGATCTTGAAACCATATGAGATTGGATGTGTCAGGACCACATGTGCAAATGGCGAATAATGATGGAGGGGGTGACTAGCCGAAGTCGCACTTCTCTTGGCTTGCTAGCTTACTTCTGCGATTAAGCGAAGAACTTCTTCACGCGTGAGCCTTTCATCGAAGCCCACTACTTCAGGGAAGTTATAGTGATTTTGAGCTTCAGGTTCTCTGGTAGGATGGGCTTTGCAGCCTGGGGTTCTTCTTCAAGCATGATGATAAATAAGTGAGGGGGAGCAGGACCGACGTGCCCCCCATGGGTCATCCCTTCTGCGGTGCAGGTAACTTTTCCCGTCATAGTCTTTAGTCACGAGTACCGCTGTGTTGAGGGTACTGTCTTCTGAGGATGTTTGGAACTCATTTCCCACAGAAAACGCCAAACTGTTGCGGTCTAACTCAACATCTCGATTGTACTGGAATAACTTGGACCACCTTAGATCTCAAAACGGTCGAGCATGCACACAGGTAATGAGATAGATCAATTGTACACACAGAGTTTTAACGTGGAAAAACCCCTCAAATGAGTAAAAAACCACGTGACCGGATTTGTACCAGTCAAAGTCCACAATTTCTTGGTTGTTACAGCTTGATTGTGAAGTCAAGGGTGACAAGCCACCTCTCATTACATCTTTGGGGTGAGAGAACACTTGGCATGCGACGGATGACAGACCATCGCACCGGGTGTTGTTACAAATTGCTCTTTGTACTAGTGGTCTTCGGTTAGCGACTCGCTAATTATGCACATGGGGGTAGAGTGCCTGAACTTGCGGTTACGAGGGCCACTTGGAACTTGAGAGATTTGGCTATGTCGGGTGGCTTTGACTTGACCCGCACATAGCTCGGGTGTTGCTCGGGTGTTGCTTAGGTGCGGCTCGGGTGCTGCTCATTGGAGGAATTCAACAAAATTTTAACCCGAGGAAGAAGAAGACTTAGAGAAAAAAAGGTAAGAAATGAGGAGACCTGTGTCTCCTTTTATAGGCTCAAGGTGGTGGTTATGGTGGTTACGCGGCTATCCGCACACCATAACCACCATGATGATTATTTTTGTTATAGTTTAAATGCGCGTATTTTGCTATTTGGAGACCATTTAAATATGTTATAGAATTATTAATTAAATTATCCCCTCTGATTGTGCCAGCTGGCCAAGACAAGTGGAGGAGAGGAGCTCCTCCTCCTCTCGGGTTAGTCCCATATCGGGGAGGGGAGGGGTGGCCACCCTCCTCAAGCCCATAAAAGGCCATGCACCCTGCCTCCCTCCTAATAAACCAATCCGAGCCCGGAGCACCTCTCCCGGAGCTCTAGCTCACCGGAAAAATCTTCACCAACCGAGCTGCACCACAGCCCATGGAGACTGTGCCCAGCACCTCTTGAGCTGCACCACAGTGGTGTAAACGTTCCCCTTCCTCTTCCTCATCTTACCAATGATCTTTATATGCCTCCCGGTGGCCGGAGCGCCGCCGACACTACCCAAGCCAAGCTCCAGGTCGGTTGGTGGCCTCAAGTGGTGAGCCTTGCCCAATGTCTGTGGTGGCACTAGGGAAGTGATGCACCACCGGGAATAACATTCCCCGATGGTGGAAGGCCGCGGTGACACCGGAAATTGATGCACTGGCTATTCCCAAAAACAAAGTAAAACTCTATATATTCTCTATGATGGCGGTCGGTGGACCCAGGCCATTAGACCACCACCAAAGAAGAGCCCAACCCCCAGTGCATTAGCCATGGGTGGTATCGTGGCCAGACAGTCACCAGAGAGTTGGGGTGGCACGGTGTCGCTGGGAGTAGAGTAGCCCACCACACTGCTCTTGGTTTTATAAATCCCGACGGTGGCCGACGATAATAGGCTGCCAGACCACCGTCCAGGAGGTTGCGGGCCCCCGACGAGTTGTTCGGCGGTATCGCCGATCTCCAACAGCGGTTGGCCGGCAATGGCAGAGGCCACCGTCTCCTTCATCGTCGGGAGGAGTAGCCGCCGTCCGACCTTGGTGATGAGATTTTATGGCGGTGATTACATGGTTTGCCACCTTTAACCCAATGTCAGTGCCCCCAAAGCGGATCCGTGGTCGATCTGTTGTGGGGAAAGGTTTGGCTATTCATCCATCCAGTGCGTTCCTGGTCATAGGATTTGGTTTGATCTGGCTATATTCAGACCATTCTATTAATAGAATTTTGTAGATTTGTTAGAAAAAAATCCAAGCTCCTAGGAAAAAGGTTTGAACATGAAAATTCTTTTCCTTGATGATGGCAACCTCCACAAAAATTTTGGGAATTTTTGGAATTAATTTGGTATTTTAAAAAACTTAAATAAAATTATTTGGCCAATTTAGAGGCCCAAAAATTGCTCGGAAAATTTTTGAAAAATTAATAGGCTCTTTTTAGGTCCTCTTAAAGGTTGTATTAAATTTTGAGAACTTTGGGGTAAAAATTGAAGATTTTCCAATTTCTTGGAGCCTAGGGTCATGCTCGAAAATTTATGCGCTCAAATTCTTCGAAAATGAAAATCAAAGTGCGCGACCACTTTATATTGAATATTAAGTTCAATTGATTAATCGACGCGGGTTATCAAGGCAAGATTTCTAGCTTTTAGTATTTCGAGGTTTTTGCAAAACCACCGAGCTCCTTGTTCTTAAAATAACTCTCGGGCACTTTGGGTGGACTCGGAAGATGAGAGTACGAGCAAATGAGTTGCTAATTATTATCGATAAATAATAAAAATGTAACTCTTAATAAGACTCCCCGATCCATTTAAGCCGTAATTAAAAAGGGCGCAACTGAATTATTATCTGATCTTAATAATTGGTGAAACCCAAAAAAGCTTCCTATATGCTGAAATGGAACTGAGCATGCCTCCTGAGAATGGAGATGGAACTGAATATGCTTCTTGAGAACGAAGATGGAACTAAACATGCTTCTTGAGAACAGAGATGAAACTGAACATGCCTCCTAAGAATGAAGATGGAACTGAAGCCTCCTGAATGGAGTGATTGGACTACTAACCATTTTCTTTATGATTTATTCCAGTCTCTCACTGGTCCAGTTCCTTTATTTATTTCAGTACAGTTATTTCTTTTAAGTACTTCAGTCTCGTACTGGTCCTGCTTATTTACTTTAAGTTCAGTTCTATTGGATCCCTAGTTTGATTTGGGCTGGGTTCACTAAGTTAGGATCTTGTGACCCATCATGTATAGCCAGGGTCATAGTTGTGTCCTAGAGTTGAGGCCAAGTCCTTAGAATCAACACAGCATGGACCAGCCATCATCAGACTGCCAGAGACTCAAGACTTAGAGATTTTCCAGAAACTCAGTAAAATGAGTTCGACGTTCGTCGAACTCAGGTTGACGATAATCGTGCTCAGCTCAACGATCTCAGAGAAAATTCTCTGAGCTCAGCTCGACGAACTTGATTCTAAGGTCTATGATCTTTGGACTCCACCTTCAGCATTCTAAGTCCAGACTTTATTCTCTAGAGTCCAGTCGACGAACTTAGTTCTCTGGTCGACGATTTCTGGGTTCTCTACTTCAACTTATTAATCCAGAAGCCTCTCAGTTTTTAAAGTCCAGAATAATCTTCAGTCGATGAATTCAAGATTCTCAGCTCAACGAACTTTGACCACTTTGGCTAGAGTTATCCATTAGCAGTTAGTGGTCCTCAACTCAACGAAACCAATTCTCAGGTCGATGATATTTGGATACTTCACTTCAACACTTTCATTCTAGAAGCATCTGAAAATATTCTAAGTCCAGAAATACTTTGCTGAACTTCAGTCGACGAAACCAGTTATCAGCTCGACGAACTCCATACATAGAAAATGCAAAGTTTCTAGAGAATGTAGTTCTGTTTTAGCTCGACGATCTTGGAACTCAGCTCGACAAACAGAAGTCATCTAGTCGACGAACACAACAACTCGGCTCGATGAACTGTGAACTCAGCTCGACGATTTCTGTTATCTGTTCGATGAATCCAGACTTAGTTATTTCCTTCCTTCTGTCCCCTTCTTACTGCATTACTTCCTGTGTAATTAATGCTCAAATATACTCTGAATATAACCGTTAAAAGGAGCATTGATCATGGTCTTCTCCAGGATTATTGCTTGCCGTTTTTCCATGCGACAGTTGGGGAAATAATTTAATGTCGTTTATTCTAAAGGCTGTCAGCATTGATTGCAAAGGATTTCAAATTTCGAAAGACAATTTTTGACAAGAAATATAAAAGAGATTTTCTCTCTTTTCCCGCACAAGGAACAGAGAAGATAGACACACAGAAGAAATACAATTAGTCTGAATCAAGAAACTCTCTGCTCTTTCTTTCACAGATCTCTGGTATAGAGAAGAAGCCCTAGACCAAAAGAACATATGCTATCTGAAGAAGAAGAACAATCAATCAAAAACCAAGAGTCTTCATTCTTCAACTCCCCAAGACACTTCAAAGGATAACATCAATTCCATTTGTCAAGAAGTTCCTGAAGATCTTTTTTGGTCAAGACTTACAGATTGAAGGCCTATCACCCTGAAGCAAAGCACTAGTTTTTCCTGAACCATTCTACATCTAAGGGGGAGCTATTTGTTAATATCATGTCCATTAAGTCTTCTCAGTTGTATATTGAGAAAGAGAAGACAATATCATCTCTCACCCCCCACTGTATAAAGGGTTATAACTCCCTTCAAAAGTTATTCTTGGTTGCAAGTCACCTGACCAAAAGACTTGAGGTTTGGTTTTTGAGCACTTGATCAAAAGCTCATTGGTGTCAGGCACCTGATCAAAAATCTGAGTGGATTCCTACCAGGTTGGTAGAAGAGTGGATGTACCCTGGTTGGGGAACCACTATAAATTCTTGTGTTGTCTGGTTGCCCTTTTTTGTTCTTGCTGTGTTTGTGCTAACTAGGTCTGCTGTGTGTTTGTGGTTATGTTTTTGTTATTTTGCAGTTTTTATTTACAGCAAAAGCTGTAAAGTTTTCTAAAGGATTTTAGGATACTCTATTCACCCCCCTCCCCTCCCCCCCTCTAGAGTATTTCAGATCTAACACATCACTTTCAAGTTCATTTATTTAAGTACTATTCCATTCTTGTACTGGTCATGTTTCTTTCAGTACTTACTTTCAGTTCAGTTCTTTCATTTCAGTATTAATCCAGTATCATACTAGACCGATTTCATTATAGCATTTCAATCCTGTAGCTTATACTATCAATAGTCTCTATTACCACACTCTTGTTTCTGCAATTTACTATTTTAAGCACGAGTCCAGCTTTGACGGCAGTTATTTGATAGGTTGAGCCTTAGTTGGGGATAATAAGGTTGAGATGTTCCTCCTAAATTATCCCCAAATAAAGTGTTCCCATGCACCTTATTAAAAGTCGAGCCAAGTGTCATTTGCCTGAATTATTTAAATCATAGTAGGGTAAGCCGCTGTAGACCTAGTGCATGCTAGCAAAATTGATAAATTTGATTGCTTGTAAATTGCATGCAATAAATTATGGCGGGTTTGTCACTTCCGCAGACCAATCATACCGGTGCGGGAAGTTTGAAGACTCAAGGTGCCAGTAAGATGAGTACTACGGGTGACCAGCCATTACGTTTTTCCCCGTTGGGTTTCCTCCCCTGGTCGGCCAAAATTTTGAATCACAGGATGTCGCTTGCATCCAAGAGTACATAGGGTTGTACGTTGGGGCCTGGGTTGTGCGGTACGACTACCCCTATAAGTGGCAGGACTGGACACTATCACCGACGACCACATCGGTGAGGCCCGCGGGGCTCGCTACGCTGCTTGAAGAGAAGCGGTCCATACTATGCCGACATGGGGTCTTTTGCACAAATGTGAATGCCTGCAGTGTGTGCACGACTGTGAATGCTTGCGGTGTGTGCACAACTGTGAATGCCTACAGTATGAATACGGGTTGTGAATACCTACTGTGCTAGTAGAGCTTAAATTATAACTGACATATATTGCCAGTTATACCATGTTGCACCTCTTTTATGGTTGCTCTTAGCTTATATATGAAATGTTGCACTAACTCTCTCTTACTTCGGCTATCTACCTTTGTTGGGTGCATGTATTTATCCCCAGGATAAGGATCCGGGGAGGAGATTTGTTTCCACTTAGCTCTGTTACTAACTATTGGGTACATTTGTTTAAATGTACCTGATTTGAAGAAGCCTCACCCTACTCAATGATATACATCAAAATGTATTTGATGAATTTTTGAGTTTACTTGTGCAGGTTAAGTATTTGCAGGACATATGAAAAAGTTTCTAAGTCCATGTGTCGACACCCAGAGGGAAAGTGTCGACAATTAAGAAGACTTGTGTCGACACCCAGACAAGCAATGTCGACACTTGGAGTGATTGTGTAGACACCAGGGATGTTGAGTCGACACCAGGCAGAAAGTGTCGACACAAGGAGCTGTGTCGACACTCAATGAAGAAAGTGCAGTGAAGCAGTGTCGACACTTAGCAGTTGTGTCGACACCCAGTGAAACTGTGTCTACATCAGAAAGTGTCGACACTTGGAGCTGTGTCGACACTCAGCAAAAGTCAGTAGAATCTAAGTATAAGTGTCGACACCCAGAAAGAATGTGTCGACACTCAGCTGAAGACTCAACACTTGAAGAAAGTGTCGACATAAGGAGCAGTGTCGACACTCAGCAAAGTTCAACAAAATATTCTAAGTACAAGTGTCGACACTAAGGAGATGTGTCGACACTCAGCTGAAGTCTCAATAGAAGAAGAATGTGTCGACACAAGGAGCTGTGTCGACACTCAGCAAGTATGAACACTGAAGAAGTGTCGACACCAAGAAGATGTGTCGACACTAAAACAAGATCAACATATGAAGATGTGTCGATACAAGGAGATGTGTCGACACTTACAAGAATTCAGCAATATACTGAAGTACAAGTACTTGTGTCGACACACATTATCAGTATCGACACATGAAGAAGAAGCAGTGCCGAGATATAAAATCTACAACACAAGGAGTTGTGTCGACACCTTGTAGGCTTGTGTCGATACTTAGTCAACTTGTGTCGACACTTGGTCTATAAGTGTCGACACTTAAAGACAGACAGTCTCGACACTTTCAGACAGTTACAGAATTTTCAAGAACTGACTGGATGACTTGACAGCTGCCATTCCAGCCGGTCTACTGCACCTGTCAGAGTTGTCAGAAATCAGTTATAAACCGGACCAGCCGGTTACCATGAAGAAGGCCTATAAATAGGCTTATACTGTCTACAGAAACAAGGTTCAGAAAGATTGATTAACAGTTCAAGTGATCAATATACAAAGAAGATCTAGTTATTCATTGAAGAATCTAGTGAAGATCTAAGAAGTTGGAGTGAGAGAGCTCCATACAAGGAGTCAGCCATTGGAACCAGGCTGAGTAGAAGGGTTCAGATTTGGTCTGAATCTTAAGTAGCAGAGATCAAGGATCAACTGCAGAGGGGAATCAATCTTATTGTGTTCTACATTGAAGAAGCTTTGAAGAAATCCAAGTCAGATTGATTTCAGCTGAGTTCTTCCAAGAACTCATCAAGAAACTCACAACTCATCTCTCTTTTCTCTGAGTTGTTGAGTATACATTTTTGTATTCATAATATCTTGTAGGATCCTTAGGGATCTGAGTTTATAAGCCTGTAATTATAAAGGCTGAGTGTAGGGCCTGTGTGCCTGAGTGTAGGAGAGTTGAATCTCTGAGTGTAGGCCTGTTGTGGCTGAGTGTAGGCCTTGGTGGCTGAGTGTAGGCCTTTGTGGCTGAGTGTAGGCTTTGTGGAAAAGCTGAGTTGTAGGGCCTTGGGCCTGAGCTGTAGGAACCTGGTTTGGGGTTCTGAGTGTAAGATCTGAGGATCTGAGATAGTGGAGGAGTTTGGCCGAATCTAGTACACTGCTACATAGGCGAAGGGGGAAAGTGGATGTACCCAAATCTTGGGGAACCACTATAAATCTGTGTGTCTACTGTGTTCTTGTGAAATTCTGTGATTGTTGTTTGATTGCTGTGTAAAAGTAGATATAACTCTGAGATAAATTCTGGATTCTGCCTAAAAAGTTAAAAAGATTTAAGTCACCTATTCACCCCCCCCCCTCTAGGTAATTAGGTACAATATCTTTCAAGTGGTATCAGAGCCAGGTTACTCAAAAAGGGACTTAACAGTCTGAGTAGATCCTGTTGGCAGATTCAGTCTAAGTACATTACAGAATCAAGAAAATCAAGAACCATGGGTTCCACTGAGAATCATAAGGAATTGGGATCCATGAAGCTACCTATATGTAGAAAAGAGATCTTTGGCATCTGGAAGGAAAGGGTGAGACTTTTTATGGAAGCCTCAGACCCTGGGATATATATCACAGTGAAAGAAGGGCCATATATGCCCATGAAGATTTCAGTCTTAGATGCCAATCAGAGAACATCTAAGGATTTCTCTGAAATGACAAAAGATGAAATAGTTCTAGCCACAATGGACAAGAGGGCTCAGAATATCATATTAAGTGCTATTGATGATGCTACCTTTCAGAATTTGATACACTGCAAGACATCTAAGGAGATGTGGGATACCTTGATAGTATATATGGAGGGTTCTGAAGAAGTGAGGCAAGACAGAAAATCTTTGCTCAACCAAGAATATGAAAGTTTTAGACAAGGTAGATCTGATAGCATAACTGAATGCTATAAGAAATTTTATAGGATTGTGAATGAGCTAATGTCCTATGGAAGAGAGTTCAGTAACTATGAGCTTAATGATAAGTTCTTAAGGTCTCTTACAAAAGATAGGGACACCAAGATCTGTGCCATTAGGGAAATGGTAAAGTTAGCAGAAATTCCTCCACCAACACTGTTTGGCAAACTGCTGTCCTATGAAATGTAGTTGACAGTGAGGAAAGAAGAGGAGAAATCTACAAGAAGTGAAGATAAAGAAAGGACAGTGACATTTAAAACAGAAGCCCCCAGAAAGTACAGAAGTAAGTCACCATCTCCACCAACAAAGGATGATGAAACTGAGTCAGATAATTCAGCAAGCAAAAAGTCTGAAAGCAGTGAAAGTGATGTGGACTTTGCTGCCTTCACAAGACATTTTCAGAAGTTCTTAAAGAAACAGTGGAGGACAAAGCCATCTACTTCACAGGGTAAAGAAGACTATTATCAGAATAAAAAGTCTTCAAAGAAAGACAGGAGAAAGACCAAGTCTAGCAAAGCAACTCTTTCAAAAATAGTATATTATTGCTGTAATAGACAAGGACATGTGATTGCAGATTGTCCTGAGAAAAGAAAGGAGTCTAATGATAAGAAAAAGACTCAATTCAAGGGCAAGAAGGAAAAGTCTTTTGTTGCCAAAAAGGATAAGAGCCTGTCAGATATTTCTTCATCAGAAACTGAGTCAGATGCTGAGGCATATATAGGACTGTTTGCTGAGGAAGAAGAAGAAGATTTCATCCAGATTATGAACTCCATATATGATCAAGAAGACAGTCAGTGCCAAGGACTGATGGCATTGACAGAAAGTGACAAAATCCTGGAGCAGCCAGGACCTAGTAAGGTACAAAGTTGCTCTTTCAGTTCAATTTCTTGTGCTAGTTCAGAAACAGATTCATCATCATCAAGTGATGAGAGTGCATCTGAGTCTGAAGAGGATATTCATCAATTGATAGATGAATATAAAGTTTTGTTGCAAGCATTTAAGAAATGCAAATCCTTGGCCAAGAGTCAAGCTAAGGAGATTGCAAGTCTCAAAATGGCTGCAACTGATTATGAGAAGTTGTTTGATCAATAACTTAATGAGATAGCCAGACTGAAGCACATAACTGTGATTCAGATGGGGACTATATCATTTAAGAATGATCAAATCAAGAGTCTGGAGATTAGTCTTCAGAAGGAGAGAGATTTGGTTACTAGGTTTTCAAAACCAAAGTCTGCTCTACCTTTAATTGATGAATTTGTTCATCAAAAAGGTAAAGCTGGACTGGGGTTTTCTAAACCAGCTTGGACTGTCAAGTCCAAGTCCAAGGGCAAAGCCCCAACTCTCAACAAGCCAGCTGTAGATAAAACAGCTAAGACTGTACCTAAGCAAAGGTACAATAGGTTTGAGTGTTGGTGCTATGGCAAGATAGGCCACTTTGCCATGGACTGTTGGCACAATGCTAGTGCCAAAGTGAGTAGCAAACTGCCTGTTGGAAAACCTACAGGTAGCTTTGTCAGGATGCAAACTAACCAGTACCAAGGACCCAAGAATTCTTTGGGTTCTAAGGTTCACTAATCTGTTTTGCAGGTGAGTCCAAGTGGCCATGCCCCAATATGGTACTTTGACAGTGGATGTTCCAGACATATGACTGGAACTAGAGGATTACTAAGGGACTACACACCTATCAAGGATGGTCCAAAAGTCACCTTTGGTGGTTCTGAAAAAGGAATCATCAAAGGGTTTGGTAACATTTCTAGTAACTTAGTTACCTTTACTCAAGTGGCTTATGTTAAAGGTTTGAAACACAACCTAATTAGTATAAGTCAATTAAGTGATGTAGAATATGACATCTCATTTGTTAAGGATGGTTGTCATATCAAGAGGTCAAATGATCAAGAGATCATTTTGACAGGTTATAGAAAGAGGAATGTCTATTGCCTAGACATTATGGTTGAGAATAATGGTTCTCCAGTGTGTCTTGTAGCTGATGAGAAAGTCTCTTATTGTGTCAAATGGCATAAGAGACTAGCCCATCTCAACTACAAGACAATTGTCAAACTCTTTAGCAAAGAGTTAGTGAGGAATGGTCCTCAAGTTAAGTGTATTAAAGATGGAATATGCTCAGCTTGTCAAAAGGGCAAGCAGACTAGATCCACCTTTAGTAGCATTAACAACAAAGATGTTGTGAGGTGTTTATACCTCTTGCATATGGATCTCTTTGGTCCTATGCCTGTGCACAGCCTAGGTAGGAAGGTCTATACCTTTGTAGTTGTAGATGAATACTCAAGGTTTTCCTGGGTGTTCTTTCTTAGACAGAAATCTGAAACACCTAGTATCTTCTTTAGCTTTGTCAAACAGATTCAGAATGAACTAGACAGTACAGTGGTCAAAATAAGAAGTGACCATGGTACTAAATTTCAATCTGATAGTATGACAAAACTATGTGAAGAATTTGGGATATTTCAAGAGTTTTCTTCACCAAGAACACCTCAGCAAAATGGCATTGCTGAGAGAAAGAATAGAACCTTGATTGAGGCTGGTAGGACCCTATTAAGTGATACATCACTACCAAAATATTTCTGGGCTGAGGCAGTTAATACTGCATGCCATGTTATTAATAGGGCTACCATCACTAAAAGCCTCAACAAGACCCCCTATGAGGTTGTGAAAGGCAGAAAACCAAACCTATCCTATTTCAGGATCTTTGGTTGTAAGTGCTTCATACGTAACAATGGGAAGTCTTACTTGACAAAGTTTGCTGCCAAGTCCCAAGAGGGAATTTTTGTTGGGTACAGCAACAACAGTAAGGCTTATAGAGTCTACAACTTGTCTACTCAAGTTGTAGAAGAATCTGTACATGTAGTATTTGATGAAACTAGACTTATTAACAATGAGTTGTCTAGTAATATTTGCAGCTCCTCGGGTATAACTAAAAAGATGGACAAGCTCACTATAGAAGAAGGACCTACAACAAGACAGCAGGTAGAAGAAAGTGGTTGTTGTCCAGGGGGAGTAATACATGTACCTAATGAAGATGAAGTTCAAGGAGTACAGCAAGATGAAGAAACTAAAGAGGTTCAACCTGAAGTCAGGATGCCTCCAGCCAATAGGCATCTTAGAGATCATCCAGTAGAGCAAATCATTGGTGATCCAAGACAAGGGGTACAAACAAGGAGCATAAATCTGAATGCAGTGCTCTTCTCCAGTTTTTTATCACAAGTTGAGCCAAAGAAGTTTGAAGAAGCCATCCTAGACCCACATTGGATTGAAGCAATGCAAGAATAGCTGAATCAGTTCAAGAGGTGCAAGATCTGGGAGCTTGTTCCTAGACCTAAAGACCACAACATAATTGGGACCAAGTGGATATATAGGAACAAGATGGATGAACATGGAGTCATCATTAAGAACAAAGCAAGATTGGTTGCTAAAGGATATAGGCAGGAAGAAGGTATTGACTTTGATCAAACCTTTGCTCCAGTAGCCAGACTGGAAGCCATAAGAATTTTCCTGGCCTATGCAACCTTTCAAGAATTTAAAGTTTACCAAATGGATGTTAAGTCAGCATTTTTGAATGGTAATCTAAAAGAGGAAGTCTATGTGGAACAGCCATCAGGTTTTGTTGATTCAACTCAACCTAATCATGTTTATAGACTTAGGAAAGCATTATATGGGTTAAAACAAGCCCCTAGGGCTTGGTATGAAACCCTGTCTAGGTTCCTCATTGAGAATAAGTTCACAAGGGGGAAAATAGACAAGACTCTATTCCTTAGGGAATCCAGGGGCAAAGTAATACTAGTCCAAATATATATAGATGACATAATATTTGGGTCTACTGAAAGTAGTCTTTGCAAAAAGTTTGCAAAACTAATGCAAGGACAATTTGAGATGAGTAGTATGGGGGAACTTAAGTTCTTCTTGGGTCTCCAAGTTAGACAGACTGAGAATGGTTTATCTATATGCCAGTCTAATTTCACCCTAGAACTTATGGGGACAAGTATGTCTCTTAGCAAAGATGATGCAGGGAAACCTGTAGATGAGACTTTGTATAGAGGGATAGTTGGCTCCTTACTCTATTTGACTGCAAGTAGACCAGATATCATGTATGCTACATGTGTCTGTGCAAGGTATCAAGCATGCCCTAAGGAGTCTCATTTGACAGCAGTCAAAAGGATATTGAGATACCTAAGGGCACTCCCTATCTAGGCCTCTGGTACCCTAGGAATGGGGATTTTGAACTAACAGGTTATTCAGATGCAGACTTTGCAGGATGCAAAGAAGACAGAAAAAGCACAACTGGAACCTGTCAATTCCTAGGTGTAAGACTAATTTCATGGAGTAGCAAAAAGCAAACAAGTGTGGCTATCTCCACTACAGAGTCAGAATATGTGGCAGCTGGAAGTTGTTGTGCTCAACTTCTATGGATACAACATCAGCTTGAGGACTATGGAATTCAGGTAAGTAGAACTCCACTATTTTGTGATTCTACTAGTGCTATATCAATTGCAAACAATCCTGTTTCCCATAGTAGAACCAAACATATTGAAATAAAATATCATTTTCTTAGAGAACATGTAGAAAAAGAAGATATTTTACTGGAATATGTTAGAACAGATAATCAACTAGCTGATATCTAAACTAAGCCCTTAGAAGAAACTAAGTTCAATAGGTTTAAAATTAAACTAGGTATGATAAACTTAGAATAAGTTTATAGATATGGCTAAGTGAAAAGGTGTCGACACACAGAGTTATCTGTGTCGACACAGAAAAGTGGTGTCGACACTTCAGGGAAAAGGTGTCGACACATGTAGGAAGTTGGTGTCGACACTTCAGAATATTAGTGTCGACACATGACAAGTAGGTGTCGACACATCCAAGGTGGTGTCGACACATAGTATTTACTCAGAATTATCTAAGTAAAGTCTCGACTAAATGTCGATTTGAGTGGTGTCGACACATAATCCAGTGTCGACACATATTAATGTTGACTAAACTTGTGTCGACACATAGGTGTCGAGACATTATAAGTTTGTGTCGACACTTATCGTCAGTGTCGACACAATTTAAGTTAGCTGACCCGCCCTTTCATCTTCAAACTTAGAAAGGTATAAATAGGATTTTGCCTTAGTCTGTCGACACGCTTTCAAAAGTTTCGAGACCAAACTTGTGTGTCGACACCTCTCTTCTCTCTAGTCAAATTCTTCAAACCCTAATGGCGCCAAAGCTCGAGTAGAACGTCAACGAAGGCTATGAACTAGTGCGGAATGCGTTTGATGAAGCAGACCCAGAGATCAAGACTGTGGTAACCCTAGTTGCATACTCAGGGTTAGAATTTCTTGTTTCTGAGCTGACTAAGATCTGGAAGAAAGAAGTACTGGAATTCCTAAATGGAGCAACCCTAGACGACACTGGATTCAAGATCAAGTCCAGGGTCCATGGTGAAAAGGTTAAGGTCTCATCAAAAAGTTTGAGGAAAGTACTACAGTTACCAAGAATTACGGAAGAGGATGAAGTAACTGCTTCTAAGACCAGAGAAGCATTGACATGGTGTGGTCTAGATTCAAAAATGGAAATTGGCTCAGTTTTCAATAGAAAAGGAATGAACAGCCAGGGGAAATTCCTGTCAGAAATTGTTGGCAAAGTGATATTGAGTAAGCCTGGAGGGCATGACAGGGTCTCTGCCCATATGTTCAATCTCATGACCAGGATAATCTTCAGCCTAAAAACTGATTGGTCTATAGTGATCTTTGAGAAGATTAAGGAAAGCCTGAAGAAGCCCAACTTGGGTAGGATCATAAGTTTATACCTAGCTGGTAGCATTCTAGAGGTAATAAGTCAAACTGCTGGAACAAAAATCAACCACATGAGGAAAATGGACATGAGGATCTTCTCCAGATGGGACAGGGTTTTGTCTAGAGAGATGCCAACCCCTGAGAAGATAACTCCTGAGAAAGAAACTCCTCAAAAGAATAAGAAGAAGACTGCCCCAGTAGCTCAAGAAACATCTAGCAGCTCTAGTAGTGAAGAGCAAGTGGTCTTCACACCTGATGAAGAAAACACTGGAACTGTTGAGAAGTCTCCAGCTCAACATGGTGCTGCAGAGAGGCAGGGGGAGCTACCTCAAGCCAGCCCATTCTCCACCAGAATATATAATGGAAGATCTATTCCTTAACCTGGATCAAACTGATTTTGACAAGGAAACTGCTGCTGATGGGGAGAATGCTCCAGTTGAGGGGGAGCAAGTAGTAATACTAGAAGAAACTACAAGGCAAGAGCCTGAGAAACAACCAGCTGTTGAGGAGTTACCTAAGGAGAGTGTAGACATAGCTAGTACATCAGCATCTGAGGATGAGGAAGCTCCAAGGGCTAAGAAAAAGAAGTTTCAAGTATTCAAGAGAAGGAGCCAGAATTACAAAAAGGCTTTGCAAACCATAGCACCACAACATATATCACAGCCAGCACCAACTGTTGATTACAGTGCACTGATGGTTGCTCTACAAATCAAGCTTGATGAGCACAGGAAAGCTATAGAGACATATGTGGATGAGGGGCATAAATCTCTACAATTTGATTTAGCGCAAGAAATAAAGTCTATTAGATTTGAGATGAATCAAAATAAGAAAGAGATGACTGACTGCTTCCACAAGGGAGGGAATGCAGTAGTCTATTTAGCAACTCATCAAGAGAAAATAAAAGCTAAAGTAGATGACATTGCACTGAAGCAGGGTTATGTTCTTGAGAATCAGATCAGGATGAATGATAATTTAACTGAATCTCACAATGCTATTGTAACTGAGATAAAGAATATAGCCACTGCCCAGTCTGCAGAAAGTGCCAAAGAAAAAGAAACTTTTGACAAAGCATACCAAGAGGAAATAACTGCTGTTAAGACTGCCCTTCAAGACTCTCAAAAGCTTCTCACTGAAAAACTCCAAAGGTTAAAACCTTTCTACAGGGATGGAGTCAACTATCTAAATGCCCAAATCAGATTTCAAAAAGATGATTTAAGGGATCACATAGAAAGAGAAGTCATAAAGGGGGAGAGGGTATTAGTCAAAGCCGGCTCCGACCATGCAAAATGGATTTCTAATTCAATCAGAGCCACTCTTGGTAATCCTCCTTTATGTGATGATAATAATGTAGCAGAATCTGGAGTTAACCCTGCATATCTTGGAGGTGAGCAACCTGAAGTAGCTCAAGTGATCTATCCTCCACCAGATTTTGATATGGTTCAAGCTGATATACAATCAATATATAGTCCACCTGATGGAAATCAGAAGGTTATTCTTGATAAAGTGGTTCATCCAGTATCTGAGGCTTTACAGGAAGCTATCTTGAAAGAGCAAGCTGAACAAGAAGCCAGACTGTCTAAGAAAAGGTTCAGGGAGCAAGCTGAACAAAGACCTGACTTTGAGCAGTGGAGCCCCACTTCTAGAAACATTATCTTAACTGCATGGAAAGCTGTAAAAGATAATATACAAGACAGAAACAAGTGGTTTTTTGAAACAGAATGGAGGAAGCATGAGACAAGGCAAGAAGCCATAGTCCAATATAGAAGAAAGGCCAAGATGGGAAAGCTACCTCCTACTGCCCAGGAGCCTAGCAAGTACTTTCCCAAGCCTTATCATTATTTTGAAAGGCAAAAGATCAAAGCTGAAGAGCTAAAGAAAAAGGAGCTTAAAGGGAAAAAGCCTGCTGCTGCTGAAGACACTGAAGCCCCTGTACAAGCCAAAGTACAATCTGGAAAAGGGATAGTGATCAAAGATGCTGATCCAAAATAGCATAGAAATTTTCTTAAGTTTACTATGTAATCTTTTGATGTTAAACATTCTGTAAACTTTTGAAATATGAATATGACAAGTTATTACAACAATGTGTTGTGTGATAAATTTGCTGTGTGATAAATTTATTTCATAGTTGTTCTGAGATTATGTCTATGTATACATGTTTGATTGATACATGTTTATGTTTGCACTGTTGTTTAATCCTGCTGTACATCATGCTATAATTTTATTATGAATGGTGTATATCATTGACTAAGGGTTATGACTTCTACAAATAGGGGGAGATTGTTGGGTACATTTGTTTAAATGTACCTGATTTGAAGAAGCCTCACCCTACTCAATGATATACATCAAAATGTATTTGATGAACTTTTGAGTTTACTTGTGCAGGTTAAGTATTTGTAGGACAGATGAAAAAGTTTCTAAGTCCATGTGTCGACACCCAGAGGGAAAGTGTCGACACTTAAGAAGACTTGTGTCGACACCCAGACAAGCAGTGTCGACACTTGGAGTGATTGTGTCGACACCAGGGATGCTGAGTCGACACCAGGCAGAAAGTGTCGACACAAGGATCTGTGTCGACACTCAATGAAGAAAGTGCAGTGAAGCAGTGTCGACACTTAGCAGTTGTGTCGACACCCAGTGAAACTATGTCTACATCAGAAAGTGTCGACACTTGGAGTTGTGTCGACACTCAACAAAAGTCAGCAGAATCTACGTATAAGTGTCGACACCTAGAAAGAATGTGTCGACACTCAGCTGAAGACTCAACACTTGAAGAAAGTGTCGACACAAGGAGCATTGTCGACATTCAGCAAAGTTCAACAAAATATTCTAAGTAAAAGTGTCGACACTAAGGGGATGTGTCGACACTCAGCTGAAGTCTCAATAGAAGAAGAATGTGTCGACACAAGGAGCTGTGTTGACACTCAGCAAGTATCAACACTAAAGAAGTGTCGACACCAAGAAGATGTGACGACACTAAAACAAGATCAACATATGAAGATGTGTCGGCACAAGGAGATGTGTCGACACTTATAAGAATTCAGCAATATACTGAAGTACAAGTACTTGTGTCGACACACATTATCAGTGTCGACACATGAAGAAGAAGCAGTGTCGAGATATAAAATCTACAACACAAGGAGTTGTGTCGACACCTTGTAGGCTAGTGTCGACACTTAGTCAACTTGTGTCGACACTTGGTCTATAAGTGTCGACACTTAAAGACAGACAGTCTCGACACTTTCAGACAGTTACAGAATTTTCAAGAACTGACTGGATGACTTGACAGCTACCATTCCAGCCGGCCTACTGCACCTGTCAGAGTTGTCAGAAATCAGTTATGAACCGGACCAGCCGGTTACCATGAAGAAGGCCTATAAATAGGCGTATACTGTCTACAGAAGCAAGGTTCAGAAAGATTGATTAATAGTTCAAGTGATCAATATACAAAGAAGATCTAGCTATTCATTGAAGAATCTAGTGAAGATCTAAGAAGTTGGAGTGAGAGAGCTCCATCCAAGGAGTCAGCCATTGGAACCAGGCTGAGTAGAAGGGTTCAGATTTGGTCTGAATCTTAAGTAGCAGAGATCAAGGATCAACTGCAGAGGGGAATCAATCTTATTGTGTTCTACATTCAAGAAGCTTTGAAGAAAGCCAAGTCAGATTGATTTAGTTGAGTTCTTCCAAGAACTCATCAAGAAACTCAAAACTCATCTCTCTTTTCTCTGAGTTGTTGAGTATACATTTTTGTATTCATAATATCTTGTAGGATCCTTAGGGATCTGAGTTTGTAAGCCTGTAATTATAAAGGCTGAGTGTAGGGCCTGTGTGCCTGAGTGTAGGAGAGTTGAATCTCTGAGTGTAGGCCTGTTGTGGCTGAGTGTAGGCCTTGGTGGCTGAGTGTAGGCCTTTGTGGCTGAGTGTAGTCTTTGTGGAAAAGCTGAGTTGTAGGGCCTTGGGCCTGAGCTGTAGGAACCTGGTTTGGGGTTCTGAGTGTAAGATCTGAGGATCTGAGATAGTGGAGGAGTTTGGCCGAATCTAGTACACTGCTACATAGGCGAAGGGGGAAAGTGGATGCACCCAAAGCTTGGGGAACCCCTATAAATCTGTGTGTCTACTGTGTTCTTGTGAAATTCTGTGATTGCTATTTGATTGCTATGTAAAAGTAGATATAACTTTGAGATAAATTCTGGATTCTGCCTAAAAAGTTAAAAAGATTTTAGTCACCTATTCACCCCCTCCCCTCAAGGTGATTAGGTACAATATCTTTCACTAACATATATTTTAATAAGCATTCACAGGAGATGGAGCACCGTAGCGACCAGCTACTGCAGGACGATACACCAACTGATAGGGTTACCCGAGTAGAGGCACCCCTGTTGTCTCCAGAGTTTCGAGACGTGAGTACTAGCAAGTAGGATTGAGAGAGTGAGGAGTTGTTAGTTGTAGTACCTTTATAGCTTACAGTCTTCATGTATAAACAGTGGCTACGACCTTTTGCATCCTCTTTTAAATATATATTATTATATATATTTGATATGGCTTTCTATTAATGCTTCCACAAAACTATATGATGAGATGTGAATGTTGTGATTCAAGCCGAGCAAGGCGGACAACCAGTGATTAGCAAAGTGGGTCGTTACCCTTTAAGGAGTACTAGGTGGATGTCTTGGGCAAGTAAGATCCCCTCCATCCCAACCCGGGCAAAGGTTGGTGGGCGTCTTACAAATGGATCAGAACGATCACGATCCATCCTTGTGGAGCAGTCTCAGGATCCCTCCGTCGCTCTCTTCGTTCTTTGGTTCGGGGCAAACCTTGCAGTAGAAGCCTGGTGGAACCTAATGTAGAGTCTTAGGGATTCTAGACTATACGATAACACACCCACACACCTTTGTTTTCGCTTTGTCAGTTCTTGCAAATTTTGCCTATTTTTCCAAAATACTAACACTTGTTTCCTGTTACTTCTCAGATACCGGAGTCCAATAAATGGATATCCTCCTATAGAGGATATATCCCCGCCACCTAACCTCCATACCTAGTTAACCCTGTAGCTGTACCTTTTGCCTACAGTGACTTAGGGCAAACATTGACAGCTATCCTGGCGATGTTCTGGATAGCCTTGACACAGCCACCGCAACAGTTATTAGTATCCACTGACCTACAGACAACTTTCTAGGGTCTGAGTCCTCACATATTCAGAAGCACGGAGACTGCCATACAAGCAGAAGAGTGGGTTGAGCGCGTAGAGGAGATATTAGTAGGAATGATGTGCCCAATAATAGTTGTAGTGTCACTAGTGGTGACCGTGTTGGCGGGGTATGCTTGAGACTAGTGGAGAGCGGCCAGCCGCTCGACGTTTAGAGGATGACCATTGAGCACCATCCTGTGGGGGGAGTTCTCGGAAGGTTTTTTGAAGCACTTCACCTCAAACACAGATAAAGCTGCACTGCATGAGAGGTTCTTGCACATCCGTCAGGGTGACCGGACGGTGCCAGACTACGAGAGAGTTCATCCACCTGGCACGTTTTGTTGGGAACCTAGCAACCACTAATAGAGATAGGGCTGCTCGCTTTTGCCGAGGCTTGCGAGATGACCTAAGATAGGGCTTGATCATGATCTCTTAGTCCACCTTCTACACCATAGTGACTCACACCATGGCGTTAGAGTTAGACAAGAGGATGGTGGCCCAACAGAGCCGAGGATAGGTCGAGGTACCCAGAGTTTAAGGACAAGATAGAGGAGCTGCTCCCTGCAGACAGGAGTGATAGCGCAGATAGACAGAGTGTAGGCAGCCTTATAGGCACCCACTAGCACCTCCAACACCCCCAACACCGCAGTAGGATCCCAGGCCAGCTCCTGTACCATAGCTCATGCCAGTAGCTCGACGGGATGTTCCCTTTGCAAGGAACTGCTTCTGTGCAAGCACCCGAGACACATATGGGCTTTTTGCCTGCAGACGATAGGAAGGCGGAGATTAGGAGCAGTTAAATGAGGGCAGGTAGTGCAAGGACTGGGATAGAGAGTCCGCAGAGGTAGAGCTTGTAGGAGAGGTCATCAGGGCCGAGCAGCGCCCGTGGAGACTTACGCATTAGACCTTCAGTATGGACCATCCCCCGATGTATTGATAGGTACATATCTTAGATGCTAGAAATACACCAGATATCAGTACCTATGTATTAGACTTTATTCATATGCATGTCTACATCGGGTATATATTTTGTTAGATGATATGTATATACTCCCTACCTCTTTAGGATTACTTTTGGTAGAATGACACCCCGCAAAAACTCTCTTTGATACTGGAGCAATACTCCTTTATATCCCAAGACTTTATTGCAACTAAGGAAAACATTGTCGCTCATCCAGACTGTCTACACGGATTCATCTACCAGATGGATCAGATATGACATCTACGGAGAAATGCTCATTCCAGACCATGCTAAGGGATGTGGAATTTGAGATTTACACGACAATCCTAGCAATAACTGAGTTCGACCTCATACTGGGAATGGATTGGCTAGCCGAGCATAAGGCCCAAATAAACTTTTAAACCCGAGAGGTCAAGCTTCAGAACCCAGACGGACAGGTCGTTAACTGATAGGTGTACCCTCCGTCTCTCGCATCATCTTGACCTTTACTCAAACTGTAATGTCGGGCTGGCAAAATGACGTAGTATTTCTTATCTACTTAGAAATGTTTAATAAGGTTCAAGTTCTCGCCAAAGTTTCGGTGGTATGAGATTTTTCGGACGTTTTCCTGGAGTCCCTCCTAGGTTTTCCCCCATAATGAGAGGTCGGCTTTCAGATCAACCTTGTGTCTGGAGCTCGACCAGTGTCCCGAGCACCCTATATGATGACCCCCAAGGAGTTGGTTAAGCTGAAGATTCAGCTTCAGAAATTGATAGATGTTGGATTCGTCCACCCAAGTTCCTTCCATGGGGAGCCCTTGTACTCTTTGTAAATAAGAAGGATGGGACACTGTGCTTGTTCATAGATTATGGGGAACTAAACAAGATTACAATACGGAGTACGTATCCACTAACAAGGTTTGATGAGTTATTTGACCAATTGCAAGGTGCATCCGTATTCTCCAAGATGGATCTAAGATCCAACTACTATCAGATTCAGGTCCGGGTGGAGGATATCCCCAAAACTGCCATTTAGATCCCGCTACGCACTATATGAGTTTATGGTAATGCCGTTTGGGCTCACTAACGCCCCATCTGCCTTTATGGCTCTGATGAATAAGGTATTCAAACCCTTCCTATATAACTTCATGATTGTCTTTATCGATGACATTTTGATCTACTCGAAAACCAGGAAACACCATTCTATACATCTGCATATGGTGTTACTTAAACTTCGAGAACACTCTCTCTTTGTAAAGTTCAACAAATGTAAATTTTGGTTAGTGGAGGTCAGATTCTTGGGCCACACCATCAACAAAAATGGGGTAGCGGTAGATCAGGCCAAGTTCCAGGCAGTGCAAACCTGGCGGCCGCTTGAAACAACAGTAGATATACAAAGTTTCCTTAGTCTTGCCGGATATTACAAGAAATTTGTAGAAGGTTTCTCTAAGATTGTGTTGCCCCTCACCGCACTTAAAAGGAAGGATGCCACATTTCAATGGACACCAGAATGCGAGAATGCATTCGTCGAACTAAAGAAATGTCTAACTTCTGCCACAGTCCTTATGATCCCTTCAGGAACCAAAGGATTCCAAATTTATATAGATGAATCCCTAAAAGGAATGGGATTTATTATGATGCAGCATGGTAAGGTGGTGGCTTACGCGTATCTCCATCTAAAGCCGTACGAGCTTAATTACGAAACCCACAATCTAGAGTTGGGCGCCATTATTTTCTCCCTTAAGATCGGGAGATATTACTTGAATGAGGTAAGATGCGAGATCTTCTCCTACAATAAGAGCCTCAAATACATCTTTAATGAAGAAGAGCTGAACCTTCGGTAGCATCGATGGTTGGAATTTCTGTTTGATTATGATTTCGCTCTTTAGTACCACCCCGGAAAGGCTAATAAAGTTGCTATTGTGTTGACCTGCCATCCTTCGATGGCAGGGAGATGGATTGAGCAGATTTTGACGGAATGGTTTCAGTCATTGATATACTTGTGGATTACTCTTGTTGCTCGTAGGGACCCAGAAGAGTACCAGGCCCAGCTATATTGGATGGAGCAGAAGAGTAGTTCAACCTACACATGGAATATTGCAGTTCAGGCACCGCATATTTATTCCCTCTACCGAAGGAATCCGAGATGAGATCATTCGAGAAGCACACCAGTCAAGGTATTCTATTCACCCTGGTGTGGTTAAGATGTATTTTGATTTGTGCATGACCATTTACTGCCCCAGAATGAAAAGATACATCACCAACTTCGTGGCTCAGTGCCAAACCTGTCAAAAAGTTAAAGCTGAATGCAGCAACTGAGGAAGTATGCTGCAACCACTACCGATACTAGAATGGAAATTTGAAGATATTTCCATGGATTTCGTCCATCGCTTACCCCGATCCTATGCTGTAAACGACTCTATATGGGTTATCATGGATTGACTTACCAAGGTAGTGCGGTTCATTCCAAACCAACTGGTTGACGGAGTTGACATTCTTACTAGATTGTTTATAGAGCAACTAGTCCCTTTCCATGGAGTGACATAGTCAATTGTGTCGGGTTGTAATGGATGTTTTACGTCCAAGGAGTGGAGGCGGGTTCAGGAATACTTGGGGACCAAATTAACCTTTAACACCACCTTCCACCTGTAGACAGGTAGAAATACATAAAGGACAAACTGGACGATGGAGGATCAACTCCGACTTTGCATAGTAGAGCATAGTGAACCACTGGAACATCTGTTGCCTTTAGTTGAGTTTTATTATAATAACAACTATCAGGCCAGCATCAAGATGGCCCTAAACGAGGCATTGTATTGGAGGCATTACCGAACTCCATTGACTTGGGCACAAGATGAGGACCCAAAATCCTTAGGAGTGGCTTATATCGATGATACTACAGTAGCGGTACCACTAATCTAGGAGTGAATGTGGGAAGAACAGAGCCGACAAGCCAAATACTATGATGCACGACATCGACCAGTGGAGTTTAGCGTGGGAAAATGGTATTTTTGAAAATCAATCCCATACATGGTATCGCTTCGTCGAGGAAGGAAAAGAAACTAGATCCCACTATTTGGGCCCCTATCAGGTGATAGAGTGTGTTTGCCCTATTGCCTATCGATTAGCCCTGCCCCTAAAATTAAGAAATCTCCATGATATATTCCATGTCTCATCTTTGAGACGAGTCCTCCGGCAACCAGAACAACATATACCTACATCATCAGTACAACTGCGGTCAGATAGATCTGTCCAGCTTGAACTGGTCAGAATAGTGGATCATAAAGTGAAGAATTTGCGTAACAAGACCATTCTGATGGTCAAGATATTGTGTTCGAATTATGTATGAGACGAGTATACATGAGAACCTGAAGCACACGGCCGAGAAAAGCACCCAGAGCTCTTTCCCCAGGTATGTTACTTTTCCTCATACTTTAAGCAATTTTTTGGGGACAAAAATCCTTCTTTTTTTTATTGAATTGTAACATCCCGACTTTTATTGGGCCACCAGAAACCCTATTGGACCCAATAAAAGTGACCCAACCTCTACCCGTGGCCCATACCTGGGTAGGAGATAACCCTAGATGGGGAGATAGAGCTAGAAAATTTTGATTTGAGTTCTGTCAGTTCTTATGCCTTCGTATAACTAATACGAATGCATTGGAACTTGTTTCATTGAATTCCAAGATCATGTAGTGGATAGGGCCATTCCTCGTAAAACGTCACGAAAATGAGATTTTTTGGATGATGACCTAGGAAACTTCGATTTGAGTCATGTCAGTTCCCAAGGCTTCGTATAGTCAATAAGAATGCATTGGAACACGTTGTATCGCAATTCAAAGTCTAACAACGAATATGAGCATTTTTATCGTTTTAGCGAGTTGCGACGCGCAGATTTTCGATATTTAGCCAATGAACTCTGATTTGACCCCCGTCAGTGACATTGGATTCGTATGGTCATTACAAAGTCAAACAAATTCATCTCGGTCAATTTTAAGGACCAGTAAACCCGTGGTCAAAGCAAGCGTTGTCGTGCACCGAAAAGCGTGCACACACAAATTGTGACATGATGCCCCAACTATGACCCGACTCCAATGACTTGGAACCACCTTGACTTTGACCAGCATGGGGAACCACCTTAGGGTTGACTTTGGTCAAACCCCCTAGAAAGTCCATTTTTGGACAATTTTCTCAAAATAGGTCTGCACCTCCTCTTCTTTGCTAGCTTGGGCTTGGTATTCCTCACCTCTTGGACCACCCAAAATAGTAAGGGCTTGGTAGGTGGGACTTTGGAAAAAGCGCACCCCCTTCTCTTTTCTCTTCTTAAAGACTAAGGCCCAATCCCACCAATCCTTCCCCCAGATGGCTGCCACCAATGTGTACAACCCACCCTCTAATGGTGCCACCTGGCCAAGGCAAATGGAGGAGAGGAGAGTACCTCATCCTCCTCTCAAGTTAATACTATATCGGGGAGGGGAGGGGTGGCCACCCTCCCCAAGCATATAAAAGGCCATGCCTCGTGCCTCCCTCCTCACAAAGCTAAACGATCCTAGAGCACCTCTCATAAAGCTCCAGCATGCTGAAAAAATCTTCACCACCAGAGCTCCACCATAAACCCCCATGGCGACTCACCCCAGCACCTCCCAAGCCACACCGCCACAGGTGGAAACTTTTCCCCTTCCTCTTTCTCATCTTCTCGATGATCTGCATGTGCCTTCCGGCGACCGGATTGCCGCCGACACCACCCGAGCCAAGTTCCAGTTCGGGTGGTGGCTGCAGGTGGTGAGCCTTGCCCAGCACCGGTGGCGGCGGTAGGGAAGTGCTACACCATCGGGGATAAACTTCCCCAACGGTGGAAGGATGAGGTGCCACCGAAAATCACAGCTCTAGTGGCACCCGTAAACATAGTAAAACTATGTATATTTTCCGCGGCAGCGGCGCCAGGACACCGAACCACCACCGGAGAAGAGCCCAATCCCCGGTGCGCCTGTTGGGGGTGGTATCGTGGACAAATAGTCATCAGAGAGGTGGGGTGGCATGGTGTCGTCGGGAGTAGAGTAACACGCCACACTGCTCTCGGTTTATAAATCTCGGCGATGGCCGGCGGCGGTAGGATGTCATAGCACCGGCCAGGAGGTCATCGGGCCCCGGCTAGTTGTTCGGGAGTTGTGTTGGCGTCGTGCATCTGCTAGCCAGCAGTGGCAGAGGCCACCATCTCTTTCATCGATTGGGAGGAGCAGCCGCCGTCCGATCTCAGTGATGAGATTGGACGGCGTTGATTACATAGTTTGCCACCATTATTTCAACTTTAACCCCCCACCCACAGTGGATCCATGGACGATCCACTGTGGGGAAAAGTTTGGCTATTCATCCATCCAGCATGTTCCTGGCTGCAAGATTTGGTGCGATCTGGCTATATGCAGCTCATTCTCTTAACAAAATTTTGTAGATTTTTCAAAAAACAATCTGGGCACTTAAGAAAAATATTTTGAACATGAAAATTGTTCCCCTCAATGAGGGTAACCTCCACAATAAGTTTGGTAATTGTTGGAGTTATTTTGATATTTTAAAAGCATAAATAAGAAGTATTTGGCCAATTTAGAGGCTCAAAATTGCTCGGAAAATTTTGGAAAAATTACTAGGCTCTCTTTAGGTCCTCTTAAAGGTTGTATTAAATTTGGGAACCTTAGGGTAAAAATTGAAGATTTTCTAATTTCTTGGATCCTAGGGTCGCGCTCGGAAATTTATGCACTCAAATTATTCAAAAATGAAAATCCAAGCACGCGGCCACTTTATATTGAATATTAAGTTCAATTGATTAATCAACGAGAGTTATCGAGGCAAGATTTCCAGTTCTGAGTATTTCGAGGTTTTTGAAAAACAATCGAGTGTCTCATTCTTAAAATAACTCTCGGGTACTTTGGGGAGACTCGGAAGATGAGTTTACGAGCCAATGAGTTGCTAATTATTCTCGACAAGTAATTAAAATGTATCTCCTAATATGTCCCCCCCGATCCGATTAAGCCGTAATTAAAAAGGGCAAAACAGAATTGTTATCGGATCTTAATAATTAGTAAAAGCCAAAGAAGTCTCCTAAAAGCTAACATGGAACTAAACATGCCTCCTGAGAACAGAGATGGAATTGATCATGCCTCTTGAGAACGGAGACGAAACCGAATATGCCTCTTGAGAATGATGATGGAACTGAACATGCCTCTTAAGAACGGACATGGAACTGAAGACTTTTGAATGGGGTGATTGGACTACTAACAATTTTCTTTATGATTTATTCCAGTCTCGAACAGGTCCAGTTCCTTTATTTATTTCAGTTCAGCTATTTCTTTTTAGTACTCCAGTCTCGTACTGGTCCAAATAATTTACTTTCAGTTCAGTTCTTTTGTTTAAGTACTATTCCAGTTTCCTACTGGTCATTTTCCTTTCAGTACTTACTTTCATTTCGGTAATACTCCAGTATCCTACTGGTCCTATTTTATTATAGCATTTCAATTCTGTAGCTTATACTATTAGCAACTTCTGTTATCGCACTCTTATTTTTATAATTTACTATTTTAAGCATGAGTCCTGCTCTGACGGGAAGTTATTTAATAAGTTGAGTCTTATTTGGTGATAACAGGGTTGATATGTTCCTCCTAAATTAGCCTCAAATAAAGTGCTCCCACGCTCCTTGTCGAAAGTCGAGCCAAGTGTCATTTTCCCGAATAATTTAAAGTATAGTAGGTTAGGCCGTTATAGACCTGGTGCATGCTAGCAAAATTGATAAATTTGGTTGTTTGTAAATTAGCCTCAAATAAATTGTGCTAGGTCAGTCACTTTCGCAAACCAATCATACTGGTACAAGAAGTTTGAATATTTAAGGCGATAGGGAGATAAGTACCATGAGTGACTAGCCATTGTGTTTTACCCCATTGGGTTTCCTCCAATGATCGACCAAATATGCTATATTGCCAGATGTTGCTCACATCTAAGAGTACACAGGGTTGTACGTTGGGGCCTGGGTTGTGCGGTACGACCACACCCAAAAGTGTCAGGACTTGCAACTATCACCGATGGTCACATCGGTAAGGCCCATGGGCTCGCTACACTACTTGAAGAGAAGCGTCCATACTCTGTCGACATAGGGTCTTTTGAGTGGCTTTAAATGCCTACGGTGTGTGCGCGACTATAAATGCCTATAGTGTGTGCACGACTGTGAATGCTTGCTGTATGAATATGGGTTGTGAATATCTGTTGTGCTACTATGATAGTAGAGCTTATATTATAACTAATGTATATTGCTGTTATTCCAGTTATACCATGTTGTACCTCTTTTATGGTTTCTCATAGCTTATATATGAAATGTTGTACTAACTCTCTCTTGCTTCGAGTATCTACTTTTGTTTGGTGCGTGCGCTAATCCCTAGGATATGGATCTCATGAGGATATTTGTTTCACTAAGCCCTATGAGTAACAGCTATTTTAATAACCATTCACAGGAGATGAATCACCATAACGACCGGCTGCTGTAGGACGATACTCCAGCTAATAGGGCTACCCGAGTAGAGGCACCCATATCGTCTCTAGAGTTTCGAGATGTGAGTTCTAGCGAGCATGATTAAGAGAGAGAGAGGAGTTGTCCGTTGTAGCAGCTTTATAGCCCACATGCTTCATGTATAAACAGTGGCTAAGGACTTTTGCGTCCTCTTTTAAATATATATTGTTATATATATTTGTCGTGGCTTTCTATTAACGCTTCCACAAAACTCTGTGATGAAATGTGAATGTTTTGATTCAAGCTAAAAAGACGACCAACCAGTGCTTAACAGAGTGGGTCGTTACCTAATAAGTTGTAAATATACGTATTTTTACGTAGATTAGTTAAGTCATTTTTATTTATTTTCTTTATTTTTAGTTATTTTTCTTTAATAAAATGCTCCTTTTTTGTAAATATTATTTTAAATTGGCTTTTATTTATTTTCTAAATTTTCAGGAAAAAGTCAAAAAATTCATAATACACGCCCGTGTACTTATCGGCCATGCTCGTGACCTGGGCGTGTTGCTTTGATTCCATCAGAAGTTGTCGCCAGCTCGACGATCAGCGTTCGACGTTCGTCGAACTGCCCGACATGCTCGTGTTCATCCCGTGACACGCCAATGTCACGCCCTCGACATTCATCGATCTGAACTCAACGATCAATGTTCGACGATTTCTGAAAACGCCCTGTGTCACGCCCTCGACCTTCGTCGATCTCAACTCGACGATCTGCATTCGACGATTTATGAACATGCCTGTGACACGCCCGACACACCCGTGTCAAATCCTATTCATCCACCCGCCACTCAACGCCATCTCCACTCAATGCCAACCACTCAACGTCATCTCCACTCAACGCCAACCACTCAACTCCCTCGATGTTCATCGATCTCAACTCGACGATTTACGTTCGACGATTGTTGAACACTGCCGTGACATGTCTGACACGCCCGTGTCAAATCCAATTCATCCAGCCACCACTCAACGCCAACCACTCAACGCCATCTCCATTCAATGCCAATAACTCAACTCCATCTCCACTCGACGCCAGCCATCGCCACTCAACTCCATCGCTCTTCAACGCTTCCCGACATGCCCGTGTCAATATTCGACATGCCCGCGACTTTCACATGACACAGACAAGACAGCGCCGATGACTAATTGACACGACACCTTCCCCTAATAAACCTCCCCGACACGCCCCCACAACACGCCCGTGACCGCAGGGTCACGCTCGTGACTTCCACATGTATAGCCCCAAAAGTCAACAAATCAATGAATGCTCAGCATCAACTCAGTAACAGTACTGACACGCCCCCCTACACACCCGTGACCTATGGCGTGTAACCCGAATTTTTTGACTATAAATAGAAACTTTCTATAAGATCACCTGTTTTGTTTTTTTGAACCATTTTGCTTAGGGAAGATGTTGTTTAGATGTTTTCCAAGGTATATAAGGGAAAATTTCTCTCTCTCTCTAGTTTTTTTTTATCTTTCGTTGTAACTCATTTTTTTACTTAATAAATATGTTTTTCTTCCCTTATATGGTTTTGGTTTTTAACTTTCGTTGTATCTTTTATTTTTAAATTTTCAAGTTATCATTTTACTTAATTTTGTTTTAGGTTTTCTCTTATATTTAGTTGTTATGGTAGCCTTTCTCATCTATTTCCCTTAGCTTTTGTGCTTTTTAATAGCTTTCTATTCATTCTTATAAATCCGTAAAAGAGATTTCAAAGTGGATTCTATTTCTTTAACTTAGAATTTCCCTTTTAGGTCGTAAAACTTTTTGTTCTTTTTACTTTATTTCCCTTTTTTACGAACTTTTACGGAGTTATAAGAATGGATTTCTAATCATTTTTATTTTTCAAACACTTTTATTTTGCTTTTATTTGAAAACCATTTTGCTTAGTTAATTTTTATTTCACCTTTTTATGCATTTTAACAAGCTCTAACAGTAGAAATATAGTTATTTTAATTTTTCGATTACTTCATTTTTCGTCTTTTTCGTATGTGTGCGTGAGTGTATGAGTTAGATTTTATTTTATGTAGAGTGTGTGCGTTTTATTTTATGTAGAGTGTGTAAGTATGTGCATCTATTTCTTCCTGCTCCTTTGAGTAGGACTCGCTTTAATTTCCCGCATACTTGTTTGAGTAGAACTTGTCATTTCTCGCCTACTCGTTTGAGTAGAACATGCATTTTAGTGCTTTCATTTTACTGTTTTTCTTTACTGCTTTCATTTTATGTTTTCATCTCCCGCCTACTCGTTTGAGTAGGACTTGCACCTTTCAATTATGCATTTCTTTTCGCAAGCCATCCTCATTCCTATGAGTGGCTAACCGCTCTTACCCCTCAGTATCGAAGAGTATTGAGACAGATAAAATCGCTTTAAATAATTAAAGGTCCTATTTTTCTCGTTAATTTAATTACTTAAGGTTTACTCCAGGTTTACGACACGTAGAACCACATATCGATGTGTGCACTCTATTTCTGTAGTCCATACGCTAGCTAGCTGAGAGACCGTGCATATGGAACGATCGCCCCTGGTAAAGGGAGTTTCGCAATAACCCTCGAGAGACGAGGCACGCAATTCTACCGGATTGGGTTCTCCAGCCAATAGCGGGGTTCTTAGCGTAATGCGGACATTAAGAGGAATCCTTCATCGGACAAGAACCCAGTTGAATAGTCTTTATATTCAGGTGAGTGATAGTCCAAGAGAAAGATGAGCTCATTTTTGTGGAAACTCCACGGCCAAGTCTCCGCCTTAATTAATTTGAAATTTAGGATCACTATTTATTAAAAGTTATTTTTGTTCAAATTTAATTTGATACTGTTGCGCTATTTCTTCATCGACTCTTTTTTTATGTTTTTTCTCTGTTTATATATATAAATAATAACCAGATAAGTTATAATCGATAAAATAATAGACCCCACTGGAAAGAGTAAAAATAATCAACCCGTCACCGAGAACAATATGTCCCCGATATTCCTCACTGGAATATCTTGTATTTCACTTGATAGGTGCACTTGCCTTCTTTCGTTAAAACTCGATTTCAAATATTTTATATCTAAATAAATCTGTGTGCCCCGACTTTCTAAATTAATACACCACTTTTCTAAAATAAATATGTCCAGGGCGCCGCGTGTTTTAAACCATTAATTTTTGGAGTTATAACCATCAAGTTTTTTGCGCCGTTCCCTGGGAATTTTCTTGTTGTTATTTCGAACTCTGGAAAACTATTACTTTTACCTATTTTTATTTGTATATATAACAAAAAATTGGCCAACAAATAATAATAATAATAATCAAACTATTTAAAAAACAAACAAAAAACTTTTAAAAAATTAATATATTATTAAAATCTATAATAACAATAATGAAATGACGTCGTTTCCTAAAAAATTTAAAAAATCTAAAAAATCTAAACACTAAAACATAAAAACCTAAAAAATAAAAAAAATCTAAAAATCTAAAAATCTAAAATACTAAAAACCTAAAAAAACCAAAACAAAAAAATGAAAAAAATAAAAAAACCCTACCTAAAAACCAACTAAAAAATAAAAACCTACTTAAACAAATATATAATAATTTGTTATTAAACATGTATATAACTATAGCCAAAAAATCCCCTCCTAAAAATAAAAAAAAATCCTGTGTTATGTTTTGTTTTAATTTGTTTTTATTTCTTTTCAAAAACCCAAAAAAATTTACCCAAAAAAAACAATTGAAATAAATAAAAACTATTCTATTATTAAATATTATAACTCTATATTTCTGGTTCGGCACACTTCACGCTTTTGTGAGCTATAGGGGATCGCATTTTTATAACGCCCAATTGGCTAAGACGTTAGTTCAATACGGAGTTACACACACACACTTACCCTCGACCAGTCACAAACTTTTGGCCGCATTTATCTTTTTCATTTTTCTGTTATATTTGTACTATTTGTTCTAAATAATGTAGGGTTCCACATAGGCCTCCCCGACCTCGTCTCAAGAAAGTTCCTACCCTTTCCTCTTTATTTTTGTAAATACTGTTTTTTATTTTTTATCGTTCCGCATACTTACATTGCAACATTGTGAAAAATATTGGATTTAAGTACAAGAGTGTTTTCTTATTTTGCGCTTTTATATTATGCACTAATAAAAACTTACAAAAAAATGGTAAAAAAGATTAGTTAAAACACAAAATTTTTTTTATAACCAAAAAAAAATTACATAAAACAAAACGTTCAAAAAAACACTTATAAAAAAAAATTCAAAAAATTGTTTTTTTACTTTGTAAATCTTTTTGTAAAAAAAATCTCTCTTTCCCCCTCTCATTTTGTAAATAACACCTCTTTCTCTCTCCGTTTTTGTAAATAATTTGATAAAAACTAAAAAAATCAAAAAATTTAGAAAATCAAAAATAAAAAAAAAGAGAATAACCCGAAAAATCCAAAAAAAAGAAAATAATCAAAAAATACAAAACAAGATAAAAACTCTAAAAAATTCCCAAAAAATTATGTTTATTATGAAACGAATAAATCAAATATGTCATTCTTAACCCCTTTTCTGGAAGACCCCCCTCCCGGATCCCAAAACACGGCACGAAGGGGGTCTTATGCCCAGAACAGCCGGCTTGCGGTAGCATTAGCGTACGGGGTAACCTGTACCACAAGACGCCTATTCTGCCGGCTACAATCAATATCAATACAATGCCAACCCAACCAAAATGTAAACCAGAAGTCAAATCCACACAAAGCATAATAGTACAAGGTACATCAAAATAGAGAAGCTATAACAAGCTTCTACAAGTATCAGAGTACAGCTAACATATCCCCAAAAGGGCTACATCAAATCGCTCAACAAAACTTACATTGGTAACTGACGGTAGTGACGGTACCGTCCCTTCAGGCCCTATTGTCCTGGCCTGGTTGTCCTGCTGCATAATCTGTGGATCCTCCACCTACGGGGTGACCTCCTAAAAAGGAAGACATAGCAACCATTAGTTGAAAAGACTAAGTGCCTTCATATCCTCTCCCCCGGCGACTCCTCGACACCGGGCGGAGAAAGGAACAAGGGTACAATATATATTAAGTAATATAACAGGTACAAGCAGGTGATAATAGTATAACATGATTAACAACATTTTAAGCTAGCAATTCTACATGAGCAATAACAAACCATCAGGTATAAGTATCTACAACAGAAAAGTAACTTAACTTATAAGTATGCCCATACAAGCTTATAACTTAAGGATCGGTTTAACATAAAGTAACTCATCGTATAGGAGTGCTCATACAAACTTATACGATGAGGATCTTGTTTGTGCAATGTAATGTTATGGTATGTATGTTATGCAATGACTCACCCATGATCACACACATGCAACCGCTATGTCGACACAGACTTGTAGTTCCCACTTTTCGAGCAGGTAGCTAACCTCTCAGGCATCAACTACCGTGGCCAGGAGACGACAGTAGAGCGGCCTTCTCTACTACTAAGCGGGCATCTACACTGCTTTGCTTAGGCCTCCGTATGCCTCAACGCGATGAACACAACAACGGAGCCCCCTCCTCGCGTACTATGGCCCAGCGGGAGTCTCGGGTAGATGTGCACCGAGAACCAAGCCACGAACTGGGCTTGGGTGACAAGAAAGGAGCCTCGGAAGAAAGCACGAGGACCAAGCTCAACCGTTCACTTGGCACAAAAGGAGCCCCGGGATGTGAACACAGAGGACCAAGCCCAACCATCCAAGGTCTAACTATCAACTCCCGTCGGTGTGATGACCGGCGAGCCCGTAGACCTGTCACACTATCCTTAAACCAGGATTTCGACACTGGGTGTCGACTCACACCGCTTGCAATTCCACATTATTGAAGTTGGAGACCGGGCGGTCTAGCGGTCTCCCATGACAATCTCTCTCTCTCTGGCTGTAGCCGAGCGGTTAGCCCGTCTGTCTAACCGCGCGGCTTGTGTGGTTTGTGTCTGTATAGTCCACTTATGTCATGTAAATTTTTAGTCTCACATCTCTTATTTGTATTCTCTCTCCTCTCCTCCATTCTATATAAAGGAGGTCATACCTTTGTAATAGATACCTTTTTCAGATAATAAAGTTTCTGTTAAAACCATTTCCGGTTTGTTTTAGTTCCACTTCCGGCTTATTTTTGTTCATTTCTAACATGGTATCAGAGCAAACGCTCTTTTCCTCCTGATTCAGCTTCTTCTTCTGTTCGCGCGGGCTACGTTCGCGGCTTGCCTTCTCTTCTGACCGCTGCCCTCTTCGTGCGGCTTGTTTCTCCTTGCTTCACTTCTCGCTGCTCCTCTTAGTCGCTGCGGCCTGTTTTCTAGTCGCCTCGACCTGTTTCCTTCTACCCGCTCATGCTAACTAGTCGTTGCGGCCTCTCTTTTGTCGTCCGACTTAGTTTCTCCTGCCTGCGGATTTTCTAGCCGCGCGGCCTGCTTCTATCCGCCCGGCTTGTGCCTTGTTTTAGCCGCCGCGGCTTGCCTCGCCGTCTCTCTTCCATGGATTCCACTTCCTCCGAGCCGTCCGCCTAGTGGTCATCTCTTCTGGTAGTGCCCACACTGTTACTCGCGGACGCTGGTTGATCGATTCTGGTGCTACCAATCATATGACAGGCAATCCTCACTGTTTCTCTCATCTAGACACGCATGATCGGTTGCCCCCTGTCATCGTTGCGGATGGTTCTCCCTCCCCGGTCAATGGTATGGGCATGGTTCAAGTCACTCCATCTCTCTGCCTTACAGATACCCTCTATGTGCCCTAGTTTCCTTGCAATTTATTATCGGTTACCTCTTTATGCAAGCAACTACAGTGCTCCGTCACCTTCACTACTACCTCTTGTTCTTTTCAGGATCCGGCCTCCCGACGGACGATTGCAACTGGGACTGAGAGTGGCGGCCTCTACTTCCTCGACAACGTCTCTGCTCTATCTGCCTTCTCCTCCTCTTCTACAGATCTTCTCCAATGGCATCTTCGCCTTGGTCATGCCCCCCCCCCCCCCTCGCCTTCTTCGTCAACTTCTACCCCACCTCCCTTCCCAACATCCTCCTTTTAATTGTGACGCATGTCAACTTGGCAAGCATCATCGCTCTTCCTTTCCTCCCAAGCAAACTCGTGGATCCACCGGTCCGTTTGATCTTGTTCACTCTGACATCTGGGGTCCTACTCCTACCCTTACCATTGGGCGGGGTAGTTCTTACTTTGTTACGTTCATTGATGACTTTTCTCGCTGTACTTGGGTCTATCTCTTACGAGACCATTCTGAACTTTTTGATGTATGGACATCCTTTTATCATTCAATTCAAACTCAGTTTGGCGTTTCCATTAAAGTCTTACGCTCGGATAACGCAAAAGAATATCTTAGTCAAGCCTTTTCCTCCTTTTGTCTGCAACATGGGATTATTCATCAAACCAGTTGCGTTTACTCCTCCCAATAAAATGGCGTGGCGGAACGCAAAAACCGTCACCTCCTTGATGTCGCTCGCACTCTGCTTACGCAAATGCATGTCCCTCGCTCCTACTGGGGCTATGCTGTTCTCATCGCTTGCTATCTCATCAATCACATTCCCTCCACCGTTCTCCATGGTCAAACTCCTTTCTCCATTCTCTATCCGGGCAAAAAACGCTTTCCTCTTCCTCTCTATATCTTTGGATGCACCGCAATTGTGCATGCTCCCTCTACCACCCGCGACAAACTCTCCCCTCGGTCCACCAAATGTATCTTTCTGGGCTACTCTCCCACTCAGAAATGTTATTGTTGCTTTGACCCCGTCACCCGCAAACAATTTGTCTCTGCGGATGTTACCTTCTTTGAAAATGCACCTTACTTCTCTTTCGCTTCTTCCTCTACTCCTGTTACTCCTCCTTCTCCCGCCAACCCCACTATTCCCTCCACTCCTGCTACTGTTCCGCCACCTCCCCCATCTCCACCATCTCTACTATCTCCACCATCTTACCCTGCACCTTCCTCCTCTTCGCTGTCGTTGCTCTCTTCTCTCGGGCCAGCCTTCTCCACCACAGATGCTCCGGATACTAAGGTACCTGCTGACCTGGACCTTCCCATTGCCCTTCACAAAGGGGTTCGGGCTTGTACCCAGCATCCTCTTGCTGCTGTTGTTTCCTATGATCGTCTGACGCCTGCTCGCAAGGACTTTGCTCTGGCTATTTCTTCTACTTCCACCCCTCGTTCCTATCAGGACGCTCTTACCCTTCCGCATTGGAAAGCTGCCATGGATGAAGAAATCGCTACTCTGACTGAACGGGGTACCTGGACTCTTGTTCCTCCTCCTATTGACACAGATGTTGTTGGCTGTCGCTGGGTATTTGTGGTGAAATTCCTCCCCGATGGCAGTATGGATCGCTACAAAGCCCGTCTGGTGGCTAAAGGATTCACTCAGACCTATGGTGTTGATTATTTCGATACACTCTCTCCTGTTGCTCGTCTCAGCACCATACAGGTCCTTCTCTCTGTTGATGTCAACCGGGACTGGCCAATTTCCCAACTGGATGTTAAGAATGCTTTCCTCTATGGTGATCTACAGGAAGATGTTTATATGGAGCAACCTCCGAGGTATGTTGCTCAGGGGGAGACACGTGTATGCCGACTGAAGTAGGCTATTTATGGCCTCAAGCAAAGTCTGCATGCCTGGTTTGACAAGTTTAGCGGCATTGTTGCGGCCATTGGTTTTACACGAAGCTCGGCCGATCACTCCTTATTTGTTCGGAAAACCGCCTCTGGTATGGTTGTTCTTGCGGTTTATGTCGATGACATTCTTCTTACTGGCGATGACCAGGAGGGGGTAACGTTGACAAAGAAACACCTCCGTCAACACCTGGTCACAAAGGATATGTGATCTCGAAAGTACTTTCTGGGGATTGAAATCTCAAGGAAGCCCAACTCCATAGTTCTTTCCCAAAGGAAGTATGACCTTGATCTTTTAAAGGAGGCAGGATTGACATGTGCTAAACCTGCCCGTTGTCCTATGACTACTGGAGAAGACAAAACTTGGACAGATGACTTGCCTCTTCTATCTGATACTTCGAGGTACCGACGTCTGGTGGGAAAACTCATTTATCTCACGGTAACCAGACCCGACATCTCCTATGATGTTGGTAAGGTGAGCCAGTTTATGCAAGCTCCTCAGGAGTGTCATCTTCAATCTGCCTTGCGGATCTTGGAATATGTCAAAGCAGTGCCTGGGAAAGGATTACTCTTTCAGAATAATGGTCATCTGAGGGTTGAAGCATACTCAGATGCGAGTTACGCTGATGACAAAGGGGATCGTAAGTCAACCTCGGGTTTCTGCACCTTTGTTGGGGGAAATCTGGTGAGCTGGAAGAGCGAGAAGCAGTCGGTTGTTTCCAGGTCTAGTGCTGAAGCAGAATATCGTAGTATGACATCGACCACTTGTGAGTTAAAGTGTTTACAAGCTCTCCTGCTGGATTTAGGAGAGGTGTACAACCATCCTCAACCTATGTTCTGTGATAACAAGGCTGCCATATACATCTCCAAAAATTTGGTCTTCCATGAAAGAACCAAGCACATTGAGGTCGACTGTCATTTCATTCGTGAAGAGATTCTGAAGGGACAAATTTGCACTCCCTTCGTCACTTCTGATAAAGAGCTGGCTGACATCTTCACCAAGCCAGTTTCCGCCTCATTTCTTCATATTTGTGACAATCTGGGCATGATCGATATATATGCTCCAGCTTGACGGGGAGTGTTGAAGTTGGAGACCGGGCGGTCTAGCGGTCTCCCATGATAATCTCTCTCTCTCTGGCTGTAGCCGAGCGGTTAGCCCGTCTGTCTAACCACGCGGCTTGTGCGGTTTGTGTATGTATAGTCCGCTTATGTCATGTAAATTTTTAGTCCCACATCTCTTATTTATATTCTCTCTCCTCTCCTCCATTCTATATAAAGGAGGTCATACCTTTGTAATAGATACCTTTTTCAGATAATAAAGTTTCTGTTAAAACCACTTCCGGTTTGTTTTAGTTCCACTTCCAGCTTGTTTTTGTTCATTTCTAACACACATCATCGTGGCATGGAAGGAGACTCGGAGAAAACATGAGGACCAAGCCCAACCATCCAATCGGTACGGAAGGAGCCCCGGGAAATGAGCACCGAGGACCAAGCCCAACCGTTCGACTTTGTCTCATCTCATCGCTATCCCAACTAGTGATAGTCAGCACCGCACTTACATCCTTTCACAATGCTACCCATAGGGAGACGACACTCTAAGAATTGGACTACTAAATTCATTCTGTTAATCAAACATTCACATGGTCATAGATTATCGACCTACATGTCATTCCAAATGATTTCAACATATTATAAACATGATGCGCATTTATATTAGTCTACCAATTTCTATTAAATCATTTCATTTAAGTATGCTTCGCTTCGCAAATCAATTTCATGGGATCCAATTATTAAACTTCATCAATTATAGATCTAAGATGATTAACATAAAAGAGTTCACCAAATCTCAAGTTAGCTTGCAACATTGACTCCACCGAGTCCAAATCTCATGCTATACCAAACCCAGAATTTAGATGCAGAATAAATCTAGACAGCAAATTCGACCGGAGATTCCTAAAGCTACAGAAATCCAGTGAAGACGTGTAACCCCTCAATGGAAAGGTCTTTTCACGGGTTAGAACTTTCATACTCAGACCACAACCCATATTTGAGAGTAATATACTTGAAATATGATTCAAAGTCCGCAACGTACAGAACACAATTTCTACATGCAGGGTTTGTCGGCCTCCAAATTCATTCGGACTTTCCTGTGGCTACAGACGTCGCCGGAAGTCGTGCAACCATTCGTCGGAAAGGTATTTTCAAGGGCTTCAACTTTAATGTTTAGTCGAAAGCCCAGATCTAGACATATCACACCTGAAAATGGCCAAGGAGATCACTGCGCGCAGCACACAGATTCTGCACGCATCTTTAGGCAGAATGAACGACATCGGTTCATCTTCCTCCTCAAGTCGATCTTCCAAAATCACCTCCAGAAATTCCTCCTCCCTTATTCACCCTTATGAGGCCATGACTCTTCACAAAACCATCGCCCATATTCACATAGAAGGTTGTAGAGGTTGAAGACACCACTAACCTTAGAGCACAAGCCCTAGAACGACCTCTTCCTAGGGAAATCATCTTCTCACAAGTCTAGACTCTTTTGAGTTGACATCTCGCCTAGATATAACTATAGATCTAGCACCAAGGGAGAGGGGAGGAAGCTCACCTCATTTCTGGCGGTTCCACCATTTCCGGCCCAGGACCTTGTAACTCTTTGTGGCGGCATCTTCTTCTTCACGACGGCGGTGGATCTTCTCCTCCAGGACTTGCTCCAGCACCTCCTTCCCTTCTACAACAGTTTCTTTAGAAAAAACTGGTTGGAATGAGGAGTGAAAATGGCTAGGGTTTTCACAACCCTTATATTTGAAAAGTGACACGGGTAGGGACACGCCCGTGTCCTTACCCGTGTCCTGCTCGGGCGAAGCATCACAGGAGGTTACCTGACGTTTCAATAAACAAACACAGGTAGGGACACGCCCGTATCCCTACCAGTGTCCACATGACACGGTTGTGTTCTCAGGCTGTGTCCTCCTCTGGACACGCCTCGTCGAGCTCAACTCGACACACACGGGTAGGGACACGCCCGTGTCTTTGCCCGTGTCCTTCTCGGGGTACACGTCATCGATCTCAACTCGACGCACATGAGTAGGGACATGCCCGTGTCTCTACCCGTGTCATCTTCACACGGGTAGTGACACACCCGTATCATTACCCGTGTCCTTCTCTGGGACAACTCGAGTCATCGACTTGAGAGTTGGTTGGATAGACATGGGTAGGGACACGCCCGTGTCTCTACCCATGTCCTTCACGGGAATAGTGGATTTGCTTATACGGGTAGGGGCATATCGTTCCCCTACCATGCCATCATGCACACAGGTAGTGACATGCCCGTGTCACTACATGTGTCCTTCTCTGCACATAATCAAGTCATCGGCTCGAGAGCTGGCCTCTCCCATACGGGTAGGGACATGCCTGTGTCTCTACTCGTGTCCTATTCTGTACTGATTTCTCCTCCCATTTAGAAGAGCAGCCCCACTGCCAGCATTTCCCTGAACTCAAGTAAGCTCTACCGACTCAAAAACTCGTACGAGGGGCCTAGTGCGAATCAGGACGTTACAAATCCTATAAACAAAATAAAAGATTTCGTCGCCGAAATCAGGCTAAGGCTGTGGGGAGAAAAAGCATAACAGAAAATAAAATATGCTTTTAAGAATTACCATGAGCAAACAACTCCGGGTAGCGTTTTTGCATCAAGTCCACCGGCTCCCATGTATACTCCTCCTTCCCATGATTAGACTATAGCACCTTCACCAAAGGAACACTTTTGCGGCGCAAAATCCTTGTCTCATTATCTACAATCCGCACCGGCTCTAGTCGCACAGACCTATTGTAACACCCCCTATCCGTCGCATAGCATATAGCAGTAGGTCCGGCCGGGGCCCGACGCCATATACCACAGACAGACCGGGTGGTTACGTATGGAAACCATCCAACCAATCTCAACGTCCTACACAGAGCATTCTAGCGGAAGCAGTTTATATAAGTTGCAAAACAAGAACCCAGCAACAAGCATGAATGTCCACTAACATGATAATAGGAATGTTATTACAAAATACTCAAAAGTCGGCCTTAAGGCCTTACAAAACGTTCCACTTGCTTAACACATGATTTACAAACCTCGGCACGCAGGCCGGCCATACATGAATAAAACATAAAAACATTTCCACTTGGGCCTTCGAGGGCCAGCTTCGCAAAAAGTCTTTAGCCCGCTATTGACCGCTTGGTCCAGCTGCACCTGCAAGCAAACAAACCACCGCACGGTGGCAAACAAGGCAACGGTCAGCAATGCTGACCAAATTATAACGATCCCGCCCCCAACTCGGGGCGGCGATGCTCCTTCCATGCATTTCATTAGCATAAGCGAGCAATTTATAACCATAGCCATTTCATCACAGGCGTTGGCTCGCACGGCCACACGCCCCGTGCACTCAGGGCACATTCTCGGTGAACCGGTCCATGTCGCGTCAATTAAAGCCACCAACATTCCGGACTCACCACCGCCAACAGACGGCTAATCCTATGAGCAATTTGTCTTCCTGGCATTGGTCACGTCAATTTAAGCCATCGACCGCCGAAGACCCTATTCTATGCCAACGGTAAGTGCCACGTGCCTTTAGGTCTCTTTAACCGAACGACATAGAACGGGTACGGTTCCATCTAACCCGTGCTCACGTCGCAACGACAATTTAAGCCATATGCGCGGGTCAAACTTCCACCGAGTCCCGTGTCCATCACAAATCACATAACCCCGTTATGTTCAAGTTGGCTCTCAGGCCACCAAGTTGGCAAGACCTCGTGTCCGCCCAGTTTTCCGGGTGCACCTTTGGGTTAGTCCCCAAGGCTCCCTGCTGCAATCTACCGCGTAGAAAACCCGAAAACACCCAATAGCACGGAGTCTTCTCCGGCCTCATGCAATGCAACATCACCGATCCGGACTAACATGTCCGGGTAGGCTTCACACAAAATGCCTACGTCCGTTCTCGCATACGGACTCTAAACAACGGGGACTTTACGTATCTACCCGAAGGAACGCCTCCAACTCTTCGCAAACTCGCGAGAGAGGGCTTCCTATGCTAAGAAAGAGAGCTATCATGCTCACAAGTGAGGATCGTTACCCTTGCATTCCTCTTTGGCGCCATCGAAATGTAATCGGATAGAAATCACCGCACTTGCGTTGCCTCCGTGGATCCGGAGTCGGCTTGCGATTCGGAGCTCCGAAGCTCCTCCAATGGCGGATCTGGCTCCTCTTCCTCTTGCCTTAGCTCTTCTTTCTCCAAGGGTTTGGAGAGAGGATAAGGCATGAAAAGTGAAGTTTTCCAAGTCAACTCCCGGGTATATCCTCCCAAGAACAACCCCCAGCCATTGGATCTTCAATCAAGGAAACGAACGGCTTTGATTCGGGGCTGAAATGCCCAATCTGGGCCGAACACGGCCTGGCACACGCCCGTGTCCAGGGCCGTGTGCCGCATTCGACGTCAAAATCGAATCTTCTGAACACGCACATGGGTATCGAACACGCCCGTGTTCGAGCTGACACGCCCGTGTTCCAGCTGACACGGCCGTGTAGCCGGCCGTGTACCCCATTATTTTCTCCCGTTTTCAACCCGAGCACTGCACGGGTTCTAGGACACGCCCGTGTCCTTGCCCGTGTCATATTGACACGCCTGGGCCCCCAGGCCGTGTACACGGGACATTTCGTCGAGGGGAGAACGACGACTGGATGACACGGCCTTGGACACGCCCGTGTCCTAGGCCGTGTGCCTTGTCTCGACGATCGTCGAGTGAATCTCGACGATTTCACCTTGACGATCGTCGACACGGGTCGACACGCCCTGCGACACGCCCGTGTCGCAGGCCGTGTGCCCATTCTTGACGAATCGTCGAGAATAACTCGACGATTTCACGGCTAAGTGTCGACACGGGTCGACACGCCCTGCGACACGCCCGTGTCGCAGGCCGTGTGCCCATTCTCGACGAATCGTCGAGAATAACTCGACGACTTCGCGGCTAAGTGTCGATACACGCTCGACACGCCCTGGGACACGCCCGTGTCCCAGGCCGTGTGCCTTCAGCCAGAAACCAAAACTGGCCCAAAACGTCCTCCTTTGCTCCATTGAGTTTCGGGGCGTTACAACTCTCCCCCTCTTAAAAGAATTTCGCCCACGAAATTACATAAAGGGAAAAAAAACATGTACAAAACCAAAATTTGTACCTGAGCGGAACAACTCCGGATATTCGTCAAGCATCGTCTGCTCTCGCTCCCAAGAGAGCTCCTCACGACCGCAATTGTCCCACCGGACTTTGACCATCCTGATCTCTTTATTGAGTAGCCGCTTGACTTCCGAGTCCTCAATCCGCACGGGCTTGACTTTAGTCGTTAGCCCACTATCCACCGGCACTTGATCGACCGCGATCACTTGCGTAGGCTCTTGCACCGCCTTCCGAAGCACCGAAATGTGGAACACATCGTGTAAACCACTTAGCTCCACTGAAAGCTTCAACCTATAGGCCGCTTCTCCAACTCGCTCCAGAACCTCAAACGGTCCAAGGTACCTCGGGCTTAGCTTTTTCAACCGTCGCACCCGCGAGACACCCTTGAACGGCTTGATCTTTAGGTACACATAATCACCCACAGCGAACTCCACGTTCCTGTGCTTGGCATTATAGTACTTTGCTTGCCGGTCCTGAGCGATGAGCAACCTCTCCCGAATGGTTCTCACCAAAGAAGTAGCATCATCCACTTCCGATCGCTTATACAACTTCGACTCGCCCGTTTCTAACCAAGACAACGGCGTGCGACATCTTCTACCATATAGGGCCTCGAAAGGCGCCATCTGAATACTTGCTTGGTAGCTGTTGTTGTATGCGAACTCCACCAAATAAAGGTGGTCCTCCCATTGCTTTCCAAAGTCCAAGACACACATGCGAAGCATGTCTTCCATCGTTCTATTGACCCTCTCGGTCTGCCCATCCGTTTGCGGATGGAAGGCTGTGCTAAACTTCAGCTTTGTTCCCAACATTTGCTGCACCAGCCTCCAATCATTGGATGTGAACCGCCCATCTCGGTCACTCACGATGCTGCGGGGCACACCATGAAGCCGCACTATATTATCCACATAAAGCTTTGCCAGCTTCTCCACCGGATCATCCTTCCTATGCGGAATAAAATGCGACACCTTTGTTAATCGATCGACCACCACCCAAATGGCGTCGTTCCCTTTTTGCGACCTTGGCAAACCATGCACAAAGTCCATAGAGATGTCGTCGAATTTCCACTCCGAAATAGGCAAGGACTTAAGAAATCCTCCCGGCTTTTGGCACTCCGCCTTTACCAAGGCGCAAGTTTGGCACTTCGCTACGTATAGCGCCACATCCTTCTTTGAACCCGGCCACCAAAATAGCTTCTTTACATTACGGTACATCTTCGTGCTCCCCGGGTGAATCGAGTACTTGGTATGGTGCGCCTCGTACAACAACTCCACCCGTAAATTGCCCACACTTGGGACGCACAAACGACCGTCTTTCCACAGCAATCCGTCCTCCACAACGAATTGGGAATTTGACCCATCCAGAGCCTCTAACATGAACTGCTTCATATGAGCATCCATATCCAAAGCCTGCCGAATCCGATCGGCCAGGTCATATTGGACTTCAGTCCAATTCAGCACTGCTTCAGCACTAGATTGTCTATCCACACAAACAATCTCCAACGCCTCCAGCTCCTGCACCAACCGCTCATCATGCACTGATAGCCAATTCGCTTGAGCTGGGGCTCGGCGACTCAACGCGTCCGCAACCGCATTCCCTTTGCCAGGCACGTAGTGGATCTTGAAAGTATAGTCCCCCAGGAACTCCATCCACCTACGCTGCCGCATATTCAGATCCTTCTGATCAATCAGGTACTTTAGGCTCTTGTGATCGGTGTAGATATCAATCTTCACACCGTACAAATAGTGTCTCCACAGCTTCAAGGCAAAAATAACGGCCGCTAACTCCAAGTCATGGACCGGATAATTCCTCTCGTGCACTTTTAGCTGTCTCGAGCCATAAGCTATCACGCTTCCGTGCTGCAGTAGCACGCAACCCAAACCGCTGCCCGAAGCATCGCTATATATCTCATAGCCTTCGGTCCCAACCGGCGAACTCAACACAGGCGCCGTGGTCAACCGACACTTCAGTTCCTCAAAAGCTCGCGCGCACTCCGGCGTCCAAACGAACTTATGCTCCTTCCTCGTCAAAGTAGTGAGAGGTAGCGCTATCCGCGAGAAGTTCTCTATGAAGCGCCTATAATAGCCGGCAAGCCCCAAAAAGCTCCGGACTTCTGCTACCGTAACAAGCTCAGGCCACTCCCGTATCGCAACAATCTTCGCCGGATCCACAGCAATACCCTCTCCACTCACTATATGCCCGAGGAACGCCACTGAGGATAGCCAAAACTCGCACTTCGAGAACTTGGTATACAACTGATTTCTCCTGAGTGTCTCCAACACCAAATGAAGATGCTTGAAGTGATCCTCCTCACTTTGCGAGTACACCAAGATATCGTCGATGAAGACGATCACGAAATGGTCCAAGTACTCCCTGAACGTTCTGTTCATCAAATCCATGAACACTGACGGCGCATTAGTCAGCCCAAACGGCATGACCGTAAACTCATAATGCTCGTATCTCGTACTAAACGCTGTCTTCGGGATATCACTCTCCCTTATCCGCAGCTGATAGTACCCAGACTTGAGATCTAACTTCGAGTACACCGTCGACCCGACTAACTGATCGAAGAGATCATCAATCCGGGGGATCGGGTACTTGTTCTTCTCGGTCAGCTTGTTTAGCTCCCGATAATCAATACATAACCTCAAGCTTCCGTCCTTCTTCTTAACAAAGAGGACCGGTGCGCTCCAAGGAGAAGAACTCGGGCGCACATAACCTTGCTCCAACAACTCTTGCAATTGAACTTTCAGCTCCGCCATTTCCTTAGGCGCTAGCCGATACGGAGATCGTGACACAGGCTTTGCACCTGGCACTAGCTCGATCGTGAAATCTATCTCCCGTTGAGGCGGGGCTCCAGGAAGATCTGCGCGGAACACATCAGGGTATTCCGATACCACTGAAATACAATCCAAAGCGGGCTTCGGCTTTGCAACCTCCACAAGTGTAAAGAACAGTTCTGCTCCGGCACGAACCGCCTTCACCACCTGAAGAGCAGACATCAACGTCTTGCTCGACCCCTTTAAGCCCGTAAAAGTCGTCTCACGACTTGCTCCCAGCTTGACTTCCTTGCTACCGCAATCTATATGGGCCTGCTACTCCGAGAGCCAGTCCATGCCAAATATGACGTCGAACTCCACTAACGGAAGTAAAGACGCCCGCAGGTCGAACTCCTGCTCCCCAATACGAATCTTAACATCGCAGATCCTAACCGCTCGCATCGAACACCCATTGGGCAACAACACATCCAACTTATCCTTCGCCATCGAAGAAGGGACTCCAATGCGTGATATAAATCCTTCGGACAAGAAGGAGTGTGAAGCTCCCGTATCGAAGAGTGCTCGTGCCGGATTTTCACAAATCAATACGAATCCTAAACAAGCAGTGGTAAGGTAACATGTGCATAACAAGCATATAAAGGAATTGACTTGCTATAAATTAAACCGTACCTGTCACCACGTCAGCTTGTTTAATGGCCTCCTGTTGGCCAAGATTGTAGACCCTTGGTTGGGCCGGAGCATAGTGGGATGTGGTCGACTCCACCGCCTTTCCCTTCTCTTCATAAGTAGCTCCTGGCCTCCTCTCGGACTTAGGACGTCCGCTCCAACAATCACGGGCGAAATGCCCCGTCTTTCCACACGTAAAGCACGCACCCGGGGTCCGACCCGTAGTCGCCCCAGAAGCGCCAGAAGGAGCTGGACCCGAAGTCCTATGCTTCTTGAAAGTCCTCCGATAGCCTGACTTTGAAGCCGTCGGCACTCTGAACTCAGATTTCTTTTCACCCAAGCTTTTCTTCGCTTGTACACTCTTCATGTCCTTCTCCAAGGACCGGGCAGTATTGACCAAGGTTAAGAAACCCTGCGTCATCGGCCCCGACAGTAACAATCTCAGCTCATCCCTCAAGCCTTCATAAAAACGATTAGTCTTGCGCTCCTCATCCATGATGATGGAGCTAGCATAACGACTCAACCGCGTAAACTCGTGGAGATATTCATCCACGCTTCTCTCACCCTGCACCAACTTCAGGAATTCATTCTCCATTGAAATCCTCTGAGTCGAAGGGAGGTATCTTGCCAAGAACAATTCCGAGAACTCTTCCATCGGAACGTCTATCAGTTGTCTACCTCGCAGATGATGCAGCTCCAAACCTTCCCACCACATCCTCGCTTCTCCATCCAGCAGGAATGTAGCGATGGTGGTCATCTGCCACTCCTCCGTCTCCGTCGCTGTCATGACTCTCTTCACCCTAGAGAGCCAGTCTTCAGCCTGCGATGGGGTTCCCAACCCCGAGAATAACGGAGGGTTAAAGCTCATTACATGCTTCAACTTCCTCTCAGTCGCCCTCCTTGGCACTATTGGTTCTACAACCACTTGCTCCATCCTCCTCGGCTCCGCCTCTTGCAGAGGTACTTGCTCCATCACAGGAGCGGGCTGCTGCGCTTGCCTCCCAGGCTGCGCATTGATCACGGCCAACACCGCTTCAGCCACCAATCTTATATTTTCAGCCGACAAAGGTGTTGCGGGAGCAACTTCCGGTGCACTACTTGCCTCAGAAACTCGGCGTTCTGACGTCCCAACACCACTTCGGGTCACCTATAGTGGTACAAAACACCGGTAAGCGACCAAATAAATTGCAAACAGCAATTATAGGAACACGCAGGTTCCTCAAACACGAGTATTTTCATTCCTAAGTGGACATTCATGGGTTCTTTTTACTGTTATAACGATGACGCACACAATGTGCTCACCACCCCTTAAAAAGAATTCGACCACGAATTCCATTCAAGCCCGACCAAAACCAGTAGTCTGATACCAAATTGTAACACCCCCTATCCGTCGCATAGCATATAGCAGTAGGTCCGGCCGGGGCCCGACGCCATATACCACAGACAGACCGTGTGGTTACGTATGGAAACCATCCAACCAATCTCAACATCCTACACAGAGCATTCTAGCGGAAGCAGTTTATATAAGTTGCAAAACAAGAACCCAGCAACAAGCATGAATGTCCACTAACATGATAATAGGAATGTTATTACAAAATACTCAAAAGTCGGCCTTAAGGCCTTACAAAACGTTCCACTTGCTTAACACATGATTTACAAACCTCGGCACGCAGGTCGGCCATACATGAATAAAACATAAAAACATTTCCACTTGGGCCTTCGAGGGCCAGCTTCGCAAAAAGGCTTTAGCCCGCTATTGACCGCTTGGTCCAGCTGCACCTGCAAGCAAACAAACCACCGCACGGTGGCAAACAAGGCAACGGTCAGCAATGCTGACCAAATTATAACGATCCCGCCCCCAACTCGGGGCGGCGATGCTCCTTCCCTGCATTTCATTAGCATAAGCGAGCAATTTATAACCATAGCCATTTCATCACAGGCGTTGGCTCGCACGGCCACACGCCCCGTGCACTCAGGGCACATTCTCGGTGAACCGGTCCATGTCGTGTCAATTAAAGCCACCAACATTCCGGACTCACCACCGCCAACAGACGGCTAATCCTATGAGCAATTTGTCTTCCTGGCATTGGTCACGTCAATTTAAGCCATCGACCGCCGAAGACCCTATTCTATGCCAACTGTAAGTGCCACGTGCCTTTAGGTCTCTTTAACCGAACGACATAGAACGGGTACGGTTCCATCTAACCCGTGCTCACGTCGCAACGACAATTTAAGCCATATGCGCGGGTCAAACTTCCACCGAGTCCCGTGTCCATCACAAATCACATAACCCCGTTATGTTCAAGTTGGCTCTCAGGCCACCAAGTTGGCAAGACCTCGTGTCCGCCCAGTTTTCCGGGTGCACCTTTGGGTTAGTCCCCAAGGCTCCCTGCTGCAATCTACCGCGTAGAAAACCCGAAAACACCCAATAGCACGGAGTCTTCTCCGGCCTCATGCAATGCAACATCACCGATCCGGACTAACATGTCCGGGTAGGCTTCACACAAAATGCCTACGTCCGTTCTCGCATACGGACTCTAAACAACGAGGACTTTACATATCTACCCGAAGGAACGCCTCCAACTCTTCGCAAACTCGCGAGAGAGGGCTTCCTATGCTAAGAAAGAGAGCTATCATGCTCACAAGTGAGGATCGTTACCCATGCGTTCCTCTTTGGCGCCATCGAAATGTAATCGGATAGAAATCACCGCACTTGCGTTGCCTCCGTGGATCCGGAGTCGGCTTGCGATGTAACGCCCCGAAACTCAAAGGAGCAGAGGGGAATAATTTGGGCCAGTTTGAGTTCTGGCTGCAGGCACACAGCCTGGGACACGGGCGTGTCCCAGGGCGTGTCAAGCCTGTGTCGACACTAAGGCGTGAAGTCGACACTTTGGTCTCGACATTGTGTCGAGACTGGGCACACGGCCTGCGACACGGGCGTGTCGCAGGGCGTGTCGACCCGTGTCGACACTTAGCCACGAAGTCGACACTTTGGTGTCGACAGTGTGTCGAGACACAGCACACGGCCTGCGACACGGGTGTGTCGCAGGGCGTGTCAACCCGTGTCGACACTCGTCCCGCAAAGTCGACACTTTGGTGTCGACAGTGTGTCGAGACATGGCACACGGCCTGCGACACGGGCGTGTCGCAGGGCGTGTCGACCCGTGTCGACACTTAGCCGCGAAGTGCCGAGACCTTGTACACGGCCTGGAGCCCAGGCGTGTCAAGGTGACACGGGCATGGACACGGGCGTGTCCTAGAACCCGTGCAGTGCTCGGGTTGAAAACGGGAGAAAATCATGGGGTACACGGCCAGCTACACGGCCGTATCAGGTGGAACACGGGCGTGTCAGCTCGAACACGGGCGTGTTCGATACCCGTGTGAGGTTCCAGGTGATTCGATTTTGACGACGAATGAGGCACACGGCCCTGGACACGGGCGTGTGCCAGGCCGTGTTCGGTCCAGATTGGGCATTTCAGCCCCGAATCAAAGCCGTTCGTTTCCTTGATTGAAGATCCAATGGCTGGGGGTTGTTCCTGGGAGGATATACCCGGGAGTTGACTTGAAATCCATCATTTTTCTTCACTTGATCATCTCTCCAAACCCTTGGAGAAAGAGGAAAGCCATTGGAGGAAGAAGAGCTAGATCCGCCATTGGAGGAGCTTCGGAGCTCCGAATCGCAAGCCGACTCCGGATCCACGGAGGCAACGCAAGTGCGGTGATTTCTATCCGATTACTTTTCGATGGTGCCAAAGAGGACCGCAAGGGTAACGATCCTCATCTTGAGCACTAATAGCTCTCTTTCTTAGCATCTTTCTTAGCATAGGAAGCCCGCTCTCGCGAGTTTGCGGAGAGTTGGAGGCGTTCCTTCGGGTAGATATGTAAAGTCCCCGTTGTTTAGAGTCCGTATGCGAGAACGGACATAGGCATTTTGGTTGAAGCCTACCCGGACATGTTAGTCCGGATCGGTGATGTTGCATTGCATAAGGCCGGAGAAGACTCCGTGCTATTGTTTGTTTTCGGGTTTTCTACGCGGTAGATTGCAGCAGGGAGCCTTGGGGACTAACCCAAAGGTGCACCCGAAAAACTGGGCGGATACGAGATCTTGCCAACTTGGAGGCCTGAGAGCCAACTCGAACATAACTGAGTTATGTGACTTGCGGTAGAATGGGACTCGGTGAAAGTTTGACCCGCGCAAATGGCTTAAATTGTCGTTGCGAAGTGAGCACGGGTTAGATGGAGCCGTACCCGCTTTATGTCGTCCGGTTAGAGCGACCTAAGGTTACGTGGAACTCGCCGTTGGCATAAATGGGAGTCTTCGGTGGTCAATGGCTTAAATTGACGTGACCAATACCAAGAAGACGAATTGCTCATAGGAATGGCCGTCTAAGTGGCGGCGGTGAGTCCGGAATGTTAATGGCTTTAATTGACGTAACATCGACCGGTTCACCGAGAATGTGCCCTGAGTGCACGGGGCGTTGGCCTTACGAGCCAACGTCTGTGATGTTATGGCTATGGTTTTATATTACTCGCTTATGCTAAGGAAATGCAGGGAAGGAGCATCGCCGCCCCGAGTTGGGGGCGGGATCGTTATAATTTGGTCAGCATTGCTGACCGTTGCCTTGTTTTGCCACCGTACGGTGGATTGTTGCTTGCAGGTGCAGCTGGACCAAGCGGTCATTAGCGGGCTAAAGCCCTTTTTGCGAAGCTGGCCCTCGAAGGCCCAAGTAGAAGTGTTTACTGCTTTACTCATGTATGACCGGCCTGCGTGCCGTGGTTTGTAAAACATGTAATTTTCAAGTGAAACACTTTGTAAGGCCTTAAAGCCGATTTTGGGTATTTTGTATACATTCCTAATTATTGTAATAGTGGACATTCGTGCTCTAATGCTGGGTTCTTGTTTACAACTTATATACACTGCTTCCGCTAGAATGCTCTGTGTAGGACGTTGAGATTGGTTGGATGGTTTCCATACGTAACCACCCGGTCTGTCTGTGGTATATGGCGTCGGGCCCCGGCCGGACCTACTGCTATATACTATGCGACGGATAGGGGGTGTTACAATTTGGTATCAGAGGCAGTGGTTTTGGTCGGACTTAAGCTGAATTCGTGGACGAATTCTTTTTAAGGGGTGGTGAGCACATTGTGTGCGTCATCGTTATAACGGTAAAGGAACCCATGAATGTCCACTTAGGAATGCAAATACTCGTGTTTGAGGGACCTGCGTGTTCCTATAATTGCTGTTCGCAATTTTATTTGGTCGCTTAACGGTGTTTTGTACCACTATAGGTGACCGGAAGCGGTGTTGGACAGCCTGAATGTCCGGTTTCTGCGGATTATAGTGCACCCAGTGAGGTGTTTGAGCCTCCTCCTTCGTATGAAACCGTTAGAAGGATCGTAGAAGCGGTGTTTACTGTGGCGGGTGCACAGCTAGGAGGAAATGTACAACCCTGCGCCCCTGTTGTGGCTTCAACGCCGGTGGGCGCGATGCGGCAGATGACCTGTAGTAGACCATTGGGGCAGCAGCTGAATATGCATTTAGTGCAGGGAGCGCACACGGTTGAGGAATATTTGCAAGCATTTCTTCTGATGAGTCGCTACCCATGCTTCGAGTTGGATAACGAGCAAACTACAGTCGATAGATTTTATTATGGCCTGCGTGCCGAGTTACGAGTCCTACTGCTAGGACCAAAGTTATTGGGGTTCCGAGCCTTGGTGGAATCAGCTAGATCATTGGAGGCAGAGTTGAGGAAGACCCTCCCGATGCCAGCGACCATGGTATCGAACTATACAAACCCCATAAGAGCTGCATCCGGCAGAATGCTGGAGAAAGGGGCTATGAAATCGACTAGTAAAGCTTCTTACACTTGTTATACGTGTGGAAAGAAAGGGCACTTTGCCCGAGACTGTTGGAATGGTGCTCGGAAGGGTAAGAAACCTATGTCAGGAGCAGTCAAGGATGTCAGTGCAAAGGAAACGGCATTCAAAGTGCCGAACACCTCAAAGTCTGGATATCAAAAATGGTATAAGAAGCATAGGACTTCGGGTCCAGCTCCTTCTGGTACTTCTGGGTCGACTACGGGTGAGACCCCGGGCTCATGTTACAACTGTGGGGAGCCGGGGCATTATGCTCGTGAGTGCCTAAGGCCCTGGAGAAAGCCCGTCGTCGTGGCGACAGGTATGGTTTAAAGATAGTTTTGCTTTAAACACTTGTTATGCATATTAGCTTAGAACTACTAGTGTTAAGCCTTGTTATGACTTTCTTTATCTGCGAGAGCACCGTTCGTTTAGGGAGCTTCGCGTTCCTTTATTAGGAATTTTATTGTGCCTTGGAGTACCTCCTTCGATGGAAAGAGATAAATTGGATGTGTTATAGTCCAATGGTGCTCTTTCGGCGAGGGTAGAATTCATTGCTCTTAGTTTGTGGTTTGGGAATTAGGAGTACGATCTGCAAGCGTCGTTACTTCCGTTGGTGGAGTTTGACGTTATATTTGGCATGTACTGACTCTCGGAGCAGCAAGCCTACATAGACTGCGATAGCAAGGAAGTCAACTTGGGAGCAAGTCGTGAGACGACCTTTATGAGCTCGAAGAGGTCGAGCAAGGCGATGATGGCCGCTCTTCAGGTGGTGAAGGCGGTTTGTGCTAGTGTAGAGCTGTTCTGTACACTAGTGGAGGTTGCAAAGCCGAAGCCCGCGTTGGATTGTATTTCAGTGGTATCGGAATACCCTGATCTATTCCCCGCAGATCTTTCTGGCGCCCCGCCTCAGCGGGAGATAGATTTTAAGAGCGAGCTAGTGCCAGGCGCAAAGCCTGTGTCACGATCTCCGTATCGGCTAACGCCTAAGGTAATGGCGGAGCTGAAAGCGCAACTGCAAGAGTTGTTGGAGCAAGGGTATGCGCGTCCAAGTCCTTCGCTTTGGAGCGCACCGACCCTCTTTATTAAGAAGAAGGATGGAAGGTTGTGGTTGCGTATTAATTATCGGGAAGTCAACAAGTAGACGGAAAAGTGCAAGTACCCAATCCCAAGGATCGATAATCTTTGTGATCAGTTGGTAGGGTCAACGGCGTACTCTAAATAGATAAGGGAGAGTGATATCCCTAAGATGACGTTCAGTACAGGACACGGGCGCTACGAGTTTACGGTCATGCCGTTTGTGCTGACTAATGCGCCGTCAGTATTCATGGATTTTATGAACAGGACGTTCAGGGAGTACTTGGACCGTTTCGTGATCGTCTTCATCGACGATATTTTAGTGTACTCGCAAAGTGAGGAAGATCACTTCAAGCATCTTCATTTGGTGTTGGAGACGCTAAGGAGAAATCAGTTGTATGCCAAGTTCTCGAAATGCGAGTTTTGGCTATCCGCAGTAGCGTTCCTCGGGCATATAGTGAGTGGAGAGGGTATTGCTGTGGATCCGGTGAAGATTGTTGCGATACGGGAGTGGCCTGAGCTTGCTACGGTAGCAGAAGTCCGGAGCTTTTTGGGGCTTGCCGGCTATTATAGGCGCTTCGTAGAGAACTTCTCGCGGATAGCGTTACCTCTCACTACTTTGACGAGGAAGGAGCATAAGTTCGTTTGGACGCCGGAGTGCGCGCGAGCTTTTGAGGAACTGAAGTGTCGGTTGACCACGGCGCCTGTGCTGAGTTCGCCATGTGGAACCGAAGGCTATGAGATATATAGCGATGCTTCGGGCAGCGTTTTGGGTTGCGCGCTACTGCAACACGGAAGCGTAATAGCGTATGGACGTGAGTTTTGCCTCGAAGCTATGGAGGCATAATTCTATACGGTGTGAAAGTGGATCTCTCTACGCCGGTCACAAGAGCGTGAAGCATCTGGTTGATCAGAAGGATCCGAATATACGACAGCGTAGATGGATGGAGTTCTTGGGAGACTATACATTCAAGATCCACTACGCGCCTGATAAAGGGAATGCGGTTGCTGACGCGGTGAGTCGCCAAGCCCCTGCTCGAGCCCATTGGCTATCGGTGCAAGATGAGCGATTGGTGCGAGAGTTGGTGGCGTTGGGGATCGTTTGTGTGGACAAGCAATCAAGTACTGAAGCAGTTCATGATAGAGGCTCTGGATGGGTCAAATTCCCAATTCGTTGTGGAGGACGGATTGCTATGGAAAGACGGTCGTTTGTGCGTCCCAAGTGTGGGCAATTTACGGGTGGAATTGTTGTACGAAGCACACCATACCAAGTACTCGATTCACCCGGGGAGCACGAAGATGTACCGCGATATGAAGAAACTATTTTGGTGGCCAGGTTTGAAAAAGGATGTGGCGCTATATGTAGCGAAGTGCCAAACCTGCGCCTTGGTAAAGGCGGAGTGCCAAAAGCCGGGAGGATTTCTTAAGTCCTTGCCTATTCCGGAGTGGAAATTCGACGACATCTCTATGGACTTTGTGCATGGTTTGCCAAGGTCGCAGAAGGGGAACGACGCCATTTGGGTGGTGGTCGATCGATTAACAAAGGTGTCGCATTTTATTCCGCATAGGAAGGATGATCCGGTGGAGAAGCTGGCGAAGCTTTATGTGGATAATATAGTGCGGCTTCATGGTGTGCCCCGCAGCATCGTGAGTGACCGAGATGGGCGGTTCACGTCCAATGATTGGAGGCTGGTGCAGCAAATGTTGGGAACAAAGCTGAAGTTTAGCACAGCCTTCCATCCGCAAACGGATGGGCAGACCGAGAGGGTCAATAGAACCATGGAAGACATGCTTCGCATGTGTGTCTTGGACATTGGAAAGCAATGGGAGGACCACCTTTATTTGGTGGAGTTCGCATACAACAACAGCTACCAAGCAAGTATTCAGATGGCGCCTTTCGAGGCCCTTTATGGTAGAAGATGTCGCACGCCGTTGTCTTGGTTAGAAACGGGCGAGTCAAAGTTGTATAAGCGATCAGAAGTGGAGGATGCTACTTCGTTGGTGAGAACCATTCGGGAGAGGTTGCTTATCGCTCAGGACCGACAAGCAAAGTACTATAATGCCAAGCACAGGAACGTGGAGTTCGCTGTGGGCGATTATGTATACTTGAAGATCAAGCCGTTCAAGGGTGTCTCGCGGGTGCGGCGATTGAAAAAGCTAAGCCCGAGGTACCTTGGACCGTTCGAGGTTCTGGAGCGAGTAGGAGAAGCGGCCTATCGGCTGAAGCTTTCAGTGGAGCTAAGTAGTTTACATGATGTATTCCATATTTCGGTGCTTCGGAAGGCGGTGCAAGAGCCTACGCAAGTGATCGCGGCCAATCAAGTGCCGGTGGATAGTGAGCTAACGACTAAAGTCAAGCCCGTGCGGATTGAGGACTCGGAGGTCAAGCGGCTACGCAATAAAGAGATCAGGATGGTCAAAGTCCGGTGGGACAATTGCGTTCGTGAGGAGCTCTCGTGGGAGCGAGAGCAGACGATGCTTGACGAATATCCGGAGTTGTTCCGCTCAGGTACAAATTTTAGTGTTGTACATGTTTTTCCCTTTATGTAATTTCGTGGGCGAAATCCTTTTAAGAGGGGTAGAGTTGTAACGCCCCGAAACTCAAAGGAGCAGAGGGGAATAATTTGGGCCAGTTTGAGTTCTGGCTGCAGGCACACGGCCTGGGACACGGGCGTGTCCCAGGGCGTGTCAAGCCTGTGTCGACACTAAGGCGTGAAGTCGACACTTTGGTCTCGACATTGTGTCGAGACTGGGCACACGGCCTGCGACACGGGCGTGTCGCAGGGCGTGTCGACCCGTGTCGACACTTAGCCGCGAAGTCGACACTTTGGTGTCGACAGTGTGTCGAGACACGGCACACGGCCTACGACACGGGCGTGTCGTAGGGCGTGTCAACCCGTGTCGACACTCGTCCCGCGAAGTCGACACTTTGGTGTCGACAGTGTGTCGAGACATGGCACACGGCCTGCGACACGGGCGTGTCGCAGGGCGTGTCGACCCGTGTCGACACTTAGCCGCGAAGTGCCGAGACCTTGTACACGGCCTGGAGCCCAGGCGTGTCAAGGTGACACGGGCAAGGACACGGGCGTGTCCTAGAACCCGTGCAGTGCTCGGGTTGAAAACGGGAGAAAATCATGGGGTACACGGCCAGCTACACGGCCGTGTCAGGTGGAACACGGGCGTGTCAGCTCGAACACGGGCGTGTTCGATACCCGTGTGAGGTTCCAGGTGATTCGATTTTGACGACGAATGAGGCACACGGCCCTGGACACGGGCGTGTGCCAGGCCGTGTTCGGTCCAGATTGGGCATTTCAGCCCCGAATCAAAGCCGTTCGTTTCCTTGATTGAAGATCCAATGGCTGGGGGTTGTTCCTGGGAGGATATACCCGGGAGTTGACTTGAAATCCATCATTTTTCTTCACTTGATCATCTCTCCAAACCCTTGGAGAAAGAGGAAAGCCATTGGAGGAAGAAGAGCTAGATCCGCCATTGGAGGAGCTTCGGAGCTCCGAATCGCAAGCCGACTCCGGATCCACGGAGGCAACGCAAGTGCGGTGATTTCTATCCGATTACTTTTCGATGGCGCCAAAGAGGACCGCAAGGGTAACGATCCTCATCTTGAGCACTAATAGCTCTCTTTCTTAGCATCTTTCTTAGCATAGGAAGCCCGCTCTCGCGAGTTTGCGGAGAGTTGGAGGCGTTCCTTCGGGTAGATATGTAAAGTCCCCGTTGTTTAGAGTCCGTATGCGAGAACGGACATAGGCATTTTGGTTGAAGCCTACCCGGACATGTTAGTCCGGATCGGTGATGTTGCATTGCATAAGGCCGGAGAAGACTCCGTGCTATTGTTTGTTTTCGGGTTTTCTACGCGGTAGATTGCAGCAGGGAGCCTTGGGGACTAACCCAAAGGTGCACCCGGAAAACTGGGCGGATACGAGATCTTGCCAACTTGGAGGCCTGAGAGCCAACTCGAACATAACTGAGTTATGTGACTTGCGGTAGAATGGGACTCGGTGAAAGTTTGACCCGCGCAAATGGCTTAAATTGTCGTTGCGAAGTGAGCACGGGTTAGATGGAGCCGTACCCGCTTTATGTCGTCCGGTTAGAGCGACCTAAGGTTACGTGGAACTCGCCGTTGGCATAAATGGGAGTCTTCGGTGGTCAATGGCTTAAATTGACGTGACCAATACCAAGAAGACGAATTGCTCATAGGAATGGCCGTCTAAGTGGCGGCGGTGAGTCCGGAATGTTAATGGCTTTAATTGACGTAACATCGACCGGTTCACCGAGAATGTGCCCTGAGTGCACGGGGCGTTGGCCTTACGAGCCAACGTCTGTGATGTTATGGCTATGGTTTTATATTACTCGCTTATGCTAAGGAAATGCAGGGAAGGAGCATCGCCGCCCCGAGTTGGGGGCGGGATCGTTATAATTTGGTCAGCATTGCTGACCGTTGCCTTGTTTTGCCACCGTGCGGTGGATTGTTGCTTGCAGGTGCAGCTGGACCAAGCGGTCATTAGCGGGCTAAAGCCCTTTTTGCGAAGCTGGCCCTCGAAGGCCCAAGTAGAAGTGTTTACTGCTTTACTCATGTATGACCGGCCTGCGTGCCGTGGTTTGTAAAACATGTAATTTTCAAGTGAAACACTTTGTAAGGCCTTAAGGCCGATTTTGGGTATTTTGTATACATTCCTAATTATTGTAATAGTGGACATTCGTGCTCTAATGCTGGGTTCTTGTTTACAACTTATATACACTGCTTCCGCTAGAATGCTCTGTGTAGGACGTTGAGATTGGTTGGATGGTTTCCATACGTAACCACCCGGTCTGTCTGTGGTATATGGCGTCGGGCCCCGGCCGGACCTACTGCTATATACTATGCGACGGATAGGGGGTGTTACATGCGATTCGGAGCTCCGAAGCTCCTCCAATGGCGGATCTAGCTCCTCTTCCTCTTGCCTTAGCTCTTCTTTCTCCAAGGGTTTGGAGAGAGGATAAGGCATGAAAAGTGATGTTTTCCAAGTCAACTCTCGGGTATATCCTCCCAGGAACAACCCCCAGCCATTGGATCTTCAATCAAGGAAATGAACGGCTTTGATTCAGGGCTGAAATGCCCAATCTGGGCCGAACACGGCCTGGCACACGCCCGTGTCCAGGGCCGTGTGCCGCATTCGCCGTCAAAATCGAATCTTCTGAACACGCACACGGGTATCGAACACGCCCGTGTTCGAGCTGACACGCCCGTGTTCCAGCTGACACGGCCGTGTAGCCGGCCGTGTACCCCATTATTTTCTCCCGTTTTCAACCCGAGCACTGCACGGGTTCTAGGACACGCCCGTGTCCTTGCCCGTGTCATATTGACACGCCTGGGCCCCCAGGCCGTGTACACGGGACATTTCGTCGAGGGGAGAACGACGACTGGATGACACGGCCTTGGACACGCCCGTGTCCTAGGCCGTGTGCCTTGTCTCGACGATCGTCGAGTGAATCTCGACGATTTCACCTTGACGATCGTCGACACGGGTCGACACGCCCTGCGACACGCCCGTGTCGCAGGCCGTGTGCCCATTCTTGACGAATCGTCGAGAATAACTCGACGATTTCACGGCTAAGTGTCGACACGGGTCGACACGCCCTGCGACACGCCCGTGTCGCAGGCTGTGTGCCCATTCTCGACGAATCGTCGAGAATAACTCGACGACTTCGCGGCTAAGTGTCGACACACGCTCGACACGCCCTGGGACACGCCCGTGTCCCAGGCCGTGTGCCTTCAGCCAGAAACCAAAACTGGCCCAAAACGTCCTCCTTTGCTCCTTTGAGTTTCGGGGCGTTACACCTATTACTCGTCATTGCACCATCAGTGGTGAGGATATATTGATCGGGCCGCAACAGTGCCTTACGAAGCGACGACACATGAAACACGTCATGGAGATTCTCTAGCTTTGGCGGTAACTCCAACCGACAGGCCAATACACCAATCCTTTCCATTATAGTGTAAGGCCCAACGTACCTTGAGCTAAGCTTTTTCACACCACGCACCCGTGACACTCCATGCATCGGTCGATTTTCAGAAACGGCTTATCACCCACTTGAAACTCCACCATCCGGTGCTTTGCATTATAATATTTCTCCTGCCGACTTTGAGCCTCCAACTTGCGATCCCGTATTAGTCTAACCACTGCATCAGTATCATCAATATACTCAATTCCCAAAGTCTTCAGGTCTTTATCTTGCACCCAAGATAAGGGGGTTCTACACATTCTTCCGTAAAGGGCTTCATGGGGCGCTATGCTGATGCTCTCCTGGTGGCTGTTGTTGTAGGAGAATTCTACTAGTGGTAAGAGCCTTTCCCACAGCTCTCCTCTATCCAACACACATAACCTCAACAGATCCTCCAGTGTTATGATGGTCCTCTCAGACTGCTCTTCTGTCTGAGGATGAAACATTGTGCTGAAGGTAAGGTATGAGACCAAATACGCTTGTACTGCCTTCCACTCCTTAGAGGTGAAACGACCATCCCGGTCAGAAACGATTGTCTTAGGCACGCCATGGTACCATACGAACTGCTCAACAAAGAGGCATACCAAGACATCCACGTGAGCCTCTTTCTTCATAGGGATGAACCGGCCTACCTTTGTCATGCGATCAACAATCACCCACACTGAATCATTCCCTGAGCGTGAGCGAGGTAACCCGTGAACGAAGTCCATGGAGATATCCTCAAACTTCCACTTGGGGATGGGCAACGACTGTAATAAACTACCGGGGCTCTTGCATTCCGCCTTCACCCTTTGACAGGCCTCGTAATGTGTAACAAAGTATATGACATTTTTCTTCATTCCCGACCAACACATGGTCTTCTATAAGTCGGCATACATCTTGGCAATACCCGGCTGCACTGAATACTGAGAGCAATGTGCCTCTCTCAAGATATCATCACAGATTTTACCGCCCTTGGGAATGTAGAGCCGGCCGCGAAAATAAACGAGGCCGTCTTTTAGTGTGTACTCATCGGTAGTCCCATCTTCGATTGACTTGATTGTTGGGGCCAGAGGCGCATCCCTTCCTTGCTCTGCCCAAATTCGGCCCCGAATATCACAAACTATGCTCATGTTTGCCAAGTATTCCGTATACTCTGCCGAAGGAGCCTTATACACCAAAGTAATATCCATCTCTTCGAGCATCTGAGCTAACTCCAAACTCATTAACCGAGACTCTGGGCTTGAGTCTGGTACTTTTCTACTCAATGCATCTGCCACTGAGTTCGCCTTTCTGGGATGATAGTTCAAGGTGAAGTCATAATCGCACAGAAACTCTAACCATCGTCGTTGTCTCGAGTTAAATTCCTTCTGTGTATGAACGTACTTTAAGTTTTTATGGTCTGAAAATATCTCGCAGTGGACGTCCTATAGATAGTGCGTCCAAACCTTCAAGGCAAACACCACTGCTCCCAATTCCAAATCATGAACTGGGTAATTGATTTCATGCTTCTTCAGCTGTCTTGAGGCGTAAGCAATCACGTGTCTGTGTTGCATCAATACTTCTCCCATTCCTTGATAAGATGCATCGGTGTAAACCTGAAATCCTTCCTTCCCAGATGGAAGTGCTAGGATGGGTACAGATATCAGTCTGTCCTTCATATCTTGGAACACTGCTTCATACTGTGGTGTCCACTCATATAGCACACCTTTCTTCGTCAAGGAGGTAAGAGGAAGGGCAATATTTGAGAATCCTTTTACGAACTTGCTTCCGCGAGTGTGCGTTGAGTGTGCGGTGTTCCTTGGGGTAGATATGAATAGTCTCCCTTGTGTTGCAAATAGAGTCCGGAATCGAAGTATGGACGTAGGCATTGTGTGTGAAGCCTACCTGGACGTGTTGGTCTAGATCGGTGATGTTGCATATTGTATGGTTTGCCGGAGAAGACTCCGTGCTTTGTGTTTTCGGGTTTCTACACGGTAGATTTCAGTAGGGATCCTTGGGGATTAACTCCAAGGCGCACCCAAAAAACTGAGCGAAAATGTAGTTCTGCTAACTTGGCGGCCGGGGAGCCAGCCTTGTGAATAACTGGGTTATGTGATGTTTGGAATGTTTTGGGATCCGAGAGAAGCTTGTCCCACGCGTACGTCTTAAAGTTACTATGCGGTGTGAGCAACGGGCAAGTGGAATCGGACCTGGGATATGTGGTTCGGTTCTAGGGACCCAAAAGAGGGACTGGCCGTTGGCATAGTCGGGAGTCTTAGACTGTTGTCAGAAAAGCTAAATTGCTCACGATGTTGCCATCCCAGGGATGGTGGTGAAGCCACGGAATTGACCGGATTCACCAATAATGTGCGTTGAATGCACTGGGTGTTTGGTCGTGTGAGCTTACACCTGTGGCGAAGTATGTTTTCACTTTATTGTTTAGCTGGGCTAATGAAATGCAGGGATAGAGCACCTCCATCCCGAGTAAGGGGCGGGGTTGTTATAATTTGGTCAGCCTTATCTGAACGTTGCTTTGTTTGCCACCGTGCGGTGGAATGTTGCTTGCAGGTGCTGCGGAGCCAAGTACCAAATAGCAGGCTGAACCCATGTTGCTGAGCTGGTCCTCGAAGGCCAAAGCAAATTGTTGTTTTACATTTGTCATGTGTGGTCGGCATGCGAACCGATGTATGTAAAACATTACTTTGTTAAGTGAACTCTTGTAAGGCCATAAGGCCAAGTACTTTTCGGTGTATTTGTTATTTCATTCCTTTGGTAGTAAGTAGACATTCAAGATAGTTGTTATTCAATTATGAGTTCATTCAATCTGTTTAAAAGCTTATGGTAGAATGCTCTGAGTTAGGGCGAGTAGCTGCAGTTAAATTTTGATATTCTTATGTATCCCTTCCGACTGTGCGTGGTATATGGCGTCGGGTTCCAGCTGGACCTTCTATTACATGTCATACGACGGATGGGGGTGTTACAGACTGCCTCTTCATTCTGCCCCTGTAGACCGCGCGCCTTGTCAGCTTAATTGCAGCTTGTCTCAACAGGAGCCCCTTTTGCCGGACTATGATCCAAATCTGCCCAGGCCAGCAACAAGCCGTACTTAGCTTGCTACTGACAGGTGACGTCCTATATTGCCGGACTCAAACATCTATCCGCCCAGACCGCTCCAGCCGCCAAACAAAAGTAGTGACCTTCCCCCAGGCCACCACCCAGCTACCTCCATCTCCGCCTTGCCAACACGCGCAGCCTGCCTCGTCAGTCCGGTAGGTCACGTATTCCTTGTCACCCAACAGCATGGGCATCTAGCTTCTTCAATCCGCCTGCGGAGTGCGGACACTCCAGCTCTCCGGCTACCCACAAAGTTCAACGCACCTCCGGTTCCTCGTGAGCTGGGCTGACTCGAAGTGCAGTCAAGACTTCCAGTCCGCCTACGTTGGTGCACCCCAGCTCCAGCTCCTCAGCAATAGCAGGCCTCATTTTCGGCAAAGGCGGACTTTGCTCGCCAGCAGAGGCGGACTCCGCGGACTCAGCGGACTCATCATGCAGCCTGCAACTCCTTTGCCTCCAATATCCCTCCTCAGTAGCAGGCGAGCAACCTCCTCAGCCAGCACAGTCTTGGCGCGGGTTAAATCAGTTGTGGCGGTCTCTGCGGATTCTCCTCGCAGTCCGCCAGGCAGCAGAAACTTCTCAAGGTAGTCCCAAACAGTACAACCTCTTGCGGACTCGGGGGACTCAGTGGGCACTCCTCAGCTCGCACCCTTAGCGCATGCCTAGTTCAACAGCGGCGGACTCCGCAGATTCCCCTTGCAGTCTGCCACTTAGCCTCCAGCATCTGCCACCCCAGCAGCAGGCGGACGATCGCAGCTCAGCAGCAGAGGACTCTACGGACTCTCCACACAGTCCGCCACTCAGTCTCCCAGTTTTCCATTAGCAGCACCAGCCACAAGCAAGCCCCAGTCTGCATGGCCTGTTGCGGACTCGGCGGACTCCTTCGTCTTCTTGCTCAAGTTACCATCTCACCGGGGGTAATGTCACCAGAAACCGTTACCTCCTCGGGCCTATAAATAAACACCCATGCCTCTCAATTGGGAGAGTACACAACATCGACAAGGCGCTCATGCTCGAAGTCAGCCCACAGCAAGCTCAAGCCAGCAAACCCTACGGACTCCTTTTCCCAGTCTGCCTCTTCTCTTCTCTTAGTCACGCGCGGCCTGCCGGCCTCAGTTTCTAGTCCGCCTGGTCTCCATTTTTCACTTAACCGCACGGCCTGACGACCTGGCTCCTCAGTCCGCGCGGCCTCTTCTAGCATTCCTTCCTCAGCCGCCAGCTTCCTCTTTGTACCCCTTTATTGCTTTCTTGTAAAGGTGTATTAGCAAGCTGTAATAACACGATATTAATCAAAGGAAAGCCCGTCGCAAGAGTGGCATTTAAGCCGCGGCGGGCGAAGTCTGCTGTGGCTGCTGCTTGCGGCCCCTTCTCTTCTCCTTAGCTCAGCTCAGCTCTCTCGGCGTCAAACTGCAAGCACAACCATCCAAGTAACCGTATGCTCGACAACTCCTAATCAACCTCCTCCGCTGCTCTCAGCAAACCTCTCCTCTATCCCCGCAATCCTCGAACAAGCGCTTGCTCCACTGTCGAGCACTCAGAAGCTTCCTCTTTCCTCGTAACCTTCATCCACTTCCTCTCCTAGCTTGTGAGATCGAACACGCCCTTTATGTTGACTAGGCGGTGCCGTTTTTGCGCATCAACAGTTAACACACGACCTTCAGATCCGAACAGACAGTGCAAATAAACGGTTACTCATGTCAGACCGCCAACTTCCTCAAGACATTCCTCGTACCAGTGAAGACGCTCTCTGGAAAGCCCTCTTGCTGACACGTCGGGAAACTTCCCTGCAGATAGCGGCAATCAATGACACCCTAGCCACTATAATTCAGTGACTAGACTCTCAACCTGTAGCAACACCAGTTTCTCCAATCAATCCAGCAGTGGTGAATTCACATTTTAATCTGACAATTTTTCTACCAGTTGATCCTTATGCACATCTGGCAAGTTATCCATCTAGGCAGGCCACAATCACTTTGCAGTTTCCAGATTCCAAGCAAAAGAGAAATTGTCTGCAAACTCAGCCCTCAAACCATCGCGTACACCTCCAATCACCCAATAAAGTTGCCTAAACTTCCCGCTGAGAGGAAAAGAGGCCCAGAAGTTTTGCTCCCTACCGGACAACCTCCAAAGTCTCCCCCAAAGTGTCTTCAATCGCAAGCGAAGAAAGGAAGATGTTTCTGAAGTCGTCAACGCCTCTTCCTACGTAAAGGATCTGAAGTTGATAGTACATTGGGTAAGGCAACTCACACCGTGAAGAACGAGCTATATGTTGTGGGACCTTCTCAGCCTGCTGATCGAAAGGGCAAAAACTCTGACCAATACTGTAAGTATCACAGAGAAGGGGGTTATGCAACAGAGGATTGCAGAGCTCTTCTACGACTAGTAGAGGAAATGATGAAACATGGCAAATTTCAACATCTGCTCCCGAAGGGTGACCAATCACATCCAAGAATCTCCAAAGTCCCTTGCATTCATTACTGGTTACCTTTACTCTACTTTTCATGTTTTCAAACATTTTCTTTTCAAAGCACTTCTATGTGCTCCTTCATGATTTTCAATAAAGTTTACCTCAAGGATCCCATACTAACACAGTTCCCTTCTTATAATGCTTCTTTCTCTACTTTTCTCTTTGCCAAAGAGATCACTATACCAATGAGATATCACCAAGTCTTGATTGCTCCCTCCGTAGAGTGTTCTCTGGCACAACCGCTATGACCACAAATAGTATGGAGTATACACGTTTGTGCAGTGGGAGCCATTCAATCTACGATGATGGGCTTCAGACTTCGGATCCTAGCCGGCATCTAACACAGAGTGTACGCTAGGGGAGCCCCATGTGTTAGCTCTGTTGTGCTTCGCAAAAGATACATTACAGTTACGGTGATCTTTGCTTCATAAGCAATGGTGACCAAGCGTATCCTTGTCTCTTCGATCATCTCATGACTGTGATGGCCGAACACACTATGGCACTCTCGATCCATGCCTTCACGGGATCCCACAATTCCACTGATCTTTCCACTGACAAGTAATTCTTTAGGCCACTTGGCGCAACTAGTCTCATGGATCAGTGATGATTGTACCCGAGGCAAGAGAGCAGTGCATCTGCCGCTTCCTTCTTAGGATTTTTGTGCATGTCTCCCTTTTGTGCTCTGTCAAGGGAGTATAGCTAGTCCTCTTTGTTATCAATCGCCTTTTCACAGGTGAACAGGTTAATCTGACCTACCAAAAGGATTTGCAACATTCACTTTGCTTATGCTCATCTTATATGCATTGCTTGCCCAAATCTCTATCAGATGATGACTTACAAGCTCTCTACTTGTATAAGCTCCATTACTCTCATCTTTTATTCACTGCTTGCTTAAGCTCTATTAGATGATGATTCACGAAGCTCTTCATTACTCTTATCAGACACTAATGGCATCAAACATTGATTAAGGAATCTAACTCTCTTTGATCATCAAGCAATACGATTGGCAGAATTCGTCAAGCTCTTTCTCTGCTAATGTGATCATATCTATCCTAGTATATCAACAATCAACACTCGACTTGTTGATATGGACTTCATGCTGAAGACATCTCTAATATAACAAGAAGATCACTACTCCGATTTGATCTTCCTTCAATTATCAGCAGAATGTATCAGGCATTTCCTCTGCTTTATGATCATATCGATCTTATCTCATCAATAGTTAGCACCTGCAAGCCTCATCTCAGGTACTTGCAGCTCAGCTAATTATTTTATGTTTGCTGCTCACTCTTCTCTTTGCAGTGGTTAGCAGGCACCTGCAAGACATATCCACGAACTTGCAGATTACTCTTTATATACCATATCTGCTTTTAACTCTCATTTTGCAGAGAACAGCAGATGCTTGCAAGTCTCTTCACAGGTACTTGCAACTTTTACATATTATATCTGCTCCTAACTCTCATTTTGCAGAGAACAGTTGATGCTTTCAAGTCTCTTCACAGGTACTTGCAACTTTTACATATTATGTCTACTCCTAACTCTTTTCTTGTAGAGATCAGCAGACACTTGCAAGTTTCTTTACAAGTACTTGCAAGCTACTTTCACATATTTTGTCTGCTTATAACTATCATTTTGTAGAGAACAACAGATGCTTGCAAATCTCTTCACAGGTACTTGCAACTTTTACATGTTTTGTCTGCTCCTAACTCTTTTCTTGCAGAGATCAGCAGACACTTGCAAGTTTCTTCACAGGTACTTGCAAGCTACTTTCACATGTTTTGTCTGGTCCTAACTCTTCTCTTGCAAAGATCAGCAGATACTTGTAAGTTTCTTCATAGGTACTTGCAAGCTACTTTCACATGTTTTGTCTGCTCCTAACTCTTTTCTTGCAGATATCAGTAAACACTTGCACGTTTCTTCACAGAGAACAACAAACACTTGCAAGTCTCCTCACAGGTACTTGCAATCTACTTTTATATTCCATATTTACTTCTAACATCTCTTTTGCAGAAAGCAGCAAATGCTTGCAAGCCTCCATCAGGTACTTGCAAGTTATTATGCTCATATGATTTCCTCTTACCTTTATTTTGCAGAACTCAGCAGAAGACACATCTTCCTCGTTTTGCAAAGTCAAACCCATGTACACACAACGTGTACCTCCCTTACATGCCTACACTAACTTTCCTCTTGCAGGAAAAAGACAGGTAACACCAAACTCCTAAGGTGAGACATTAGGTTCTATCTCTCCTTGCCCCCTTCCTTTCCTTTGGGGTGGATCACGATTTTCATGGGTCTCCAACTTTTTCGAAGTTCTCTTCTGAACTTAAAAAATTGTGGGGATTATGTTAACCCAAAAATCGGCAATCCTTCCCAAGACAGCTAGCTCGCTAATCGCGGCCTGCTCCAAGTTCCTCCTGGAGGTCGCTTCTTAGGATGGGCAGACAGGTTTTTCTTTGTCCGCTCAGGCCGCATGACTTGGGTGGTCTCAGCGGTCTGACAACTCAGGCCGTACATTGTTTCTTTGGTCAGCAGGGGCCGTAGACTACCTCTTCAGTCCGCCCTTGCAGACCACATGCCTTGACAGCTTAATCGCAGCTTATCTAATTAGGATCCCCTTTTGCCAGACTCAGATGCCAATCCGCCCAGGCCGACAACAAGCCGCTACTTAGCCCGTGTTGAAGTTAGTGACCGAGCGGTCTGGCGGTCTGGCTTGGCGGGTTGATGACCGCACGGTTTGGCGGTTACCCTTCAGCGGTTTGGTTGTTGTGTGTTGCTGTCTGAGGTCCAAGCGGTCTAGCGGGTTGTCTCTGGCGACTTGGAGACCTGGCGGTCTAGCAGTCTCCCATGGCGATCTCTCTCTCTCTCTCTCTCTGGTAGTAGCCGAGTGGTTAGCCCTTCTGCCTAACTGCGCGGCTTGTGCGGTTTGTGTCTGTATAGTCCGCTTGAGTCATGTAAATTTTTAGTCCCACATCTCTTATTTGTATTCTCTCTTCTCTCCTCCATTCTATATAAGGGAGGCCATACCTTTGTAATAGATACCTTTTTCGGATAATAAAGTTTCAGTTAAAACCATTTCGGTTTGTTTTTTGTTCGATTCTTACATGGTATCAGAGCACTCGATCTACTCCTCCTGATTATGTGCCTTCCCTGTCTGCGCGGCTTGTCTCGCCGGTTTGCAACCTGTCCGCGCGGCCTCTTCCTCTCCCTGTCGTTGCCCTCTATATGCGCGACTTGTTGTCTCCTGTTCTAAGTCGTCGCCTCCTGTCGCAGCGACCTGTTTTGTCCCTGCTCCTATTCGCGCGGCCTGTCCTCTAGCCGTTCGACTTCTTCCCCACTGCTTAGGTCTGCAGTTTGGTCATGGCTTTTCTGGCCGCTGGTTTCTACCCTCGTGACCGCTGCAGCTTTTCTTCTTCCTATCCGTGTGGGTTGTTTCCTAACCGCCCGGCTTCCCTTTTCTTGCTCATATAGCTCTTTCTGATGCCTCTACTGCCACCACACCTGTCACCAATCCTCCTCTGCCTCTTCCACCTACTTCTTCCGAGAATCTTGAAACGGTTTCCAAGCTTGTTGGCTCCAACTACCTGGATTGGAGCGTCTCTTTCACCTTTCTACTTCGCTCACAACGCAAACGCCACCATCTCGTTGATGACCCACCTCCTATCACTTCACCTCTCTTTGATGACTGGGATGAAAGTGATGCGCTTGTGCGTACTTGGCTCACGAACAGTCTTTCCGATGAGTGCCTTCCCGTCATACGTCATGATGAGACGGTCAAGGCCGCTTGGCTTCATCTTGCCGCTCTGTACTCCAAGGGGGCTCAGACGTCCCGCATCTATACGTTGTATACGGACCTCTTTGCGCGTCCTACCTTGTCTCCTGCTGCTGCCTACCAACAGGTTCAGGCTCTTGGGGCTGAGATTCTTCAGAATCGCCCCTTTTCTGCGGATTTGGCTCAACAACACAAGCATTTCCAGGAGCTTCTAGCTGTGTGCTATCTGCTCTGGCTTCCTAATACTTATGACATGATCCGCCAGCAAATTCTGGGTGAGGCAGAATCTCCAACCTTAGATGCCACCGCTGCCCGCATCGCTGCTGTCACCTCTCTCCTTCAGCGCCCTCTTTTCCCCGCTCCTCCTCCACCACCGGACATCTATTCTCATCACACTCAGCGGAGTAGCTCTGGTAGCCGCAGCCACCAGTCCGGTGGCCGTGCTTCTTCCCGCTACCTTTGCTCTGATTGTGGCCGCACCAGACATACTTCTGAATGCTGCTGGATGAAGCATCCCCATCTTCGCCCCTCCGGTGACTCTTCCAAGCCGTCTGCCTCTGTTGTGACATCCTCAGGTAGTGTCCACATGGTGACTTAAGGTAAATGGCTCATCGGCTCAGGTGCCATTAATCACATGACGGGCAATCCTTAGTGCTTCTCTTTACTCGAACAACATGATCGGTTGCCCCCGGTCCTAGTTGCGGATGGTTCTCCCTCCCCGGTTCATGAGACGGGAGTGGTTCATGTTACTCCGTCACTACGACTAGCGGACACTCTCTATGTGCCCAAGTTTCCGTGCAATCTCTTGTCTGTTACCTCTTTATGCAAGTAGCTTCAGTGTTCTGTGACATTTACTCCGACTTCTTGTTCTTTTCAGGATCCGAGCTCCCACCGGACGATTGCTACTGGGACTGAGAGCGGCGGCCTCTACTTCCTCGACAACGTTTCCGCCTTGTCCGCCTTCTCCTCTTCTTGTACGGATCTTCTCCAGTGGCATCTCCGCCTCAGGCATCCTCCACCACGACTTCTACATCAGCTTCTGCCCCACCTCCCTCCGTCTAGTACTCCTCTCCAATGTGATGCCTGTCAACTCGGTAAGCATCACCGTTCCTCCTTCCCACCGAAGCAAAGTCAGGGATCTACTCGTCCTTTTGATCTTGTCCACTCCGATATCTGGGGAACTGCTCCTACCCACACCATTGGCCGGGGAAGTTCTTATTTTGTAACCTTTATAGATGACTTTTCTCGTTGTACTTGGGTGTATCTCCTCCGAGATCGCTCTGAACTTTTAGATGTATGGATCTCTTTTTATCAGTTAATAAAAACTCATTTTAATGTTTGTATTAAAACCTTTCGCTCCGACAATGCTAAACAGTATCTGAGTCATGCTTTTACATCTTTTTGTGTGCAACATGGCATTATTCACCAGACTAGCTGTGTTTACACCTCCCAACAAAATGGGGTGGCGGAACGCAAAAACCGTCACCTCCTCGATGTGGCACGCACATCGATGACCCAGATGCATGTCCCTCGTTCTTATTGGGGCTATGCTGTTCTCCTTGCCTGCTACCTCATCAATCGCATTTCATCCACCGTTCTCCACGAGAAAACACCATTCTCCATTCTGTATCCGGGCAAGGAGCCCTTTCCTCTCCCTCTTCGCATCTTTGGATGCACTACCTTTGTGCATACCCCTCTGCCACCCGTGACAAGCTATCCCCTCGCTCCACCAAATGTGTCTTTCTAGGGTACTCCACCACTCAGAAAGGCTATTGTTGCTTTAACCTTGTTCTTCGTCAGCAGTTCGTCTTTGCTGACGTTACCTTCTTCGAGAATGCCTCTTACTTCTATGCTGAATCCTCCTCTCTTTCCCCCGCTTCCTCTCCTCTTCCCCCAGATTTTGATTCTCCTGCTATTCCCTTCGTTCCCTCGTCTCCTACCGAGATATCCACACCTCCGCCATCACCGTCCTCTCCTCTCGCTCCACCTCTCTCTCCCACTTCTCCACCATCGTCTCCGTCCTCTGCGCTGTCGTCGCTCTCTTCTCCCGGGCCAGCTCTCTCTGCCACGGACGCTCCGGATACCGAGGGGGCCACCAACCTGGATCTCTCTATGGCTCTTCGCAAAGGGGTGCAGACATGTACCCTACACCCCCTTGCTGCTGTTGTTTCATATGATCGTCTTACCCCTTCTCGCAGGGCCTTTGCGTTGGCTATCTCTGCCACTGCCACGCCTCGTTGCTATTAGGAGGCCCTTGTTATTCCCCACTAGAAGCTGGCCATGGATGAGGAAATGGCGACCCTCATGGAGCGGGGTACCTGGACTCTTATTCCTCCTCCCTTCGGTACTGATGTTGTTGGTTGTCGCTGGGTCTTTATGGTCAAATTTGGCCCCGACGGCACGGTGGACCGTTATAAGGCTCGCCTTGTTTCTAAAGGATTTACTCAGATATATGGAGTTGATTACTTTGACACTTTCTCTCCGGTGGCTCGTCTCAGCACAATCCGCGTCCTTCTCTCTGTGGCGGTCAATCGAGAGTGGCCGATTTCGCAGCTGGATGTCAAGAATGCCTTCCTTTTTGGTGATCTTCAGGAGGCCGTCTATATGAAACAACCTCCGGGGTATGTTGCTCAGGGGGAGACCCGAGTATGCCGGTTGCAGAAGGCAATCTATGGCCTCAAGCAGAGCCCTAGAGCTTAGTTTGACAAGTTCAGCGGCATCGTGGCGGCCATTGGTTTTGTGCGCAGCTCTGCCGATCACTCGCTATTTATTCGCAAAACCTCCTCGGGCCTGGTGGTACTTGCTGTGTACGTCGATGATATTCTTCTAACTGGCGATCATCAGGAAGGGGTAGCCTTGACAAAGCGGCATCTTCGTCAACATCTGGTCACGAAGGATATGGGCTCTCCAAAGTACTTTTTGGGGATTGAAATCTCTCGGAAGCCCAACTCCTTAGTCATCTCCCAGCGTAAGTATGCTCTAGATCTTTTAAAAGAAGCAGGATTGACTGGAGCCAAACCTGCCCGATGCCCCATGGCTATTGGAGAAGACAAAACCTGGACGGATGATTCGCCCCTTCTTTCAGATACTACGCGGTACAGGCGTCTAGTTGGTAAGCTCATATATCTCACAGTGATCAGGCCCGACATTTCCTATGCTGTGGGGAAGGTGAGTCAATTCATGCAAGCTCCTAAGGAGTGCCATCTACAGTCCGCCTTGAGGATCTTGGAGTATGTCAAAGCAGCGCCTGGGAAAGGATTACTCTTTCAGAAGAATGGTCACCTGAGGGTTGAAGCATACTCAGATGCGAGTTACGCTGATGACAAAGGGGATCGCAAATCTACCTCCGGTTTCTGCACCTTTGTTGGGGGAAATCTGGTAAGCTGGAAGAGCAAGAAGCAGTCTGTTGTTTCCAGGTCCAGTGCTAAAGCAGAGCATCGGAGTATGGCATCGACCACTTGTGAGTTAAAATGGCTACGGGCTCTCATGCTGGATTTAGGAGAGGTCTACCACCATCCTCTACCTATGTTTTGTGACAACAAGGCTGCCATATACATCTCCAAAAATCCAGTCTTTCATGAAAGAACCAAGCACATTGAGGTCGACTGTCATTTCATTCGTGAAGAGATTTTGAAAGAACAAATTTGCACTCCCTTCGTCACTTCTGATAAAGAGCTGGCTGACATCTTCACCAAGCCAGTATCTACCTCTTTTCTTCATATTTGTGACAAGCTGGGCATGATCAATATATATGCTCCAGCTCTAGGGGTAGTGTTGAAGTTAGTGACCGAGCGGTCTGGCGGTCTGGCTTGGCGGGTTGATGACCGCACGGTTCGACAGTTACCCTTCAGCGGTTTGGTTGCTGTGTGTTGCTGTCTGAGGTCCAAGCGGTCTAGCGGGTTGTCTTTGGCGACTTGGAGACCGGGCGGTCTAGCGGTCTCCCATGGCGATCTCTCTCTCTCTGGTAGTAGCCGAGCGGTTAGGCCTTCTGCCTAACCGCGCGACTTGTGCGGTTTGTGTCAGTATAGTCCGCTTGAGTCATGTCAATCTTTAGTCCCACATCTCTTATTTGTATTCTCTCTTCTCTCCTCCATTCTATATAAGGGAGGTCATACCTTTGTAATAGATACCTTTTTCGGATAATAAAGTTTCAATTAAAACCATTTCGGTTTGTTTTTTGTTCGATTCTTACAGCCCGCTCCTGACAGGTGTTGTACTATATTGCCGGACTCAAATATCTATCCGCCCAGACCGCTCCAGCTGCAAAATAAAAGTGGCAACCTTCCCCCTGATCGCTAGCCAGCTACCTCCATCTCCGCCTCGCCAACACGCGCGGCCTGCCTCGTCAGTCCGGCAGGTCGCGTATTCCTTGTCACCCAGCAGAATGGGCAGCCAACTTATTCAGTCCTCCTGCGGAGTGCGGACGCTCCAGCTCTCTGGGTACCGGCAAAGTTCAACGCACATCCGGTTCCTCGTGAGCTAGGCTGACTCGAAGTGCAGTTAAGACTTCTAGTCTGCCTACGTTGGTGCACCCCATCTCCAGCTCCTCAGCAACAGCAGGCCTCATCTTAGGCAGTGGAGGACTCAGCTCGCCAGCAGAGGCGAACTCCACGGACTCAGTAGACTCGCCATGCAGCCCGCCACTCCTTTTAATCCAACATCCCTCCTCAGCAGCAGGCGGGCAACCTCCTCAGCCCGCACAGTCTTGGCACGGGACCAATTAGTTATGGCGGAGTCCGTGGATTCTCCTCGCAGTTTTCCAGGCAGCAAAACCTTCTCAAGGCAGTCCCAGACCGCACAGCCTCGTGCGGACTCAGCGGGCACTCCTCAGCTCGCACCCTTAGCGCATGCATAGTTCAGTAGCGGCAAACTTCGTGTATTCCTCTCGCAGTCCGCCACTTAGCCTCCAGCATCCGCCACCACAGCAGCAGGCGAACAATCTCAGCTCAGTAGCAGCGGACTCTGCGGACTCTCCGCGTAGTCCACCACTCAATCTCCCAGTTCGTCGTCAGCAGCACCAGCTCTAGAATCAAGCCCCAGTCTGCACGACCTGTTACAGAGTCGGCGGACTCCTTCCTCTTCTCGCTCAAGTTATCGTCTCACCGGGGTAACATCACTAGAAACGGTTACCTCCTCGGGCCTATAAATAGACCCCCATGCCTCTCAATTGGGGTAGAACACAACATCGACAAGGTGCTCGTGCTCGAAGTTAGCCCACAACAAGCTCAAGCCAGCAAACCCCTGTGGACTCCTTTTCCGAGTCCGCCTCTTCTCTTCTTTTAGTCACGCATGGCCTACCAGCCTCAGTTCCCAGTCCGCGCGGTCTCCATTTTTCCCATAACCGCGCGGCCTGCCGACATGGCTCCTCAGTCTACGCGGCCTCTTCTGGCATTCCTTCCTAAGCCGCCAGCTTCCTCTTTGTACCTCTTTATTTCTTTCTTATAAATGTGTATTAGCAAGCTGTAATAACTCGATATTAATCAATGGAAAGCCCATCGCAAGAGTGGCATTTAAGCCGCGGTGGGCGAAGTCTGTTGTTGCCGCTTCTTGCGGCCCATTCTCTTCTTCTTAGCTCAGCTTAGCTCTCTCGGCATCAACCTACAAGCACAACCGTCCAAGTAACCGTCTGCTCGATATCTCCTGATCAACCTCCTCCGCTGATCTCAGCAAACCTATCCTCTATCCCTGCAACCCTCGAATAAGCGTTTGCTCCACTCTCGAGCACTCAGAAGCTTCCTCTTTCCCTACAACCTTCATCCACTTCCTCGTCTAGCTTGTGAGATTGAATACACCCTCCGTGTTAACTAGGCGGTGTTGTTTTCGTGCATCAACAATACTATAGTATTTTAAAATATCAATGCCGTATTTTTTCACGGATCTGCGTCGAGTACTCTACTTTTAAGAAATGAAACTATTATTTTATCGAAAAGAGTTGAAGGTTTTTTAAAAGTTAAAATAAATGTAATACTTATGATTTTGAAAATAGATGAGGTAGAGAGCCGTCGATTTTTTATTTACTTTGAGAAATAATTTTTAAACAAGAAAAACTCTACTTTTTTATTACTTAAAATACTTGACTGTGGAGGTTCCAGAAATATGAGTGCACCTCTATCGAGGATACATCCACCTGAGATTACATACTTTGACTGAACTTTCATATCTAATCAAAAATACCTTAAAAACACTTTATGTGATGAACCCTGCTATTGACCTCTTACTGCGATTCGAAGGTTCAACCCAGGAGGCTTACATTCATCTCTTTCGAGAGTGAGGTGCAGTTTATCTTTACCTGAGAATGATCAATTCCTGATCAATCGTAAGTTTTAAATTTAGAAAATAGGGTTTTTAAAATGCAGAATTAATAGTCTTCTCAAAACTCATCTCAATCGAGTGCTAAAAAGTTTTTAGCCTCTCATCGGGATGGGGGTGGTAATAGAAAAGTAAAAGACATATAAAGGTGCAGAAATAATATCCATCTCAAGTATCTCAGTTGATGCTAAAAATTTCTTAACCTCTCAATCGGGATAAGGGTGGTAGTAATAAAATTAAAAGACTTATAAATGTGTAGAAATAATATATGTCCCAACCATCTTAATCAAGTGCTAAAATGTTCTTAGCCTCTCATCCGGAATGAGGTGGTAGTAATAAGAAAGAAAAAGAAAAGTACTTACGCACACAGCCTGTCTCAACAGAAATTAATGCCAAGTTAAAAGCAATAAGAGATGAAAAATTACTAAAAACTTAAATTTTATTACTTAAAAAAGTGTTACACACTAGGAAACCCAAACTAGGGTTAGGAAAATATCACTCAGAAACTACTCCTAATTACATTGTACAGCTATATGGATCTCTACGTGTTCTATACTTACAACTAATATATATGTGGAACCCTACCAGCACCCTTCTAAACATCAGCCTTGGAGGTCTATTTAGTGCCGAAATATTTGAGGTACATGCCCCCTACGGCGTGTCGCATAGGCATGTAGCTGATGTGGCAGATTTGGATAGAATTTCGGCGACTTATTGATTGAATCGAACAAGTACACGGATGTGACTTGAAGGTCACGGGCGTGTACGTCGGGCATGACTGCATGGAGTGGCAGCTTGGCTCCTTCGGGGCGTGACAGCTGGAATTTTGCCTGGAATTCGACTTGGTCATGGCTAATGTCACAGGTGTGACACCTGGCATACGGACGTGTAAGTCAGGCGTGACTCAAAATTGTTGGCTTCAAGTCTTCGGCAAGGCGCAACAGCAGTTTGATTGCATGTTCATTGGTGATGTCAAGGGTGATGTCACGGGCGTGACACCTGGCACACAGGCGTGTCACCTGGGTGTGACTGCTCTTGCTGGCCGAAATTTCCCGAAACGTTGGAATTGCTTGTTTTAAAGTTATACCCCCTAGGTCACGGGCGTGGGGCATGACCTAGGGGCATGACTTAGGACATTTTCCCGAAATGCCCAAAATATCCAAAAATACATATAGGGCACAAAAAAAGATTAAGTTAGAACAGAAAATAAAACAAAAAGATTTATTTAGGTATTTACATAATATAATTACATTTTTTATTAAATCTGAAAGTGCAAGCTAGATCTGATATACTCTAGAGAGGGGTGAATAGAGTATATGGTGCTTAAAAACATTTTACAACAGTTGTTGTAATCTAAGTGAACAGGGAAGCAAATAGTAAATCTAACCACAGAATAATCACAGTCTACAAAAGAAACTAATCACAAGCCACAGCCAGAAACAAAAGAAACATAAGCAACCAGAAGACACAAGGAGCTATAGTGGTTCTCCTAAACTTGGGTACATCCACTCTTCTACCACCCTAGGTAGGAATCCACTGCAGGATGAGTTGATCAGGTGTCCTGGGCACCAATGAGCTTTGATAAGGTGCTCAAAAACCAAACCAGATTTTTTGATCAGGTGTCTTGCCACCAATGAGCTTTTGATAAGGTGCTCAAGAACTAAACACAAACTTTTGAAGGGAGTTTGAAAAACCCTTTACAGAGGTGGGGATGAGAGAGTGATTGAAGTCTTCTCTTTCTCAAAGCAGCTGAGAAGACTATGTGGATATGATGATGTCAAAGCTCCCCCTGAGTTCTTGAGATGTTCAGGAAATGAAGCTTTGCAGTAGGGTGATAGGCCTTCAGAAATTGATCTCCAGCAAATGATGATTTCAGCAACAGCTAAAATGTGAGGTGTCTGGAGTCTTGAATGTTGATGGCCTTGAACACTTTAATCAAAAGAGATCTGAAGATTTTTGATTTGTTGATCTCCTTTTGGTGATGGTGTTCTTGTGTGAATTTGTTTAGACAGAGAATGTCTACAGCTCTCTTTCTTTTTCTCTTGAGAGATTGTTGTTGAGAAAGATGTTGTTCCAGAGAAGAGTTGTTGTAGAGAATATTTTTGTTCTTCTTCTTCTTGTGCACTCTCTTCTTGTCAGGAATTCAAAAATCTTGTCTTTTATTCCTTTTTTCTGAATAGAAATGGTCCTCTGTCCAGAATATCCGTTAGCCTATCATTAATTACATCCTTAATTGCAATTCTCTTCTGGGGGAAAGTCCAATGAAACATTCCTTGATAATTCCTTGAAACTTGCTCCAGAGTAAATGAAAATGGCTACAAGATCTTCTGAATTAATTGCTGACAATAACTCCTTAACTGTCTGAATTTTGAATCTTGAAAATCATTTAACTCTTCAGAAAAATGACGAACTGAGCTCTACTATCGTCGAACTGAGCTCAGCGATTTGGACTTATACAGCAACAAAGATCGTCGATCTGAGCTCAACTATCGTCGAACTGAGCTCAGATATAGAGAATCAATACTGGAGTCAAGATCGTCGAACTGAGCTCGAAGATCGTCGAATGGAGTTCGACGATTTGTTGAAGTTGAGCTCAGCGATCGTCGAATGGAGTTCGACGATCCGTCGAAGTTGAGCTAAACGATCGTCAATAGGAGTTCGACGATTCGTCGTACTGAGCTCGACGAAATGACTTAGTCTCCAAACAAAAAAAAACTTTGGTCTTGAGGGCAGCTTCCAAACCTAACTACTAACCCTTAGACTCAATTCTAATTGACCTTTAGATCTATACAAAGAGGTCAAAAACAGGTTTCCTAAAGACATAGTGATCCTGACCCAAATTATTAATAGCGTGTTCCAACAATCTCCCCCTATTTGGGTTAGGATTACTATTTACAGAAATTGAAATAAAAGCAACAATATACAAAGCAAAAAAATGCAATAAACAAGACATTGCAGAAGCACAGATATATCTCAGACAGATCATAAACCAGAATAATTGTCACCTTACAGAATTACTCTTTCTCCGTGCTCTTTATAAGTTTAATTTCTCTATTTGGGTCAAGAGCTTCCTTCTTTGATCTTCTGTCATCAGCTGCCCCTAGAAAAGTTTGTTGTTTAGGCCTTGGTACCACAGCTTCAGGGTGCAGCTCCATGTATCTTTCAGAATCAAAAAACTTTCTGGAGGCATATCTTTCAAGTTCCTTCTTTCTTTGTTCTGACAAGGTAGTAAAGCTGGACGTGTCTCTGCCTTGCTCTCTAGCTTTCTTGATCTGATCTAAGGCAGCTAATTCCTTCATTCTAGTAGTCCATGCAATAGGATTATTCTCTAGATCCTCAAAGGGCACTGGAGGCTCATATCAATTGGAAGGATTATCTGGAGGAGCTCTGGATGAGACTATTTCTTTCAGTTTGTAGGTAAAAGGACCTGAAGTAGTGTCAGATGAAGCTTGTCCTTCCCTTGAGTAAGGATGTTGCCTGGAGTAACCTTTGGAATACACTTGAAGTTCTCTTTGGTTTCCTCTATAACTTCCTCTCCTATATTGAGAGCCTCTAGACTGGCTTCCCCTATATTGAGATCTTGCATGAGGCTGATAGGGGGTTTGACTTCTAGCAGAAGGATGAGCAGCAGAGCTACCACCTGCACCTGCATCAAGAGGAGGAGGTGGAGGAGGATAATGAAACTGAGAAGATCCTTTTTCATATTCCCTTTTCTTCTTCATAGCTTTTAGTTGATTCTTGTAATATTGCATCCAATGTTCAGTTATAGGGCAGTCATGAAGAATGTAATAAGGTATGTCATTTGTATCTTTTACTTTAGCTGGTGGAACTCTTTTCATAGCTTTGCTTCTTGCTTTTCTTTTCCTGGCTTTGGTAGCAGAAGAATCATCAGAATCAGTCCTATATTCATCACTTTCAGAGCTTTGCTCATCATATAAAGCATCAATCCTTTTCAGGTAATCTTTCTGTTGTTGGGTTGGAGCAGATGAAACAGTGGTGACAGTAGTTGTAGCAGCAGTAGATACAGAGATAACTTTTTCAAAAACACTACTTTCAGATACAATAGGTTCGGCATCAGCAATAACAGTAGGCTGAAAATCATGTGCCTCTACCATATGTATATCTTTAGAGATTGAATCAACAGAATTGTTAGCAATATCAATAATATCATCAGCAGCAGCATTATTGTCAACAGGAGTAACAGCAGTAAGAGCAATGGAAACAGAAGGCTTAGCAGTATATAGGGAATTTATGTATGAGCTAATTAGGCAGGTATCACAGCTTGAGAAGGGCACAATGGCCTTGGAGAGATCTTCTGATGGCTGGACTGCAGTGTTTACTGGGAGACAGCTGAAATGAACTGAATCAAAAATTGATAAAAGGGACCTGAGGTCCACTGAGAAAACTGCAACTTGTGGTGTTGAAACTGGAGCTGGAGTTGAAGAGACAGCAGCAGCAGCAGCAGCAGGCAATCTAACTTCATGAGGCATCTCCCCCTGCCTAGATTCAGAGACAGCTAGATCAAGGCACCCAAAGGAAGGGATTGCCTGAGGAGGAAAGATGGAGGAGATCCTGGCAGATAAGTCTGCAACTGACTTGAAGAGTGGAGACAAGGAGGTCTCCAACAGAAGTGATAGCCTGGGAGCTATCTGCTCATATAGTCTGTCAGCTAAGGCTGGAATGTCTACATGCTCAGTAGGGACTGGAGCAGAGGTAGAGAATGAAGGTGGAGCAACTGGTGATGTTGGTGGAGAGCTGGTGGATGGGGGAAAGGAAGGTTGAGGTGTGGGGATTGTGGAAATGGAAGAAAGTGGTATGGAGATAGAAGCTGTGAAGGAGGGTTGAGCAATGATATCTTGCAGAAGTTGTTGGTAATATGTAGATGAGGAGGGTAGATCAGGAGGGGATGAAGGTGAATCATCCATAAAGGAGTCATCTAGAAGTGTGAAAGATGGAATGTGGGATGATGTGTCAGTGTCTGGGTGAGGGTAGTGATGTAATGGGTGGAAAATTTCTTCTGTTATTGGAAGAGTTGGGATTGGAGATGGAATTGATGTAGGATATGGGCTGGAAATAATGATGGTGGATGAAATTTGAATGGTGGATGTGACTGGTGGAGAGGAAATAGGAGGAGGAGGAGGAGAAGAAGCAGCAGGCAAGTCTTCTGCAGGGGCAGAGACTTGAGGGGAAGAGACTGCAAGAGTCCTTGTGCCTGAAGTGGTGCTTGCAGAGGGCCTGCTGAGCTTCACTATCTGTCTGTCCCATTTGCCAAACAGGGCACAGGACAGCCTCTTAGTGGCATTAATGTGCATCCCAGATAAGACTAGCAGTGCAGGGCATCTGTTTTGAAGAAAGAGCCCTAACATCCTTCCATAATTTACAAAGTTCTTATTGATCTTCTTCTTAATCAGATCAAAGAAGATCTCTCCTCAGTTTAACTGTTTCTTATCCACTAAGGCTCTCATCAAGAATAGCTGATACCTGGAGATGGTATCATGTGCTGAATGCTTGGCCAACAAGACTTTTCCCACTACATCAGCTAAAAACCTATATTCCACAGCTAAGTTCTTTTTCAGCAGCTTGCTAGGGTTTGCATCAGAATGACCCATTCTAGCAAGTAAATCAGAAAAAACTTCTCCTGACAACTCAGCAGAATCCTCTCTAGAGTTTAATTGAAAAACCTCTGTCAGAATGGTTGGGGTCAGAGGTACCTGAGTTCCAAAAATTGATCCAACAATTGTATTTTGGTCCTGGTTGTGGGCAGTATAGACCCACTCCTTAATCTCATCAGCAGCCAATTTGATTCTTGCGGACATGATGGTAACAAGCTTTTGCTCCTTGAACAGTTCCAGAATGTCTTGAAAAATTTAATCACTGGTGCTGAAAGACTCCATGTCTATATCAAAACCGGCATCGAATTTCATGGCAGCCCGAACGGTGACTGAGACGGCCATGGTTTCCTGCAAATAATAAACAATCCAAACGACCAAGTGTAGAGAAGTTTGGAGGGAAGGAGAAAATTTGCAGAGAGATTGAAAGCACAAAAGAGAGAACGACGACCAAAAAATGAATTTTATATTAGGGTTCGACGCAGAAAAGGAAAGATCGTTGAACTCAGTTCGACGATCGGGGCTTCTAAAGGAACCTGAAAGGTCATCAACATCGTCGATCTCCGTTCGATGATATTGGAGAGCGTCGAGCTCCGTTCGACGATAGTTCAGAGAAAAAAATCATCGAGCGCCATTCGACGATCGTTGACCTCGAAAGATAGTTGAACACTATCTGAGAAGCGCTGAACTTAGGTCGACGATTTCTGAAAGCGTCGATCTCCGTTCGACGATCTGGGGAAAAATCGTCGAGCGCAGTTCAGAGACCAGAAATACACTCTAGACACTAGAAGAATCAAGATGTTTGCCTAGTCTTGGTCAAATTTTAAAGTTTTAAAATCTTGGATATTATTTTAGACTTCCTTCATCTAACATTCCTAACTGATTCAGGAAGAAGGTGTATTTCTTTTCATCCAAGGGCTTGGTGAAAATATCTCCCCTTTGCAAATCAGTTGGGATATATTGATGTTCAATTTTATTCTTCTCAACATTATCCCTTAAAAAGTGATGCCTAATTTCTATGTGTTTTGTCCTACTATAGAGGACTGAATTTTGAGCTATAGAAATAGCACTGGTATTATCACAAAAGATTTTTGACTTCTCTAAGTTGTAGCCATAGTCTAGGAGTTGGTTTTGAATCCACTATATTTGTGAACAACAACTACCTGCAGCCATATATTCAGCTTCAGCAGTTGAAGTTGACACAGATGTTTGTTTCTTACAAAACCAGGAGACAAGTCTGTCACCAAAAAACTGACAAGTTCCACTGGTGCTTTTCCCGTCAATTCTGCATCCACCATAATCAGCATCAGAAAATCCAGTAAAGTCAAATGCTAAATCTTTTGGATACCAGAGACCTAGATTTGGACAACTTTTAACATACCTGAGAATCCTTTTTACTAATGTTAGGTGTGACTCTCTAGGGCTTACTTGGAATCTAGCACATATGCATGTAGCAAACATTATGTCAGGTCTACTAGCTGTAAGGTACAGTAAAGAGCCAATCATTGCTCTATACGTTGTCTGATCAACAGGTTTCCCATGTTCATCGGCATCCAATACAACATTAATAGGCATAGGTGTTTTCATACAATATGCTTCAGACATGCCAAATTTCTTAACCAATTCATTTGCATACTTGGTTTGAGAAATAAAGATGCCTTCATCATGTTGTTTGACTTGCAATCCTAGAAAGAAGGATAGCTCACTCATGCTACTCATTTCAAATTTAGAATGCATTAGGTTGGAGAACCTTCTGCACAAATTTGAATAGTAGAGCCAAAAATAATATCATCCACATAAATCTGTACTAGTAGGGTTTGGGACTTATGAGTTCTAATAAAAAGAGTTTGGTCTACTCTACCCCTTATAAATTCATTTTCTAGAAGGAAGCATGCTCGGGTCTCACACCATGCTCTAGGAGCTTGCTTGAGACCATATAATACTTTGTTCAATTTAAAAATATAATCAGGATGAGTTGGAGAGATAAAACCTGGAGGTTGTCTGACATAGACTTCTTCTTTGATGTCTCCATTGAGAAATCCACTCTTTACATCCATCTGGTATACTTTGAAACCTTTATGTGCTGCATAAGCTAAGAAGATTCTGATGGCTTCCAATCTTGCAACTGGTGCAAAAGTCTGGTCATAATCTATGCCTTCTTCTTGAGAGTATCCTTGAGCAACTAGCATTGCCTTGTTCCTTACAATTACTCCTTGATCATCCAATTTGTTTCTGAACACCCACTTTGTTCCAACAATGGAGTGATCCTTAGGCCTTGGCACTAGTTCCCAAACTTTGTTCCTTTCAAATTGGTGCAACTCTTCTTGCATTGAAATGATCTAGTGTGAATCTTGCTCTGCATCTTGAATGGATTGAGGTTCAATTTGAGATCGGAAGCAAGTGTGCAACAGGTTTTGGTTGACCTGATTTCTGGTTTGCACACCAGCTGAGATGTCTCCAATTACTTGGGAAATTGGATGATCTCTTGATGTTACTAAATCAACAGGGGGTGTTGATTGTTCACCAACCTGTGTTGTTGTTTCCTCTTGTAGTACAACAACTGGCTCTTCAAGTTATTTCTCTTCAATATGTTGAATGCTTTCTTCATCTTCACCGCTTTCCTCTTTTTGAGTAATCTGTAACCTATTCAAATCTTCATCAAGAGAATGTACCTGCAGAGGTTCTATGGTAGAAGTGTTCTTCTCCTTGAAAGACATGTTAGATTCATCAAATGATATGTGAACAGATTCTTCAATTTTAAGAGATGATTTGTTATATACCCTATAAGCCTTACTGATCATGGAGTATCCCAGAAACACTCCTTCATCAGCTTTAGCTTGAAATTTTGATAAATATCTATTGTCATTATTATGTATATAACAAATACAATCAAAAATAATAAAATAATCAATTTTAGGTTTATTCCCTTTGAGTAATTCATAGGGAGTCTTGCCCTTTAGTTTATGTATTAGACTTCTGTTCAGCACATAGTTGGAGGTGTTCACTGCCTCTGCCCAAAACGATAGAGGAAGGTGAGCATCTGACAACAATGTAGTGGCAGATTCAATAAGGGTTCTATTTTTCCTTTCAGCTACCCCATTTTGTTGAGGAGTTCTAGGAGCTGAGAAAGTATGCCTGATCCCTTCACTCTGACAGAACTCTTGCATAAGAAGAGAATCAAACTCTGTCCCATGATCACTTCTGATCAGGGCAATGTGAGTATTGAACTCAATCTGTATGCATTTGAGAAACTCTATCAAACACTTAAAGTTATCAGACTTCTTCCTCAGAAAGAACACCCATGTGAATCTAGAGAAGTCATCTACAACTACTAAAGTGTAAGATTTCCCTCCTAAGCTTTGTACTGTAATGGGTCCAAAAAGATCCATGTGTAATAGATACAAAATCCTAGGTGATTCCACTCTTATTAAGTGACTTGAAACTATTTTTAGTTTGCATGACTAATTGACAAGCCCTCCAGAGTCCTTCCTTCTTGTAGGGGCCAGAAGGTAGTCCTCTAACAAGGTTGTCCTTGGATAGCCTAGCAATGGTTCTAAGGTTTAAATGTCCTAGTCTCTTATGCCATAATACATTAGGTCTACTAACAGAGTTAAACAGGTAAATATCTACTTCTGTTGAAAGAAAGTCTACTAAGTAGATGTTACCTTTCCTTTTACCTGTCAACACAGTTGTGTTGTCCTCTAACTTGATCTTGCATAAGGCTTTGCTGAAAGTCACCTGGTAGCCTTCATCACATAGCTGACTAATACTTATCAAATTGTGCTTCAGTCCTTCCACATAAGCTATCTTCCTGAATGTCACTGTCCCAATCTGCACTGCACCATATCCTTTAGTTTGTCCAAAGTTTGAATCAACAAATATGACTTTGGGTCCAAGCTTAGCTTTAAAGGATGTGAGGTTGTCCCTATTTCCTGTCATGTGCTTTGAACACCCACTATCCAAATACCATTGTTGGTTTGATGTTGGATAGGTCTTCACCTGCACATAAAATAATTCATTTGTTTTTGACCCAGTTTACCTTGGGCGTAGGTTGATAACCTTTAAACTCAGAAATGAAAGACATCCCTAGTTGACTCTTATAACCTTCAGGATGATATCTCCTTGGATGTATTATCCATTCAGTATAAGGGCTAAAGCTTTGGGATGAAGGACCCCTAGGATTGGATTTTGATTTACCCTTGAAGAAATTTTCAAAGCTCTGATCTCTGTTCGACGATCGTTGAGCTGCGTTCGATGATCTTGGGTCAGATCGTCGAGCTCCGTTCGACGGTCAACTGTGGCAGAGTTCAGGAATTAGAGATCATCGACCTGAGTTCGACGATTTTGCCTGAGATCGTTGATCTGCGTTCGGCGATCGGCGATCTATGTTCGACGATTTCTGCTGGAACTTGGTTTTCTTAGGCAGATCAGAATTTTTCCTAGCTACCTCTACAACTCCCTTCCCTTTATCAAAAATAAACTTAATTGTGGTTGTTAGAACTATAGGTTGGCTGGATGAAGCACCCAAGCCCAGTGTACTATTGAGTCTAGAGTTCACTGTGCTTGTGATGTCCATTAGCTTGATACTTCTCCCATTAAGGGATTCTTCAAGCTTCTTGGCCTCTGATAGCTCACCTTTTAGTGAAGCTATCTGCTCCCTACAACACTCCAACTCCTCAGAGAGTTTGAGGTTTTCTGACTTTAAGATACTATGTTCAGATAATTGATTTCTGAGAGAAATAATTTCCTTCTCAGATTTTATTAAGTCTAAACATAATGCTTTAAACTCAGACTTAAAGTCCTCAGAATTGAAATCAAAAGAACTAATTACCTGGTCCTCTTCAAGTTGTGTCTCTGAGTCTGACTCTGACTCTTCTGCATCAGAATTATGTTGAGAGGCATTGATTGCCATCATGCAGAACTCCTTCTCTTCAGCATCATCTTCATCATCACTATAGCTGGATGAAGCTTCTGATTCTTCTTCAGTTTCACTCCAGGATTCAGCAACAAATCCCTTCCTTGTGTGTTTGTTCTTGCTTGAGGAGGGTTTGCCATTGCCATTTTTCTTGAAGTCTTTGTCCTTTCTTCTTTCTTTCTTGTCCCTTCTGTCCTTGTTTTTGTTTTCTGGATAGTCAAGCACAATATGACATGGTTTCCTGCAACCAAAGCAAACAATTTCTTTATTATTTGACTTATCATACCTTGGCTTATCATGCTCTTTGTATGATCTCTTTCTGAAGTCCTTTCTGGCCATCTTGTAAAATCTTTTGGCCAATACACTAAGCTGATCATCATTGTCTGTGACCTTGTCTTCAGGCTGATCTTCAGTTGCTTTGAAAGCTATTGTCTTTTCCTTTCTTGTGGCTGGTGAGGCAGCCTTCTGCTCTTCTTCTCTGTTCTTAATGAGCAGCTCATAAGACTTGAGCTTGCCCAAAAGAGCTTTTGTTGTAATCTCATTCAGACTTCTGGCATCCTTGATTGGCCAGATCCTTGAGTCCCAAGTGCTTGGGAAGCACATTAGGATTTTATCATTTAGTTCATTCAGTGAGATCTCTTTATCCAAAGTCTTGAGTTCATTGACTATCAGACTGAGTCTGTTGTACATTTCAGCTACTGACTCAGCTTCTCCTTTCTTGAAATTTTCATATTGGGATATGAGGTGGGATCTCCTGTCCTTTCTTTCATCAGCTGATCCTGAGACTATTTCAGAGAGCTTATCCTAGATTTCCTTTGCTGAATTACAATCAGCCACCTTTTGGAAAATGTCATCAGACATAGTCTGTGCCAAGATATTCATAGCCTTTGCATCTGCTACTTTCCACTTCTTGATATCAGCATCTGTTCCTCATAGAGGTGGAACAGCATTAGTGCATGTGTTCTCTGGAGGTCTTGGACAAACTGTCAAAACAGAATTAAAAATGTCCTCATCAATAGAATTCATGTATAGTATAATCCTTGCTTTCCAAAGTGCAAACTTGGATAGATTGCACACTGGAGGTCTGGTACTTGCATAATCTTTGTTTTGGGCCATGATTTGTGAAGAGATAATTCTAATAACAAAATCAAAACAAGAAGATCTAACTAGGGATCTTTGGGTTCAGGTGTTAGCCTGTGCAACCACTGAGAGATGGTATATTTAACCAACTTCCCTCTGATACCAATTGAAAGTGCAAGCTAGATCTGATATACTCTATAGGGGGGTGAATAGAGTATATGGTGCTTAAAAACTTTTTACAACAGTTGTTGTAATTTGAGTGAACAGGGAAGCAAATAGTAAATCTAACCACAGAATAATCACAGTCTACAAAAGAAACTAATCACAAGCCACAGCCAGAAACAAAAGAAACACAAGCAACCAGAAGACACAAGGAGCTATAGTGGTTCCCCTAAACTTGGGTACATCCACTCTTCTACCACCCTAGGTAGGAATCCACTGCAGGATGAGTTGATCAGGTGTCCTGGGCACCAATGAGCTTTTGATAAGGTGCTCAAAAACCAAACCAGATTTTTTGATCAGGTGTCTTGCCACCAATGAGCTTTTGATAAGGTGCTCAAGAACCAAACACAAACTTTTGAAGGGAGTTTGAAAAACCCTTTACAGAGGTGGGTATGAGAGAGTGATTGAAGTCTTCTCTTTCTCAAAGCAGCTGAGAAGACTATGTGGATATGATGATGTCAAATCTCCCCCTGAGTTCTTAAGATGTTCAAGAAATGAAGCTTTGTAGTATGGTGATAGGCGTTCAGAAATTGATCTCCAGCAAATGATGATTTCAGCAACAGCTAAAATGTGAGGTGTCTGGAGTCTTGAATGTTGATGGCCTTGAACACTTTAATCAAAAGAGATCTGAAGATTTTTTATTTGTTGATCTCCTTTTGGTGATGGTGTTCTTGTGTGAATTCTTTTAGACAGAGAATATCTACAGCTCTCTTTCTTTTTATCTTGAGAGATTGTTGTTGAGAAAGATGTTTTTCTAGAGAAGAGTTGTTGCAGAGAATATTTTTGTTCTTCTTCTTCTTGTGCACTCTCTTCTTGTCAGGAATTCAAAAATCTTGTCTTTTATTCCTTTTTTCTGAATAGAAATGGTCCTCTGTCCAGAATAGCTGTTAGCCTGTCATTAATTACATCCTTAATTGCAATTGTCTTCTGGGGGAAAGTCCAATGAAACATTCCTTGATAATTCCTTGAAACTTGCTCCAGAATAAATGAAAACGGCTACAAGATCTTCTGAATTAATTGCTGACAATAACTCCTTAACTGTCTGAATTTGGAATCTTGAAAATCATTTAACTCTTCAGAAAAACGTCGAACTGAGCTCTACTATCGTCGAACTGAGCTCAGCGATTTGGACTTATACAGCAACAAAGATCGCCGATCTGAGCTCAACTATCATCGAACTGACCTCAAAGATAGAGAATCAATACTGGAGTCAAGATCGTCGAACTGAGCTCGAAGATCGTCAAATGGAGTTCGACGATTTGTTGAAGTTGAGCTCAGCGATCATCGAATGGAGTTCGACGATCCGTCGAAGTTGAGCTAAACGATCGTCGATAGGAGTTCGACGATTCGTCGTACTGAGCTCGACGAAATGACTTAGTCTCCAAACAAAAAAAAACTTTGGTCTTGAGGGCAGCTTCCAAACCTAACTACTAACCCTTAGACTCAATTCTAATTGACCTTTAGATCTATACAAAGAGGTCAAAAACAAGTTTCCTAAAGACATAGTGATCCTGACCCAAATTAGTAATAGGGTGTTCCAACAAAATCCAAACAAAAAATATCTTGAAAATATGTATTTTTTGCTACTCATCACACGACCGCACAAATATACAAGTACACGATAGCACAAGGGCATGACCATATGCGTGCATAGACGCACGAGCATGCGACCGTTCTCTCGTATAGGGCATCATCATGCGTTCGCACAGAACTTCGCACTCAAGGGAGACCCGTGTGAAATATATAGTACCTAAACACCTAGAGGGGGGGGTGAATAGGTGACCAAATTCTTTTTAACTTTTAAGGCAGAATGCAACTCATAATTACAGAATTTAAGCTACTATTGCACAACAATCACACAGCATTCACAGCAAACCACAATCACAGCAGACACAGAGTTTTATAGTGGTTCCCTAAGATTTGGGTACATCCACTTTCCCCCTTCGCCTATCTAGCAGTGTACTAGATTCGGCCAAACTTCTCCACTATCTCAGAACCCAAAATAGGCTCCTACACCTCAGGCCCAAGACCCTACAACTCAGCTTTTCCACAAAGCCTACACTCAGCCACAAAGGCCTACACTCAGCCACCAAGGCCTACACTCAGCCACCAAGGCCTACACTAAGCCACCAAGGCCTACACTCAGAGATAAAACTCTCCTACCCTCAGCCTTTATAATTACAGGCTTACAAGACTCAGATCCAAAGGATCCTACAAGATAAAAATGATTACAATAATGTTAACTCAACAACTCAGAGAATAGAAAGATGAGATGTGAGTTTCTTGATGAGTTCTTATAAGAACTCAGCTGAAATCAATCTGACTTAGCTTTCTTCAAAGCTTCTTGAAAGTAGAACTCAATAAGATTGACTCCTTCTGCAGTTGATCCTTGATCTCTGCCACTTAGGATTCAGAATAAATCTGAACCCTTCTTCTCAGTCTGGTTCCAACAACTGATTTCTTGGATGGAGCTCTCTCTCTCTCCAACTTCTTAGATCTGCACTTGAAAGCTAGATCTTCTTCTTGTTAATGATGACTTGAACTTGTGTTCAATCTTCTCAACTACAGTTTCTGTAGACTGTATAAGCCTATTTATAGGCCTTCTTCATGGTAACCGGCTGGTCCGGTTCATAACTGTTTTCTGACAACTCTGACAGGTGCTGTAGACCGGCTGGAACGGGAGCTGTCAAGTCATCCAGTCAGTTCTTGAAAAATCTCTAACTGTCTGAAAGTGTCGAGACTTTCTGTTGTTAAGTGTCGACACTTATAGACCAAGTGTCGACACAAGTTGTCTAAGTGTCAACACTAGTCTACAAGGTGTCGACACAACTCCTTGTGTTGTAGATCTTATATCTCGACACTGCTTCTTCTTCAGGTGTCGACACTAAAATTGAGTGTCAACACAAGTACTTGTACTTCGGTATTTTGCTGAATTCTTCGAAGTGTCGACACATCACCTTAGTGTCGACACATCTTCATATGTTGATCTTGTAAGTGTCGACACTGCTTCTTGGTGTCGACACTTGTCTTCAATGTTGATACTTGCTGAGTGTCGACACAGCTCCTTGTGTCGACACTTTCTTCTTCTATTGAGACTTCAGCTGTGTGTCGACACATCCCCTTAGTGTCGACACTTGTACTTAGAATAATTTGTTGAACTTGCTGATCTTTGCTAAGTGTCGACACAGCTCCATATTTCGACACTTTCTTCAAGTGTTGAGTCTTCAGCTGAGTGTCGACACATTGTTTTGGGTGTCGACACTTACTATAAGTATTGACTCTTCTGTTGAGTGTCGACACATTGTTCTGGGTGTCGACACTTTCTTTAAGTGTTGACACTTCTGTTGAGTGTCGACATATTGTTCTGGGTGTCGACACTTACACTTAGTCTCTGCTAACTTTTGCAGAGTTTCGACACAGCTCCAAGTGTCGACACTTTCTGATGTAGACACAGCTTCACTAGGTGTCGACACAACTGTTAAGTGTCGACACTGCTTCACTGCACTTTTCTTCACTGAGTGTCGACACAGCTCCTTGTGTCGACACTTTCTGTCTGGTGTCGACTCAGCATCCCTGGTGTCGACACAATGACTCCAAGTGTCAACACTGCTTGCCTGGGTGTCGACACTAGTCTTCTTAAGTGTCGACACATTGCTCCTTGGTGTCGACACATGGACTTAGAAACTTTTTTCTTTATTCCTGCAAATACTTAACCTGCACAAGTAACTCAAACTACATCAAATACATTTTGATGTATATCATTGAGTTGGGTGAGGCTTCTTCAAATCAGGTACATTTAAACCAATGTACCCAACAATCTCCCCCTATTTGGAGAAGTCATAACCCTTAGTCAATGATATACACCATTCATAAATAAATTACAAAATGATGTAAAGCAGGATTATATATAGCAGGGCAATCATAAACATGTATCTATCAATCATGTATACATAGACATCATCACAGAACAAATATGAAATAGATTTAACATATAACACATTATTCTAATATCTGTCATATTCATTTTCAGATGTTTACAAAATGTTTTACATAAAATGATTACATGGTAAACTATAAGAAAATTCTAATTCTATTTCTGTTCTGGCTCCTTAATCACTATTCCTTTTCCAGCTTGAACTTTGGCTTGAACAGGAGCTTCAGCAACTTCAGCATCAGCATGCTTCTTGCCTTTCAAGTCTTTCTTCTTAAGCTCTTCTGCTTTAATCTTCTGCCTTTCAAAATAATGATATGGCTTTGGAAAGTACTTGCTATGCTCCTCGGCAGTAGGAGGTAGCTTTCCCATCTTGGCCTTCCGTCTGTATTGAACTATTGCCTCCTGCCTTGTCTCATGTTTTCTCCATTCAGCCTCAAAAAACCATTTGTTCCTGTCATGCACATTATCTTTGGCAGCTTTCCAGGCAGTCAAAATAATATTTCTTGAGATAGGGCTCCACTGCTCAAAGTCTGGTCTTTGTTCAGCTTGTTCCCTAAACCTCTTCTTAGACAATCTAGTCTCTTCTTCTTTTTGCAGTGCCTCTTGCATAGCTTCAGAAATTGGCTGAACAACTTTTTCAATAATGACATTGTCCTTACCCCCAGGTGGGCTATACATGGACTGTACATCTGCATGAATCATGTCAAAATCTGGAGGAGGGTAGATGACTTGAGCTACTTCAGGTTGCTCCCCTCCTAGATAGGCAGGATGAATACCAGATTCAGCAACATTATCATCATCACAAAGAGGAGGATATCCAAGAGTTGCTCTGATAGAATTTGATATCCACTTGGCATGATCAGAGCTGGCCTTGACTAACACTCTCTCCCCCTTTATGACTTCTCTTTCTATATGATCTCTGACATCATCTTTTTGAAATCTCACTTGATTATCCAAATAATTAACTCCATCTTTAAAGAAGGGTTTTAACCTTTGAAGTTTGTCAGTTATAATCTTTTGAGATTCTTGAATGGCAGTCTTAATAGCAGTGATTTCTTCGTGGAATACTTTGTCAAATTCAGCTTTAACAGTAGCAGTTGAGTTAGAAGGTCCAGCAGCTGTATTCTTCAATTCTGTGACAATAGCATTGTGAGATGCTGTCAAATTGTCATTCATTTTGATTTGGTTTTCAAGTACATAGTCTTGCTTCAGTGCTATGTCATCTACTTGAGCCTTAATCTTTTCTTGATGTGTAGTCAAGTACACCACTGCATTCCCTCCCTTGTGGAAGCAGTCTGTCATTTCCTTTTTGTTAAGATTCATTTCAAATCTTATTGACTTTATATCTTGGGCCAGATCAAACTGCAATGATTTCTGCCCTTCATCCACATACTTCTCAATTGCTTTCCTGTTTTCATCCAGTTTAATCTTCATAGCAACCATTAGTGCACTATAATCAACTGATGGTGCTGGCTGAACTATAGGCTGTGGTGCTATAGTTTGGAGAGCCTTCTTATAACTCTGGCTTCTTCTTCTGAAGACCTGAAATTTCTGCTTCTTAGCCCTGGTGGCCTCCTCATCTTCAGAAGCTGAGGAGCTAGCAATTTCAACCCTCTCCTTAGGGCTTGGGGGCCTCTCAGTCTGCACATCTGGTGCCTTCTCAGTCTCTTTCCTGGCAGGGTCTTCATGAATTTGCACTTGCTCCCCCTCAACTGGAGCATTTTCTCCCTCAGCAGCAGCATTGTCCTTGTCAAAGTCTTGTTGATCCAGATTTAGAAATAAATCTTCCATTGTATACTCTTGTGGAGAATGAGCTGGAGAAACTCTGGGCTCATCAACCACTGGATCAGATACATCTTGAACTGTAACAGATGTGTCTTCTATGACAACATCTGGGACTGGACTAGGAATCTGTGGTGGCTGAGAAACATCAGACAAATCAGTATCCTCTAAAGGAAAATCTATAGCATTAAGCTCAGTGATTACCTCTAGGATGATATTGGTTGCATGCTCACTCTCTAGTGTAGTTGGTTCTTCTACAACTAGATGCTCCCCCTAGATTTGATCCTTGTGTATGGGGCTAGCTTGAGGTAGCTCCCCCTGGATTTCAGCAATATTTTGAGGAGCTGGAGACTTCACAGCAGGCTCTTCTTCATTCTCATCAGGTGAGAAGACAACTTGTTCTTCACTGTCAGAGCTGCTAGAGGACACTTGAGCCATTGGGGCAATTTTCCTCTTCTTCTTTGGTGGAATTTCCTTCTCAGAAGTGATCTTCTCAGGTGTTGGCATCTCTTTTGACAACACCCTGTCCCATCTAGAGAATATCCTCAAATCCATTTTTCTCATATGGTTGATTTTGCTTCCAGCAGCCTGACCCATAACTTCAGGTATAACACCAGCAAGGTAAAGACTTAAAATTCTGCCCAGGTTGGGCTTCTTTAGGCTTTCCGTGATTTCCTCAAACACTATAACAGACCAGTCAGTGTTTAGAGTGAAGATAATCCTGGTCATAATACAGAACATAGAGGCAGATATCTTATCATGCCCTCCTGGCTTACTGAGAATTACTTTGCCAACTATCTCAGACAGAAATTTCCCTTGGCTATTCATGCCCTTTCTGTTAAACACAGATCCTATTTTCATTTTAGAATCCAGACCACACCATGTTAGAGCTTCCCTGATCTTTGAAGCAGTAACTTCATCTTCTTCTGTTGTTCTTGGTAATTGTAATACTTTCCTCAGACTTTTAGGTGATACCTTCACCTTCTCACCATGAAGCCTGGATTTGATCTTGAATCCAGTTTCGTCTACCTTAGCTCCATTGAGGAATTCCAAGACTTCCTTCTTCCAGATTTTAGTAGGCTCTGAAACAAGAAACTCTAACCCTGAGTCGGCAACTAGGGTTACTACTGTCTTGATTTCTTGGTCGGCATCATCAAAAGCATTCCGCACCAGCTCGTAGCCTTCGTTGACGTTCTCCTCAAGATTTGGCGCCATTAGGGTATGAAGAGTTTGTCTTGAGAGAAGAGAGGTGTCGACACAGAAGTTTGGTCTCAAAACTTTGAAAGTGTGTCGACAAGTTAAGGCAAAATTCTATTTATACCTTTCTAGGTTTGAAGATGAACAGGCGGGACAGCTAACTTAAATTGTGTCGACACTGGAAATAAGTGTCGACACTGACTTATAATGTCTCGACACATATGTGTCGACACAAGTTTAGTCAACAGATTATATGTGTCGACACTTGTTTATGTGTCGACACCACTCAACTCGACACATAGTCGAGACTTTACTTAGAGAATTCTGAGTAAATACTAAGTGTCGACACCACTTTGGATGTGTTGACACCTACTAGTCATGTGTTGACACTAATATTCTGAAGTGTCGACACCAACTTACTAGATGTGTCGACACCTTTTTCCTAAAGTGTCGACACCCACTTTCTGTGTCGACATAGAAATCTCTATGTGTCGACACCTTTTTACTTAACCATTTCCAATTCTGTAAACTTACTCTAAGTTTATCATTCCTAGTTCAATTTTAAACCTTTTGAACTTAGCTTCTTCTAGGGCCTTAGTATACATATCAGCTAGTTGATTATCTGTCCTAACATATTCCAATAAAATATCTTCTCTTTCTACATGCTCCTTAAGAAAATGATATTTAATTTCAATATGTTTTGTTCTAATATGGGATACAGTATTATTAGCTATTGAAATAGCACTAGTAGAATCACAAAAGAGTGGAGTTCTACTTACGTGAATTCCATAGTCCTCAAGCTAATGTTGTATCCACAGAAGTTGAGCACAGCAACTTCCTGCAGCCACATATTCTGACTCTGCAGTGGAGATAGTCACACTTGTTTGCTTTTTGCTACTCCATGAAATTAGTCTTCCACCTAGGAATTGACAGGTTCCAGTAGTGCTTTTTCTATCTTCTTTGCATCCTGCAAAGTCTGCATCTGAATAACCTGTTAGTTCAAAATCTCCATTCCTAGGGTACCAGAGGCCTAGATAGGGAGTGCCCTTTAGATATCTCAATATCCTTTTGACTGCTGTCAAATGAGACTCTTTAGGAAAGGCTTAATACCTTGCACATACAAATGTAGCATACATGATATCTGGTCTACTTGCAGTCAAATATAGTAGGGAGCCAACTATCCCTCTATACAAAGACTCATCTACAGGTTTCCCTACATTATCCTTGCTAAGAGACATACTTGACCCCATAGGAGTCTTCATAGTACTGGATGAATCCATACCATACTTCCTTATGAGTTATAGGGTGAACTTGGACTGACAAATGGATAAACCATTCTCAGTCTGTTTAACTTGGAGACCCAAGAAAACCTTTAGCTCTCCCATACTACTCATCTCAAATTGGCCTTGCATAAGACTTGCAAACTTTTTGCAAAGGCTGCTTTCAGTAGACCCAAATATAACATCATCTACATATATTTGGACTAGTATAACTTTGCCTCTAGATTCCCTAAGGAATAGAGTCTTATCTATTTTCCCCCTTGAGAACTTGTTCTCAATGAGGAAACTAGATAGGGTTTCATACCAAGCCCTAGGGGCTTGCTTTAACCCATATAAAGCTTTCCTAAGTCTATAGACATGATTAGGTAGAGTTGAATCAACAAAACCTGATGGCTGTTCCACATAGACTTCCTCTTTAAGATTACCATTCAGAAATGCTGACTTGACATCCATTTGGTAAACCTTGAATCCTTGAAAGGTTGCATAGGCAAGAAACATCCTTATGGCTTCCAGTCTGGCTACTGGAGCAAAGGTTTGATCAAAGTCAATACCTTCTTCTTGCCTATATCCTTTAGCAACCAATCTAGCTTTGTTCTTAATGATGACCCCTTGTTCATCCATCTTATTCCTGTAGATCCACTTGGTTCCTATTATATTGTGGTCTTTAGGTTTAGGAACAAGTTCCTAGACCTTGCACCTCTTGAACTGATTTAGCTCTTCTTGCATTGCTTCAGTCCATTGTGGATCTAGAATGGCTTCTTCAAACTTCTTTGGTTCAACTTGAGATAGAAAACTGGAGTAGATTGCTGCATTCAGATTTCTGCTCCTTGTTTGTACTCCTTGTCTTGGATCTCCAATAATTTGCTCTACTGGATGATCTCTAAGATGCCTATTGGCTGGAGGCATCCTGACTTCTGGTTGAACCTCTTCATTTCCTTCATCTTGCTGCACTCCTTGTACTTCTTCTGCAGTAGGTACATGTAGTTCTCCCCCTGGACAGCAGCCACTAACTTCGTCTTGCTGTCTTGCAGCAGATCCTTCTTCTATAGTGAGCTTGTCCATCTTCTTTGTTATACCTGTGGAGCTGCATACACTACTAAACAACTCATTGTTAATAAGTTTAGTCTCATCAAATACTATATGTACAGATTCTTCTACAACTTGTGTAGACAAGTAATAGACTCTATAAGCCTTACTGTTGTTGCTGTACCCAACAAAAATTCCCTCTTGGGACTTGGCAGCAAACTTAGTCAAGTAAGACTTACCATTGTTAAGTATGAAGCACTTACAACCAAAGATCCTGAAGTAGGATAGGTTTGGTTTCCTGCCTTTCACAACCTCATAGGGGTCTTGTTGAGGCTTTTAGTGATGGTAACCCTATTTATAACATGGCATGCAGTATTAACTGCTTCAGCCCAGAAATATTCTGGTAGTGATGTATCACTTAATAGGGTCCTACCAGCCTCAATCAAGGTCCTATTCTTCCTCTCAGCAATGTCATTTTGCTGAGGTGTTCTAGGTGAAGAAAATTCTTGAAATATCCCAAATTCTTCACATAGTTTTGTCATGCTATCAGGCTGAAATTCAGTACCATGGTCACTTCTAATCTTGACCACTGTACTGTCTAGTTCATTCTGAATTTGCTTGACAAAGCTATAGAAGACACTATGTGTTTCAGATTTCTGTCTTAAGAAGAACACCCAGGAAAACCTTGAGTAGTCATCTACAACTACAAAGGTATAGACCTTCCTACTTAGCCTGTGAACTGGCATTGGACCAAAGAGATCCATATGCAAGAGGTATAAACACCTCACAGCATCTTTGTTTTCTATGCTTCTAAAGGTGGATCTAGTCTGCTTGCCCTTTTGACAAGCTGAGCAAATACCATCTTTAACACACTTAACTTGAGGACCATTCCTCACTAACTCTTTGCTAAAGAGTTTGCCAATAGTCTTGTAGTTAAGATGGGCTAGCCTCTTGTGCCATTTGACATAATGAGAGACTGTCTCATCAGCTACAAGACACACTGGAGAACCATTGTTCTCAACCATAATGTCTAAGCAATAGACATTCCTTTTCCTATAACCAGTCAAAATGATCTCTTGATCAGTTGACCTCCTGATATGACAACCATTTTTAACAAATGAGATGTCATACCCTACATCACTTAAATGACTTATACTTATTAGGTTGTGTTTCAACCCTTTAACATAAGCCACTTGAGTAATGGTAACCAAGTTGCTAGAAATGTTACCAAATCTTTTGATGATTCCTTTTTCAGAACCACCAAAGGTGACTTTTGGACCATCTTTGATTGGAATGTAGTCCCTTAGTAATCCTCTAGTTCCAGTCATATGTCTGGAACATCCACTGTCCAAGTACCATGTTGGGGCATGGCCACTTGGACTCACCTGCAAAACAGATTAATGAACCTTAGAACCCAAAGAATTCTTGGGTCCTTGGTACTTGTTAGTTTGCAACCTGACAAAGTTACCCACTGGTTTTCCAATAGGCAGTTTGCTACTTACTTTGGCACTAGCATTGTGCCAACAGTCCATTGCAAAGTGGCCTACCTTGCCACAACACCAACACTCAAACTTATTGTACCTTTGCTTAGGTACTATCTTTGCTGTCTTATCTACAGCTGACTTGTTGAGTGTTGGGGCTTTGCCCTTGGACTTGGACTTGGACTGATCAGTCCTTGCAGGTCTAGTAAATCCCAGTCCAGCTTTACCCTTGTGATGAACAAATTCATCAATTATGGGTAAAACTGACTTAGGTTTAGAAAACCTAGCAACTAAGTCCTTCTCCTTCTGAAGATTAATCTCCAGACTCTTGATTTGATCATTCTTAAATGATATAGTCCCCATCTGAATCACTATTATGTGCTTCAGTCTGGCTATCTCATTAAGCTTTTGATCAAAAGACTTCTCAAAATCAGTTGTCATAGCTTTGAGATTAGCAATTTCCCTTGCCTGACTTTTGGCTAGGGACTTGCTCTTCTTATAAGCTTGCAACAGAACTTTATATTCATCTATCAGCTAATGAATATCTCCTTCAGACTCAGATACACTCTCATCACTTGATGATGATGAATCTGATTCTGTACTGGCACAAGAAACTGAACTGGAAGAACAATGTTGTACCTTACTAGGTCCTGGCTGCTCCAGGATTTTATCACTTTCAGTCAATGCCATTATCCCTTGACATTGACTGTCTTCTTGTTCATATATAGAATTCATAATATGCATGAACTCTACTTCTTCTTCTTCAGCAAACAGCCATATATATGCCTCATCATCTGACTCAGTTTCTGAAGAAGAAATATCTGACAGAGTCTTCTCCTTTTTGGCAACAAATGACTTTTCTTTCTTGCCTTTGAAATGAGTTTTCTTCCTATCACTAGACTCCTTTCTGGACAATCAGCAACAACATGACCTTGTCTATTACAGCAATAGCAGACTATTTTTGAAAGTGTACCCTTGCTAGACTTAGTCATTTTCCTATCCTTCTTTGAAGCCTTCTTATTCTGATAAAAGGTTTCATTTCCCTGTGAAGTAGAAGGTCTTGTCCTCCACTGTTTCTTCTTCAAGAACTTCTGAAAATGTCTAGTGAAGGCAGCAAAGTCCTCATCACTTTCACTGCTTTCAGACTTTGTACTTGCTGACTCTTCTGACTCAGTTTCAGCAACCTTTGGAGGTGGAGTTGGTGACTTACCTCTGTACCTTCTGGGGGCTTCTGTTTTGAAGGCCACTGTCCTTTCCTTATGTTCACTTCTTGTTGATTTTTCCTCTTCTTTCCTAACTGTCAACTGCATTTCATAAGACAGCAGTTTGCCAAACAGTGTAGGTGGTGGAATTTCTTCCAGCTTAGCCATTTCTCTAATGGCACAGATCTTGGTTTCCCAATCTTTAGTTAGGGACCTTAGAAACTTGTCATTGAGTTCATAATTACTGAACTCTCTGCCATAGGACATGAGCTCATTCACTATCCTGTAGAACTTTTTATAACACTCAGTTATGCTATCAGCTTTTCCTTGTCTAAAACTTTCATACTCTTTATTTAGCAAGGATTTTCTGTCTTGGCTTACTTCTTCAGAACCCTCCATGTACACAATAAGAGTTTCCCACATCTCTTTAGCTGTCTTACAGTGTAACAGATTCTGAAAAGTTGCATCATCTATGGCACTCACTATTATGTTCTGAGCCCTCTTATCCATAGTGGCTAGAACAATTTCATCCTTTGTCATTTCAGAGAAATCATTTGGTGTTCTCTGATTTGCATCTAAGACTGATACATTCATGGGCACATATGGCCCTTCCTTTACTGTGATATAAATCCTAGGGTCTGAGGCTTCCATAAAGAGTCTCACCCTTTCCTTCCATATGCCAAAGATTTCCTTTCTGCATATAGGTAATTTCATGGATCCCAATTCCTTGTGATTCTCAGTGGAACCCATGATTCTTGATTTTCTTGAATCTGTAATTTGACTTAGATTGAATCTGCCAATAGGATCTCCTCAGACTGTTAGTCCTTTTTGAGGAACCTGGCTCTGATACCACTTGAAAGATATAGTACCTAAACACCTAGAGGGGGGGTGAATAGATGACCAAATTCTTTTTAACTTTTAAGGCAGAATGCAACTCATAATTACAGAATTTAAGCTAGTATTGCACAGCAATCACACAGCATTCACAACAAACCACAATCACAGCAGACACAGAGTTTTATAATGGTTCCCCAAGATTTGGGTACATCCACTTTCCCCCTTCGCCTATCTAGCAGTGTACTAGATTCGGCCAAACTTCTCCACTATCTCAGAACCCAAAATAGGCTCCTACACCTCAGGCCCAAGGACCTACAACTCAGCTTTTCCACAAAGCCTACACTCAGCCACAAAGGCCTACACTCAGCCACCAAGGACTACACTCAGCCACCAAGGCCTACACTCTGCCACCAAGGCCTACACTCAGAGATAAAACTCTCCTACCCTCAGCCTTTATAATTACAGGCTTACAAGACTCAGATCCAAAGGATCCTACAAGATAAAAATGATTACAATAATGTTAACTCAACAACTCAGAGAATAGAGAGATGAGATGTGAGTTTCTTGATGAGTTCTTGGAAGAACTCAGCTGAAATCAATCTGACTTAGCTTTCTTCAAAGCTTCTTGAAAGTAGAACTCAATAAGATTGACTCCTTCTGCAGTTGATCCTTGATCTCTGCCACTTAGGATTCAGAATAAATCTGAACCCTTCTTCTCAGTCTGGTTCCAACAACTGATTTCTTGGATGGAGCTCTCTCTCTCCAACTTCTTAGATCTGCACTTGAAAGCTAGATCTTCTTCTTGTTAATGATGACTTGAACTTGTGTTCAATCTTCTCAACTACAGTTTCTGTAGACTGTATAAGCCTATTTATAGGCCTTCTTCATGGAAACTGGCTGGTCCGGTTCATAACTATTTTCTGACAACTCTGACAGGTGCTGTAGACCGGCTGGAACGGTAGCTGTCAAGTCATCCAGTCAGTTCTTGAAAAATCTCTAACTGTCTGAAAGTGTCGAGACTTTCTGTTGTTAAGTGTCGACACTTATAGACCAAGTGTCGACACAAGTTGTCTAAGTGTCAACACTAGTCTACAAGGTGTCGACACAACTCCTTGTGTTGTAGATCTTATATCTCGACACTGCTTCTTCTTCAGTTGTCGACACTGAAATTGAGTGTCGACACAAGTACTTGTACTTCTGTATTTTGCTGAATTCTTCTAAGTGTCGACACATCACCTTAGTGTCGACACATCTTCATGTGTTGATCTTGTCAGTGTCGACACTGCTTCTTGGTGTCGACACTTGTCTTTAGTGTTGATACTTGCTGAGTGTCGACACAGCTCCTTGTGTCGACACTTTCTTCTTCTGTTGAGACTTCAGCTGTGTGTCGACACATCCCCTTAGTGTCGACACTTGTACTTAGAATAATTTGTTGAACTTGCTAATCTTTGCTAAGTGTCGACACAGCTCCATGTGTCGACACTTTCTTCAAGTGTTGAGTCTTCAGCTGAGTGTTGACACATTGTTTTGGGTGTCGACACTTACTTCAAGTGTTGACTCTTCTGTTGAGTGTCGACACATTGTTCTGGGTGTCGACACTTTCTTTAAGTGTTGACTCTTCTGTTGAGTGTCGACACATTGTTCTGGGTGTCGACACTTACACTTAGTCTCTGCTAACTTTTGCTGAGTGTCAACACAGCTCCAAGTGTCAATACTTTCTGATGTAGACACAGCTTCACTGGGTATCGACACAACTGTTAAGTGTCGACACTGCTTCACTGCACTTTTCTTCACTGAGTGTCGACACAGCTCCTTGTGTCGACACTTTCTGTCTGGTGTCGACTCAGCATCCCTGGTGTCGACACAATGACTCCAAGTGTCGACACTGCTTGCCTGGGTGTCGACACAAGTCTTCTTAAGTGTCGACAAATTGCTCCTTGGTGTCGACACATGGACTTAGAAACTTTTTGCTTTATTCCTGCAAATACTTAACCTGCACAATTAACTCAAAATACATCAAATACATTTTGATGTATATCATTGAGTTGGGTGAGGCTTCTTCAAATCAGGTACATTTAAACCAATGTACCCAATACCGTGCCCCCCCCAACACCTCTTACCACTATCATGGTTGTGACAGACCACCTATCTCCACAAATTTTACATCGACATCAACGAATATGAAACAAAATTCTTGCACTATTCTTGTTAGGGTCACAAACTCCGAGTATTTTGGGGGCAAATGATGAGGATCTCTTTCATTTATAGGAAAGTTGGGTCAGGCATAGGCTAGAGATCCACCTCCGCTAGTATCTTAGTGGGGAAATTGGAGGAGGGTCATATTTACCAAGGTTCACCCACAAACTCCATGACCTCAACTTCCCAACAACGCTACCACTGCACGCGACCAAAGGCATGTAGATGAACCACCTCGACCGCTTGGCCCCTTCTCCACCTAACTACATAGTCGTGCGGCTCCTTAGTCGTGCGGTCGCTTAGCGAAGCGGCCCCTTATCCCCACAACCCCTTAGTCACGTGGTCGTACAATCCCTTGGCTACACGGTAGTAGGGCCCGTTGTCTTTGCAACCGCAGGGCCGCATCCAATCATCGAGCGCCAGCACTGCAACCCCTTAGCCTTCAAAATGCTTGGGGGCGGCCGCACAAGGCCGTGCCGCCGACTGCAGGTGATGAAGGTTAAAACTCCATAAATTATTTAGAGCACAGGGTGCCCCGGTCGTGTTTATTTTGAAAAAGGCGGATTTGGTTTTATTTAGTATGACGGGACAAGCAGATTTATTTTTTGGATATAAAATAGCTAAAATCGAGTTTTAATGAAAGAAGTCAAGTGCACCTATCACGTGTAATACAGGATATTCCGGTGAGGAATATTGGGGTCGTATTATTCTCGGGGTCGGGTTGATTATTTCTACTTTTCCCTGGAGGGGACTATTATTTTACCGATAATTTTATCTTGTCATGATATATTTTTTTCATATATAGAAAAGATAAAAACTAAAAGCATTAAAGATGGAACCGATGAATATCTTAGCCCAACGGTATCTAAAAGGATTTGAACTAAAATATACTTTTAATAAAAAGAGATCCTAAATTTCAAATTAATTAAGGCGGAGACTTGGCCGTGGAGGTTCCACAAATATGAGCTCATCTATCTCTAGGACTATCGCTCACCTGAACATTAAGACTATTCGACCGGGCTCTCGTCCGACGAAGGATTTCTCTTAATACCCGCATTACGCTAAGAACCCCGCTATTGGGTGGGGAACCCAATCCGGTAGAGTTTGCGCACATCCTCTCTCGAGGGTTAGCGCGGAACTCCTTTACCTAGGGGCGATCGGTCTATACGCACGGCCTCTCGGCTAGCTAGCGTATGGATAATAGAAATAGAGCACACACATCGATATGTGGTTCTACGCATCATAAACCCGGGGCAAACCTTAAGTTAATTTAATTAATTAGAAAAACATGACCTTTGATTATTTAAAGCGATTTTATTTGCCCCAATGTTCTTAGATACTGAGGGCTAAGAGCGGTTTGCCACTCATCGTAATGGGGACAGTTATCGAAAGAAAGCGATAAAATGAAAGCTGAAAATGACAAAAGTAAAATAAAGCAGGAAAGAAAGCGGTAAATTGCAAGTCCTACTCAAACGAGTAGGACTGAAATTAAAGCGAGTCCTACTCAAACGAATAGAAGAAAATATATGCACACATGCACGCACTCTACTTGAAATGAAATATTCACACACTCTACAAAAAGTAAAACACACGTACACACTCGACAGAAAGTAAAACTCACACACACAACTTGAATAAAACATACCCATGCACTCTACAGAAATTAAAAACACACCCACATTACAGAAAATAAAACACACACACCCTACATGAAATAAAATACACGCACTCACACACTCTACTTAAAATAAAAACACACACACACACACAACAGAAATTAAAACGCACACACGCACGCTACATAAAATGAAAGAAAGCGACAAACACTATCTCATACACGCACACACTCAACATGAATGAATAAATGCTATAAAAATTATCTCATACACGCACGCACACATACGAAAAAAAATGAAAAACAAACTTATATAAAAATTAAAACAACTACATTTCTACTGCTAAAATGTGGTAGAAATGCATAAAAAGGCAAAATAAAAATTAAATGAGCAAAAAGTTTTGCAAATAAAAGCGAGAATGAAAGTATTCGAAAAATTAAAACCAATACATTTCTACCTCTAGAATGTGGTAGAAATGCATAAAAAGAAGACAGAAAAATTAAAGAAGCAAAACGTTTTTGAAATAAAAGCACAAAATGAAGTGTTCTAAAAATTAAAATGATAATGTTTCCATTCTTATAATTTTATAAAAGAGCTTAAAAAGTGGAAATAAAGCAGAAAAAGAACGAAGAGTTTTACATCCTAACAAAAAAACTAAGTTAAAGAAAAATCAAAACCATTTTTAAGACATCTTTATAAACTCATAAGAATGAACATGAAGAGTACTAAAAAGCTAAACTATGAAAACTATTAAAACTATGAAAGCATAAAACTATACTCATACACACACACACTCATTTTAAAGACAAGAAAAATAAAGATAAAACAAAAATAAGATTGCTTAAGTAGGGTGTTTAGATGCATTCCACAACTAGATAAGGAGAGAAATAACATATTTTATTAAGTAAAAGACGGATTACAACGAAAGATAAAAACAAAATCTAAAGAAAGGGGAAGAAATTTCCCTTACATAGTTTGGGAATGCATTAAAGCATCACCTCCATAAGACAAAATGGTTCAAAAAGGGAACAGGGGCTCAGACAGAGAAGTTTAATTTATAGGGAAAATTTTCAAAGTACACGCTCTGGGACACGGGCGTGTAGGGGTGTGTGTCAACACTGTACATGAGGTGATCCAGCGACTTGACGACTACTTTGACTTCGCGGCTGTACACAGGGGATGTCACAGGAGTGTCTCTATCGATACGGGCATGTCGGAGGGATTGTCCAGCAGGTGGATCTGGGGACGGGTCGCGTCGAAAAGTCGTCGCGCTGTCTTGTCAGGCCAGGTGTAGATGCCACGCCCATGTTGCATATTGACACGGACGTGTAGGGTCAAGTCGAAAATCGTCGAGCGCGTAATCATCGAGCTGGCGTGACACGGGCTAGGTCACGGTCGTGTCACATTTGACAAGGGCGTGTCGCAGGGCGTGTCCAGTAATTCTTTGACTTTGGCTGATTTCTGTTTAAATCCAAGTCACACGCCCAGGTTACAGGCATGACCGATAAGTACACGGGCGTCTACTTACAATTTTGGCAGATTTCTAAAAATTTCAGGAAATCAAAATAAAGCTAAGTTAGAACAATTTTTACAAAAAAGAAACATTTTATTATGAAAATTAACTAAAAATAATGAAAAACAAATGAAAATGACTTAATTAATGTACATAAAAATACGAATATTTACAACTCATTAGCAGGTCACCGCCCGGCCAGCCTCCGTCGGTCGTCCACCTTCGTCCAATAGGCCTCCATCATCCGTCACCGTCGCTCGACCGTTTGTTCGGCCACTCGACTATCGCCCGACCTCCCCGGCCTGTCAACTTCCACACCACCATCGTCGCGCCCCCATCATCTCTAAAACCGCTCATTATGAGGTGTATGTTTAACCAAATTCTAATAATGGGTGTACAGTCAAACATATAGTTACGGATGTGCGCATAGCAAAATATATGATAATGGGCGTGCGTATAGTGATAATTCTCATAACGGGTGTGTGTGCAGTAAATTATATTGTTACGATGTGCATATAATAAAATACCCTACCATGGGTTTGCGTATAGCCAAATGTATGGTTACGGTTGTGTGCATATTAAGATAACCATTCAAGTGGATGTTCATAGTAAATTATATGATTACGAGTGTGCGGATAGCCGGACACCCTAGCACCTTAATTACCAAAATACCAACCTCAAAATGTATACAAGGACCCCAAAGCTCTCATTTGAACTCACTCTGTCTCCTACGACTGAGAGATCTCCAGAAAATTCTCTCGAAAATCTCCCTTCGTATTTGAAAATCTCCTCAAAGATCTTCATCGGCTTCGATGATTGCTTGAAGATTACCTTCAGAGACTCAAAGATCCCCTTCATCTCCCGACGCTTGCTTCCGCGAACTAATGATCTCCTATAGCACCTAATGCTCCCTTCTGAGAACCGAAGATCTCCTTCAGCTCCAGACGTTCTCTTGCGAGACTTGAAGATATCCATCTCTTCAAGGAGGTCTCCTATAATACTGCTCAAAGATTTCTCCGAACTCTGCAGCTCAAGTTCAGATCACTTCCAAGCGCGACCACCACTATCATAATCCTGGGACCCCAGCAGTGTAGAAGAACAATTGTAACTAGCAGTAGTTTGTCACCCTCGAGAAGAACTCTTTTAAAGCTCTAAAAAAGATAGTGAAATTTGGCTGGCACTGATGCGTTGGACGGCAAATGTACCGGTCGCACTAGTAATATAAAATGGGTGAATTTCCCCAAGTATCGATCTCTTCAAGGAACACAGTAACGTGGAGTTAATTTCGAGGAGGACTTCAGATTGAAGACCTTCGGTCGGAGTTAACTAATGGAGATTTTGATGGTTGTCGAAACAGAAAATAAAACACTAACAACTATTCCTATGCAACGCCGCTATGCGATGCTTCGCCGGGCGGGATGGATGACTACACAGGCCGCTATGCACCGAATCACTGGGCCGATGGACGCGTAGGCTTGCGGATGAGGTGGTTAGAACGGCGCACCTCTTCGCTACACACGCCTCTATCAATTGCTAGAGAAGCAAAATCGGATGTGGCGGCGGATGGAAATAAAGGCGCAACTCAAGCAACTAAAGCGTAAAACAATACAAGATCACATAGACATGAATCACATAAAGTTTACAACTAAAGTACACATCATCAAAATAAATAGATTTAAACACTAATATTCAGCAAGCAAGCAAGAACATGTCAAGAGATCAACCGAATCTGAAGGCTCGTCGAGGGGTCGCGGAAGGAATTGCTGGGTTGTCAATCCGCGTCCAACCTCGGTCCTCAACTACGTCCGAGGTAGAGGAGGCTATCACTAACTCCCAATGAACCTATCTTCTTCGTGTCACGATCCGGAAGAAAGTTGCAAGCTTCCCTTTGCTTGTTGGCAATGGCCTCAAACCATGAAATGGAGCTCAAGATATGATGGAGAAGGCCGAGAGCAAGAACCGACAAGATGTAGGCTTCGCAAGCATGGCCGGAGCTTCTCTCCTTGGTGGAAGATGGAGGTGGAAAGGCGGGGCTTTGCCCTAAAAGGTGGCTGGAATAGCCGGAATACGGATCCCTAAAATGGCAAGAAATCTGCACTTAAATAGAAAAAAGTTAGAAAATTGGTCACGCACGGTCTGGCGCACGACCGTGCGTGAACCATGCGATTTTGGCGCCAAGAAAAGGGCCAACGAGGAAGATGCGTTGACCCGTGCATTTTACTCGCGCACGGGCGTTTCCGGCCGTGCGTGAAGGAAATTGTACCGATAAACAAAGAGCGTAGGAAAGCAGAGATGGTACAGGTGAACCGTACATTTTACTCTCGCACGGGCGATTCCGCCCGTGCGTGAAGGAAAACACACGATTAACCACAAAAAGCAAATACTCAGAGAAAAATATGCAGCCTGTGCGATTCCTTCTAGCACGGTTTGGCCGAAACCGTGCGGGAACAAAATGCACGGGTTGCCACAGAAGTCCCCAGCATTGCTGTGTAAAACGTGTGATTGCCAAGAGACCGTGCAAGAAGAAATTCGCACGACCGTGCGTTTTACATAGAAACTAGAAAATGAGTCTGGGATGTCTCGACTACCTACACAGCAATAAAACCAACAGGAAAGAACCACAGGGAACACCATGTGCTTACCCATGAAGATAGAATGCGCAATTGCACACCCTTGGGCCAAAACAATGCACTTTTTGTGAAGTGAAGATCTACACAAAAATATAACTTTTCTGATTGAAAAGGTAGTGCACACGCAGAAAAATAAGTTCAGCTGAGTCCGAAAAATCCTATATAAATCGAACTCATCACACCCCCAGACTTACCTGTTTGTGCGTCCCGAGCAAAAAAAATCTATGCAGATAGGAAAAATGATATAGCTAACATAGAAATTGTGATATGAAGTACCATGCGAAGTCGCATGCTCGTACGCGTAAAAATATAAATAGAGGAAATTTCTAAGTATGCAAAATAGTTTACCATTTTCACAATGCATATCAAAATTTTATTATTACTCAAAAAATGGAATCACGGTGAATCTTCTGGTCATGCACAGGAAGAAAGTAGGCAGGCCACTAAGGTGAGCTTTGCCAAAGATCGAGGCTCGTGATAACCTCCAAAGGAATCCACCAATGTCGGTGATCATATACTTGCCCGTTCGCACTCTCTCCACGGTACTGGTTTGGTTTACACACGAATCAGTAAGAATTTGGGTGAAAAGATGGGTCTTGGGTTTCGATGAGGCAAACAAAGATAAATAAGAATGGCTACGCAACAAACCCAACTGAGCTAGCATAAAAAAATCTATCCGCTAACTAAAATACATACGGGTACACCACACCCCCAGAGTTAATTTTTAACATATGGTTGTGTGCACCGCCTACTCCAAAAATGATCTCATCTCGAATAAAATTTTCAATTATACCTTTTCGTTTCTTTTTCACTATTACTTTTTATTTTTTGTGAATCATTTTTTACTTTCACAAATTCAGCAAATGAAAACTTTTGAGCACATCCACAAATTCACAAGTAATATCACCACATCAACACCCCAAATGAAAATGTAAAACACTAAAGCATCGATTTGGGTGTGCGACTAGGATCGACTATGAGGCTTTGGTGAAATAATGGTGGAGCTGAATCACAAGAAGGGGTAGGCACAACGGAGCTAGCAAAGATAAGCTGTTAGAAATGATACAAAGCTCAACCGGGCCAAAATAATGGCCTACATCACACTCATGCATGACTAACCTATACCCATGCTTCAAGAATAGCTTGGGGCAAGTTCTTAACCAACGAGAAAGATGATCCTTCCTCCCGACTCGAGCAAAACGAGTCTAGTGACGGCTACACACATCCCTACACTACCGTTCGATTCACACCGGATTCACCAATTTTTGAGTAGAATAAAAATTCTTTACGTAAATAGAAAAATATAAAACTATAAGCATACAGAAAAATTAAATCTAATCCAATTTCTACACGAGACGATACCACTCGTCTAGGAGCACGGCAAGGTCAATATTTTACTCCATCTCGCATTCCTATGGCAGCATAAAAATTTTCCCAAATCATAGAAAAGAAACGAGTTTAACTCGCAGCACGCTAACAGCTAAGCATGCGGTCAAGTGGGCGCAGTGGTGTGCGATGCAATGAACTAATCAAAATATTAACAATAAAAGCTTCTAGTATGCAAACGAAATTTGTGCGTGCAAAAGATAACAAATACTGGCTCTCCCCCAGACTTAAAATAAGCTACACAGCATATGATATAGAAATTCAAATCAAATAGAGATAAGGGAAGAGGTTACCCAATGCTCAGCCAGTGAGCATACTAGAAGACGCGTGAAAAACAGAAGCAGCTCCCCCACACGAAGAATCACAACCCCGTCAATAAGATTTATCGTGAATACCTGTAGGGGTGAGATCCGCAAAAACAGAAGAAAAATATACAAAATACAAAGAAATACTAAAACTAAAATAGACATGAAAAATAAAAATACAGGAAATGAAAGATAAGTATTGGGGTTATTGTCATCTCAGCATGACTTATTCGGCTAAGGAAAAGGTTCTAGCTAATTGGCTTATGAAAAGAAAAATGCACAGGTAACTGTTCCATTATCCGTTGCGGTAACGGGTACCGATACGATGATAAAACAGCTACCCCTCTACCTAAATAATCATATTTGCTCCTCGCAGGTAGAGGAAATAAGAAGTAAGAAGAGGAGGAGCACTGGTCCTCACTCATCTCACCACAAAACATATCCTTGCCTAGCAAGGCATCATCGACCACAGATGTGTAGGAAGCGATGGCAACGGCATGGACACCAGGCTCATCAACATCCCAGCGTACCCGTGGAGACTCAGCCTGTACAGGCTCAGATAAAGAAGGAGGATCAAGTAATAAAAGAGAAGAAGAACTAAAATAATCCAAAATAGGAGGAGTGGTCCCGGTCTCACTCCCAGCAGGATCCAAGCAGTGATCACAGTCAGTGTCATATGAGTCATAACAAGGGGAATCCGAGAGCTCGAGGTCCTCGGTGGTGGTTTGGACCTCCTCATCCAACAAGGAAGTAAAAAACTTCCTCATCAGAAAGGATCTCCTCATCATCCCACTTCGGTGCGTCATCATGTTCCAAGGTGTCACACTCTCCATTGGAGAGAATAACGCCCTCATCCCATATTTGCACAACCTCAGACTCTGAATCCCTATCCAGCATAACATCATCAACCGACTCACACAAAAATGACGTAGCACCATCAGGCAAAAATTGCGGAGGGGCGAAGCTGCTCTCAAAATCAAGCACTGAATGGGCATGCCCCAACGCAAAATCATTCGCAGACGCCACCCCGTCGACCGGAACAATCTCTTCGTCCAATACAAGAGCGCCCATGGATTCCTGATCCTATTTTTGTTGGCTACCACAAGAGTGATCATCATCACTCAAGGGAAGCTCGTAAAAAGGGAGCGAGGGACCTATGAAGGATCTGTATGCAGCGAGAGATTCTTCTGTAATCTCAATGGGTAAAGAACGAGCAAGGTGAGCTATGTCAGTGTATGGGCCAGGCAACACCCTGGTAGGCCTGTCCACAACATTCTTCCATGAACGGGAGGATGTTGCGCGCACGCCCTCAGAGGGGAAGTGTAATGCCCCGAAACTCAAAGGAGCGACGGGGGACGTTTTGGGCCAGTTTTGGGTTCTGGCTGCAGGCACACGGCCTGGGACACGGGCATGTCCCAGGGCGTGTCAAGCTTGTGTCGACACTGAGCCTGGAAGTCGACGCGTTGGTCTCGACATTGTGTCGAGACTGGGCACACGGCCTGCGACACGGGCGTGTCGACCTGTGTTGACACTTAGCCGTGAAGTCGACACTCTGCGTTCGACGATGTGTCAAGATATGGCACACGGCCTGCGACACGGGCGTGTCGCAGGGCGTGTCAACCCGTGTCGACACTCATCCCGGGAAGTCGACACTTTGGTCTCGACATTGTGTCGAGACAAGGCACACGGCCTAGGACACGGGCGTGTCCAAGTCCGTGTCATCAGGTCGACGATCTTCGCTCGATGAAGTGTCGAGTGTCGAGACCGTGTACACGGCCTGGGGTCCAGGCATGTAGAGGTGATACGGGCAAGGACACGAGCGTGTCCTAGAACTCGTGCAGTTCTCGGGTTATTTTCGGGGAAAAATAATGGGGGTACACGGCCGGCCACACGGCCGTGTCAGGTGGAACACGGGCGTGTCAGCTCGAACACAGGCGTGTTCGATACCCATGTGTTATTCCAAGCGATTCGATTTTGACGGCGAATGAGGCACACGGCCCTGGACACGGGCGTGTGCCAGGCCGTGTTCGGTCCATATTGGGCATTTCTGTCCCGAATCAAAGCCGTTCATTTCTTTATTTGATGATCCAACGGCTGGGGGTTGTTCCTGAAGGGATATACCCGGGATTGGACTTAGAAACCCTTACTTTTCTTAAGTTATCATCTTTCTAAAAGCTTAAAGAGAGAGGAGAGCCAAGGAAGGAAGAAGGAGCTAGATCCCGCCATTGGAGGAGCTTCAAAGCTCCAAATCGCGAGCCGACTCCGGATCCACGGAGGCAAAGCTAGTGCGGTGCTTTTCATCCGTTTACCTTTCAATGGCGCCAAAGAGGAACGTTAGGGTAACGATTGTATTCTTGAGCATGAGTAGCTCTCCTTCTTTGCATAGGAAGCCCGCTCTCGCGAGTTTGCGAAGAGTTGGAGGCGTTCCTTCGGGTAGATATGTGAAGTCCCCGTTGTTTAGAGTCCGTAAGCGAGAACGGACATAGGCATGATGTGTGAAGCCTACCCGGACATGTTGGTCTGGATCGGTGATGTTGCATTGCATAAATGCCGGAGAAGACTCCGTGCTATTGATTGTTTTTCGGGTTTTCTACACGGTAGATTGCAGCAGGGAGCCTTGGGGACTAACCCAAAGGTGCACCCGAAAAACTGAGCGGATACAAGATCTTGCCAACTTGGTGGCCTGAGAGCCAACTTGAACATAACCGGGTTATGTGAATTGTGATGGATATGGGACTCGGTGGAAGTTTGACCCGCGCAAATGGCTTAAATTGTTGTTGCGATGTGAGCACGGGTTAGATGGAACCGTACCCGTTCTATGTCGTTCGGTTAAAGAGACCTAAAGGCACGTGGCACTTGCCGTTGGCATAGATTAGGTTCTTTGGCGGTCGATGGCTTAAATTGTCGTGAACCAGGCCAAGAAGACAAATGCTCATAGGTTTGTCCGTCAAAGTGGCGGTGGTGAGTCCGGAATGTCTATGGCTTTAATTGACGTGACATCGACCGGTTCGCCGAGAATGTGCCCTGAGAGCACGGGGCGTGTGGCCGTGCGAGCCAACGTCTGTGATGAAATGTATATATATATATATATACATTGCTCGCTTATGCTAATGAATTGCAGGGAAGGAGCATCGCCGCCCCGAGTTGGTGGCGGGATCGTTATAATTTGGTCAGCATTGCTGACCGTTGCCTTTTTTGCCACCGTGCAGTGGTTTATTGTTTGCAGGTGCTGCTGGACCAAGCGGTCAATAGCGGGCTAAAGCCCAAGTGCGAAGCCGTCCCTCGAAGGCCTATTTTGAAGTGTTTACTGTTTTATTCATGTATGACCGGCCTGCGTGTCGTGGTTTGTAAATCATGTAATATCAAGTGAAACATTTTGTAAGGCCTTAAGGCTTATGTTGGTATTTTGTACAACATTCCTATTTTGGATTAGTGGACATTCATGCTTTAGTGCTGGGTTCTTTAATGCAACTTTTATAAACTGCTTCCGCTAGAATGCTCTGTGTAGGACGTTGATTGGTTGGATGGTTTCCATGAGTAACCACCCGGTCTGTCTGTAGTATATGGCGTCGGGCCCCGGCCGGACCTACTGTTATATGCTATGTGACGGATAGGGGATGTTACAATTTGGTATCAGACTACTTGTTTTGGTCGGGCTTACAATGAATTCGGGGTCGAATTATTTTTAAGGGGTGGTGAGCACATTGTGTGTGTCATCGTTATAACGGTAAAAGAACCCATGAATGTCCACTTAGGAATGAAAATACTCGTGTTTGAGGAACCTGCGTGTTCCTATAATTGTTGTTTGCAATTTTATTTTGTCGCTTAACGGTGTTTTGTACCACTATAGGTGACCAGAAGTGGTGTTGGGCCGTCAGAATGCCGAGTTTCTGAGGCTAGTAGTGCACCGGATGTTGCTCCTGCAACACCTCTGTCGGCTGAGAACATACGAATGATGGCTGAAGCGGTGTTGGCCGTGATAAATGCGCAGCCTGCAAGGCAAACACAGCATCCCGCTCCTGAGATGGAGCAGGTACCTCTTCAAGAGGCTGAGCCGAGGAGAGTGGAGCAAGTGGTTGTGGAACCGGTGATGCCAAGGAGGGCAACCGAGAGGCAGCTGAAGCATGTAATGAGCTTTAACCCTCCGTTATTCTCGGGGTTGGGAACCCCATCTCAGGCTGAAGACTGGCTCTCCAGGGTGAAGAGAGTCATGACAGCAACGGAGACAGAGGAGTGGAAAATGACCACCATCTCTACGTTCCTTCTGGACGGTGAAGCGAGGATGTGGTGGGAAGGTTTGGAGCTGCACTTACTGAGAGGTTGGCAAATTGGTGATGTCTCGATGGAGGAGTTCTCGAGATTGTTCTTGGCTAGATACCTCCCTTCGACGCAGAATATAGCGTTGGAGAATGAGTTTCTGAAGTTGGTTCAGGGTGAGAGGAGCATGGATGACTATCTCCACGAGTTTACTCGTCTGAGTCGTTATGCTAGCTCCACCAACGTGGATGAGGAGTGTAAGACTAATCGCTTCTATGAAGGTTTGAGAGATGAGTTGAGGTTACTACTCTCGGGGCCGATGACGCAGGGTTTCTTAACCTTGGTCAATACTGCCCGGTCCTTGGAGAAGGACATGAAGAATGTGCAAGCAAGTCAATTTCTTTAAATACTTATTATGCACATGTTACCTTACCACTGCTTGTTTAGGATTTGTGTTGATTTGTGAAAATCCAGCACGAGCACTCTTCGATACGGGAACTTCAAACTCCTTCTTGTCCGAAGGATTTATATCACGCATCGGAGTCCCTTCTTTGATGGCGAAGGATAAGTTGGATGTATTGTTGCCCAATGGGTGTTCGATGCGAGCGGATAGGATCTGCGATGTTAAGATTCGTATTGGGAATCAGGAGTTCGATCTGCAGGCATCTTTACTTCCGTTAGTGGAGTTCGACGTCATATTTGGCATGGACTGGCTCTCGGAGCAGCAGGCCCATATAGATTACGGTAGCAAGGAAGTCAAGCTGGGAGCAAGTCGTGAAACGACTTTTACGGGCTTAAAGGGGTCGAGCAAAACGTTGATGTCTTCTCTTCAGGTGGTGAAGGCGGTTCGTGCCGGTGCAGAACTGTTCTTTACACTAGTGGAGGTTGCAAAGCCGAAGCCCGCGTTGGATTGCATTTCAGTGGTATCAGAATACCCTGATGTGTTCCCTGCAGATCTTCCTGGAGCCCCGCCTCAACGGGAGATAGATTTTACGATCGAGCTAGTGCCAGGTGCAAAGCCCGTGTCACGATCTCCTTATCGGCTAGTGCCTAAGGAAATAGCGGAGCTGAAAGTTCAACTGCAAGAGTTGTTGGAGCAAGGGTATGTGCGCCCGAGTTCTTCGCCTTGGAGCACACCGGTCCTCTTTGTTAAGAAGAAGGACGGAAGCTTGAGGCTATGTATTGATTATCGGGAGCTCAACAAGTTGACTGAGAAGAACAAGTACCCAATCCCCCGGATTGATGATCTTTTTGATCAGTTAGTCGGGTCGACGGTGTACTCGAAGTTGGATCTCAAGGCTGGGTACTATCAGCTGTGATTAAGGGAGAGTGATATCCCGAAGACGGCGTTTAGTACGAGATACGGGCATTATGAGTTTACGGTCATGCCATTTGGGCTGACCAATGCGCCGTCAGTGTTCATGGATTTGCTGAACAAGATGTTCAGGGAGTACTTGGACCATTTCGTGATCGTCTTCATCGACGATATTTTGGTGTACTCGCAAAGTGAGGAAGATCACTTCAAGCATATTCATTTGGTGTTGGAGACGCTAAGGAGAAATCAATTGTATGCCAAGTTCTCGAAGTGCGAGTTTTGGCTATCCTCAGTGGCATTCCTCAGTCATATAGTGAGTGGAGAGGGTAGCTGTGGATACGGCGAAGATCGTTGCGATACGGGAGTGACCTGAGCTTGCTACGGTAGCTGAAGTCCGGAGATTTCTGGGGCTTGCCGGCTATTATAGGCACTTCGTAGAGAACTTCTCGCGGATAGCTTTGCCTCTCACTACTTTGACGAGGAAGGAGCATAAGTTCGTTTGGACGCCGGAGTGCGCGCAAGCTTTTGAGGAGTTGAAGTGTCGGTTGACCACGACGCCTGTGTTGAGTTCGCCATGTGGGACCGAAGGCTACGAGATTTATAGCGATGCTTCGGGCAGCAGTTTGGGTTACGTGCTACTGCAACACGGGAGTGTAATAGCTTATGGCTCGAGATAGCTAAAAGTGCACGAGAGGAACTATCCGGTCCATGACTTGGAGTTAGCGACCGTGATTTTTGACTTGAAGTTGTGGAGACACTATTTATACAGTGTGAAGATTGATATCTACACCGATCACAAGAGCCTGAAGTATCTTATTGATCAGAAGGATCTGAATATGCGACAGCGTAGATGGATGGAGTTCCTGGGGGACTATACATTCAAGATCCACTACGTGCATGGTAAGGGTAATGCGGTTGCGGACGCGTTGAGTTGCCGAGCCCCTGCTCAAGCCAATTGGCTATCAGTGCATGATGAGCGGTTGGTGCGGGAGTTGGAGGCGTTGGAGATTGTTTGTGTGGATAGACAATCAAGTGCTGAAGCAGTTCTGAATTGGACTGAAGTCCAATATGACCTGGCTGATCGTATTCGGCAGGCTTTGGATATGGATGCTCATATGAAGCAGTTCATGGTAGAGGCTCTGGATGGGTCAAATTCTCAATTCATCGTGGAGGACGGATTACTTTGGAAAGACGGTCGTCTGTGCGTCCCAAGTGTGGGCAATTTACGGGTGGAGTTGTTGTATGAGGCACACCATACCAAGTACTTGATTCACCCGGGGAGCACGAAGATGTACCGTGATGTGAAGAAACTATTTTGGTGGCCGGCTTTGAAGAAAGATGTGGTGCTATACGTAGCGAAGTGCCAAACTTGCGCCTTAGTAAAGGCGGAGTGCCAAAAGCCGGGAGGATTTCTTAAGTCCTTGCCTATTCCGGAGTGGAAATTCGACGACATCTCTATGGACTTTGTGCACGGTTTGCCAAGGTCGCAAAAGGGGAACGACGTCATTTGGGTGGTTGTTGATAGGTTAACGAAGGTGTCGCATTTTATTCTGCATAGGAAGGATGATCCGGTGGAGAAGTTGGCAAAGCTTTATGTGGATAACATAGTACGGCTTCATGGTGTGCCCCGCAGCATCGTGAGTGACCGAGATGGGAGGTTCACGTCCAATGATTGGAAGCTAGTGCAACAAATGTTGGGAACAAAGTTGAAATTTAGCACAGCCTTCCATCCGCAAACGGATGGGCAGACCGAGAGAGTCAATAGAACTATGGAAGACATGCTCCGCATGTGTGCCTTGGATTTTGGAAAGCAGTGGGAAGACCACCTTTATTTGGTGGACTTCGCATACAACAATAGCTACCAAGAGAGTATTCAGATGGCGCCTTTCGAGGCCCTATATGGTAGAAAATGTCACACGCCGTTGTCTTGGTTAGAAACGGGTAAGTCAAAGTTGTAAAAGCGATCGGAAGTGGAGGATGCTACTTCTTTGGTGAGAACCATTCGGGAGAGGTTGCTTATCGCTCAGGACCGGCAAGCAAAGTACTATAATGCCAAGTTCAGGAACGTGGAGTTCGCTGTGGGCGATTATGTATACTTAAAGATCAAGCCGTTCAAGAGTGTCTCGCGGGTGCGGCGATTGAAAAAGCTAAGCCCGTAGTACCTTGGACCGTTTGAGGTTTTGGAGCGAGTTGGTGAAGCGGCCTATCGGTTGAAGCGTTCGGTGGAGCTTGGTGAATTACATGATGTATTCCATATTTCGGTGCTTCGCAAGGCGATGCAAGAGCCTACGCAAGTGATCGCGGTTGATCAAGTGCCGGTGGATAGTGGGCTAACGACAAAGGTTAAGCCCGTGCGGATTGAGGACTTGGAGGTCAAGCGGCTACGCAATAAAGAGATCAGGATGGTCAAGGTCCGGTGGGATAATTGCGGTCGTGAGGAGCTCTCTTGGGAGCGAGAGCAGACTATGCTTGACGAGTATCCGGAGTTGTTCCGCTCAGGTACAAATTTTAGTTTCGTACATGTCTTTCCTTTATGTAATTTCGTGGACGAAATTCTTTTAAGAGGGGGAGAGTTGTAACGCCCTGAAACTCAAAGGAGCGACGGGGGACGTTTTGGGCCAGTTTTGGGTTCTGGCTGCAGGCACACGGCCTGGGACACGGGCGTGTCGCAGGGCGTGTCAAGCTTGTGTCGACACTGAGCCGGGAAGTCGACACGTTGGTCTCGACATTGTGTTGAGACTGGGCACACGGCCTGCAACACGGGCGTGTCGCAGGGCGTGTTGACCCGTGTCGACACTTAGCTGCGAAGTCGACACTCTGCGTTCGACGATGTGTCGAAACATGGCACATGACCTGCGACACGGGCGTGTCGCAGGGCGTGTCAACCTGTGTCGACACTCGTCCCGGGAAGTCGACACTTTGGCCTCGACATTGTGTCGAGACAAGGCACATGGCATAGGACACGGGCGTGTCCAAGGCCGTGTCATCAGGTCAACGATCATCGCTCGACGAAGTGTCGAGTGTCTAGACCGTGTACACGGCCTGGGGTCCAGGTGTGTCGAGGTAACACGGGCAAGGACACGGGCGTGTCCTAGAAGCCGTGCAGTGCTCGGGTTGTTTTCGGGGAAAAATAATGGGGGTACACGGTCGGCCACACGGCCATGTCAGGTGGAACGCGGGCATGTCAACTCGAACACGGGCGTGTTCGATACCCGTGTGTTGTTCCAGGAGATTCGATTTTGACGGCAAATGAGGCACACAGCCCTGGACACGGGCGTGTGCCAGGCCGTGTTCGGTCCAGATTGGGCATTTCAGTCCCGAATCAAAGCCGTTCATTTCTTTATTTGATGATCCAACGGCTGGGGGTTGTTCCTGAAGGGATATACCCGGGATTGGACTTAGAAACCCTCACTTTTCTTAAGTTATCATCTTTCTAAAAGCTTAGAGAGAGAGGAGAGCCAAGGAAGGAAGAAGGAGCTAGATCCCGCCATTGGAGGAGCTTCGAAGCTCCAAATCGCAAGCCGACTCCGGATCCACGGAGGCAAAGCTAGTGCGGTTCTTTTCATCCGTTTACTTTTCAATGGCGCCAAAGAGGAACGCTATGGTAACGATTCTCTTCTTTAGCATGAGTAGCTCTCCTTCTTTGCATAGGAAGCCCGCTCTCGCGAGTTTGCGGAGAGTTGGAGGCGTTCCTTCGGGTAGATATGTGAAGTCCCCATTGTTTAGAGTCCGTAAGCGAGAACGGACATATGCATAATGTGAAGCCTACCCGGACATGTTGGTCTGGATCGGTGATGTTTCAATGCATAAATGCCGGAGAAGACTCCATGCTATTGATTGTTTTTCGGGTTTTCTACGCGGTAGATTGCAGCAGGGAGCCTTGGGGACTAACCCAAAGGTGCACCCGGAAAACTGAGCGGATACGAGATCTTGCCAACTTGGTGGCCTGAGAGCCAACTTGAACATAACCGGGTTATGTGAATTGTGATGGATATGGGACTCGGTGGAAGTTTGACCCGCACAAATGGCTTAAATTGTCATTGCGATGTGAGCACGGGTTAGATGGAACCGTACCCGTTCTATGTCGTTCGGTTAAAGAGACCTAAAGGCACGTGGCACTTGTCGTTGGCATAGATTAGGGTCTTTGGCGGTCGATGGCTTAAATTATCGTGACCCAGGCCAAGAAGACAAATGCTCATAGGTTTGGCCGTCAAAGTGGCGGTGGTGAGTCCGGAATGTCTATGGCTTTAATTGACGTGACATCGACCGGTTCGCCGAGAATGTGCCCTGAGAGCACGGGGCGTGTGGCCGTGCGAGCCAACGTCTGTGATGAAATGTATATATATATATATACATTGCTCGCTTATGCTAATGAATTGCAGGGAAGGAGCATCGCCGCCCCGAGTTGGGGGCGGGATCGTTATAATTTGGTCAGCATTCCTGACCGTTGCCTTGTTTTGCCACCGTGCGGTGGTTTGTTGTTTGCAGGTGCTGCTGGACCAAGCGGTCAATAGCAGGCTAAAGCCCAAGTGCGAAGCCGGCCCTCAAAGGCCTATTTTGGAAGTGTTTACTATTTTATTCATGTATGACCGGCCTGCGTGCCGTGATTTATAAATCATGTAATATCAAGTGAAACATTTTGTAAGCCCTTAAGACTTATGTTGGTATTTTGTATAACATTCCTATTTTGGATTAGTGGACATTCATGCTTTAGTGCTGGGTTCTTTAATGCAACTTTTATAAAGTGCTTCCGCTAGAATGCTCTGTGTAGGATATTGATTGGTTGGATGGTTTTCATGAGTAACCACCCGGTCTGTCTGTGGTATATGGCGTCGGGCCCCGGCCGGACCTACTGTTATATGCTATGTGACGGATAAGGGGTGTTACAGGAAGGGTCGCACAAGCGAGGGAAATCCTTTACCATGTGGCCTACACCTTGATATAGCAAACACCTTATACAATGCTCGGCTTTCATATCAGCCATGGCATCGATGCATCGGCGCAAAGCGTCATAAAGACAGTACTCGGCAACAGGATACATCGCGAATAAAAACTTTACCAAAGAGAGTTACACAACTAAAATAAAAATAGAACGGATCTGCTATCTAAAACCAAAAATCAGAAAAGGGCGAAAAGATATAAGCAAAATAAAAATTCTAACAACTAAAACAAAGAAGAACAATGCAATGCATAAAGGGAAAGGGCTTCGATCTACTATCTCCCTCTCTAAAAACTCACATGACTATGTTTCCCGATAACGGCACCAAAAACTTGATGCGTTGGACGACAAGTGTACCGCTCGCATAAGTAATATAAAATGGGTGAATTTCCCCAAGTATCGATCTCTTCAAGGAACACAGTAAGGTGGAGTTAATTTCGAGGACTTGAGATTGAAGTCCTTTGGTCAGAGTTAACTAAGGGGGATTTTGATGGTTGCAGAAATATAAAATAAAAACATTTAAAACTACTCCTATGCAATGCCGCTATGTGATGCTTCGTCAGGCGGGATGGAGGACTACACGGGCTGCTATGCACCGAATCGTTGGGCGGATGGACTAGTAGGCTTGCAGATGAGGTGGTTAGAACAGCGAAATAAGGGTCGAGAGCACTTCTTCGCTAAGCATGCCTCTAGCAATTGCTAGAGCGGCAAAATCGAATGTGGCGGCGGATGGAAATAAATGCACAACTCAAGCAACTAAACCGTAAAATAATACAAGATCACAAAGACATGAATCACATAAAGTTTACAACAAAAGTGCACATCATCAAAATAAATAGATTTAAACACCAATATTCAGCAAGAAAGCAAGAACAAGTGAAGAGATCAACCGAATCCGAAGACACGTCGAGGGGTCGCGAAAGGAATTGCCAGGTTGTCAATCCGCGTCCAAGCTCGGTCCTCAACTACATCCGGGGTAGAGGAGGCCATCACTAACTCCCAATGAACCCGTCTTCTTCGTGTCACGATCCGGAAGAAAGTTGCAAGCTTCCCTTTGCTTGTTGGCTATGGCCTCAAACCACGAAATGGAGCTCAAGATATGATGGAGAAGGCCGAGAGCAAGCACCGACAAGATGTAGGCTTCGCGAGCATGGCTGGAGCTTCTCTCCTTGGTGGAAGATGGAGGATGGAGGTGGAAAGGCGGGCTTTGCCCTAAAAGATGGCTGGAATAGCCGGAATACGGATCCCTAAAATGGCAGGAAATCTGTGCTTAAATAGAAAAAATCAGAAAATTGGTCACGCACGGTCTGGCGCACGACCGTGCGTGAACCGTGCGATTTTGGCACGCAGAAAATGATCTGCAAGGAAGATGCGTTGACTCGTGCGTTTTACTCGCGCACGGGCGTTTCCGCCCGTGCGTGAAGTAAATCGCATGGGTAAACACAGAGTGTAAGAAAGCAGAGGTGGTATAGGTGAACCGTGCATTTTACACTCGCACGGGCGATTCCGCCCGTGCGTGAAGGAAAACACACGATTAACCACAGAAAGCAAAAACTCAGATAAAAATATGCAGACTGTGCGATTACTTCTTGCACGATTTGGCTGAAACCGTGCGGGAACAAAACGCACGGGTAGCCACAGAAGTCCCCAGCATTGCTGTGTAAAACGCGTGATTGCCAAGAGACCGTGGGAGAAGAAATTCGCACGACCGTGCGTTTTACACAGAAACTAGAAAATGAGTCTGGGACGTCCCGACTACCTGCACTGCAATAAAACCAACTGGAAAGAACCACGGGGAGCACCATGTGCTTACCCCAGAAGATAGATTGCGCAATTGCACACCCTTGGGACAAAACAATACACTTTTGATGAAGTGAAAATCTACACAAAAATATAATTTTTCTGATTAAAAAAGTAGCGCACACGCAGGAAAATAAGCTCAGCTGAGTCCGAAAAATCCTATATAAATCGGACTCATCAGGCACAAAGCCAATCCCATGATTGTTTTTCCCTTTTAGGGTTTTTCCACATAAAAACTTGTTTACTAGTAGTCAGTAACTTCTTATGACTGTTTACGCGCGTGACTCAATCACGAACTAGGATAGTTCAGTCAAACCGATTCAAGAGCGTCTCAAGTGACCCACATTAGTTTATTTAAAAAAATAAATTTATATATAGGCATCACAAAAGTATCAAATAAGCAAAAGCCATTAAAGGATTTAATGAAAGTTATTTTAGGGACTAATATCAAACTATTCTAGAACATTACGGACCTTGGTGAGGTTTCCCCTAGAGATTCTCCTGTCAAATCGGTAGGAATTCGAATGAAATACTCAAACAATATAACCTGACCCAGCGAGCTGAGCCGCTCGAAAGGTTCAAAGTCAACACAAAAGGGGGAGCGAAACCAAGCACATGAAGGCACCGCGCATGGCCCGCACGCGCGCAAGTGGCGCCCGCTTGAAAGGTCCAAAGTCACCCCAAAAGGGAGGGTGGCATCAATCACGCGAAGGCACCGCAAGGCCCGCTCGCATGCGCGCTCGCACAGCCAGTGCGCTCGCAGCCAGCACACAAGTGCGTCATGCGGGCGAGCATGCCCATACACCTCATGCAAGCCTAAGCGTGCACGATTATACGCTAGCAGCCCCCGCCGCCGCTACTGTCGGGCAACTTGCCCACGCTGCCCGGACCAACCGGGGCACATGTTTTTCATTTCAATAAAATTGGCGATTCAGGTGATCAGATTGAAACAACGTCATTCGTCAACTCAAAATTCAACCAGACTCAATTACCAACGCGCACATTCATAAAGCTATAAAAGCTCCCAAGCCTTCATTTGAGGACATGCAATTTAGAGGCTAAAGAGAGCTCTTAATTTTTCCAGCGAGAACGCGAGACTTAGATCGTTCTTTCGCTCGGGATTCTCTCTGCTCCCTCTCTTGTTTGCTTAATGCACAACGCGTACTTGAACGCTTCAACGAGCCCACGATAAGGCATTGAGAATGTTTGGACTCTCTCGTGAATACTTCGTGGACTTAGCTTATTTCAACTTTCTCTCTACGTAAAACTTGTAACAGAGAGACGACATGTCACCATCCGAGAAACTCAAATACTTATAAATAAAGAGAAAATAGTGAATTTTGGCCCGACACCAATCCGACCACGTGGTATTTCACCCTTTTCGGATTTTCCAAGTTAAAAAGCCTCTTGTCATTGCTGCTATGTTTTTACTTGACTGTTTGGGCGGCCAGTCCGACTTATTGATAAGGCTATCTGATTCTACAGACCGAAGATAAATCGAGCGACCCACAACAAACTTATTTCAACAAAAAAAAACAGCTTAGGAACTAAGGGACCTATTTAAATTTAGACTAAATTTTAGGGACTGCATCTACCGAGGAAGCTTCAAAGTTCTCCAAAAAGTTATTCTGCATTCACCAATATATCTGATCCTTGCGCATTCAGAATCCAATGCTTAGCAAACATTATGTGCAAACTACTAACCTGCTAAAAGAATCATTTATTTGGAATAGGCGTGGGGAATATATTCTGTCAATATTTAGTTTGGAGATTATTATTTGGTTTGGGAATATATTCTGGCAAATATTTAAAAAAGCGCGAACATGCCTTAAGACCTTGTTTGTTTTTGGGTGTTTATATTGTCAGCTCGATTTTGAATATTGACAGCTCAATTATAATAACAGCCCAGCAAATCAATAATGACAGCTCATTGCATATTGTCAGCCAAGTTTTCATTTTTTAAAAAATCATATAATCACATTAAATTAAGGAAAAAAATCTAGAATCGAGTTTACTGTTTTTCCAACTACTTAATTGACCAAAATATAATACAAAAGTCAAATAATTTTTAAAATACAAAAGAGCCCCAAAATAAATTTTCAAATTGACTAACTCCTCTGGAAAATCCTCCCCTCCACATTTTACGATTGGAGCCTTCGAGCCAACCTTTGACATTGACGTGGAGATGGAGAATGTGGGAGAAGGAAAACATTAGCGAAGCAGCAAGTTTGCTTCACGGAGGAGGAGAAGAAGGTGTGCCTTATTAAACCAGATGTCTCTAGCCTATTGGATGGTGTGATCTGTTGAAAATGTTGAAGTGGAAAATTTTGGGGAAGTCAGGCGGACTGATTGGGCAGTCCACACAGATCGTAGAGGTCGTGCGGACTTGACGGATAGCATTGGCAGATAGCCTAGCCGGGCAGCCGGTTTTGGTTGTGGTTCTTCTCTGGAGGTATGAACCAGCAAGCTCTCTGGTGGTGTAACCGAACGGATAGGATTGTTATCTGCTGGTTAGTGGCAGGATTTTTGGAGGTCGCCGATTTCGGTAGGTTCTCTGATTCGCAAGAAGACAACCAGATATTGCGGACTAGGGTGGCTTGTCGCCAGGTCGTAGGAGCATTCTCGAGCGAGGTAGATCAGAGATTGCTGGTTAGTGTTGCGGACTCATTTTGGAGCTCGTCGGTGTCTGGCACGGATCTATGCTTGCGGTCTGGATGATGGATCGCGGTATAAGCACAGTTGCGCGGACAGGTTCCTGGAGGTTGTGTGGACTGATGGAACAGAACGCATGGTGGCGGATTGGAGTTGTTCAGTAGGGCGTGATCTTGGTATCAGGTGGCGCAGTTAAGATTGGTAACCGCGGTTTTCGTTGGACTTCGTCTTGGGGGGACTAAGTCCAGTTAGTTGCCTAGTTCGACGAGTTCGCCTTGTTGTGGACTGCTTGGTATTCGCCGAGGTCGCTGGTGTGGACTGCTCTAGTTCTCGATGAGTTTGATAGTATTGATTGGATGGACTCTGAATCACAGGATGCGAATTGGCGGACTTGTAGCTTGTCCGCGGGGTTGGCAAACTGGTTTGTGACCGCTCTGTGCGGATACATAGTGTTAGTCGACAGGTCTGATTAGCGGTTTTCCTATCAGTGTAGGTGGTGACGGCACTCCTCCTCACATCTATAAATAGGACTCATGGGCTCGTCATTAATAAGCAGTGAACAGTAAGAACGAGCTCGCGCTTGATTTTCCGGTTACAGTTTTCTAACCGCTGCGACTAAGGAAATTGGCTCTGGGCAGGCTATACGGCTAACACCAGGCGGCTAGGAGACTAGCGGGAATGTTGGTGTGGAACGGTTCACGGATACAGTCAGTAGTTAGCAGCAGGTCGTTGTCTTGCGGCTTAGTCTCTTCCTCAGATAGTTGCGGATAAGCGAAGCAGTTCGCCCGGTCAATCAGCGGGTTCTATTTCTGGCTCAGCAGTTGTAATAACAACAGTCTGCGCAGTTAGCCGCGGTTAGGCGGCTCCGGAGGTCTCGCCGGACTCAGCTAGCGAGTAGGCGGCTTGTGTGGTTACTGGAATCAGTCCGGGAGGTTAACTTCTTGTTGCTATTTTTTGGTTCCCCAAGTACATTGTAAAAAAATCATGTCTTGCAATATATGCCTCGGCCTGTAATAGACGTAAATTCCAATCGAAATCTCTTGTGCTACTGTTGTTGTTGTCTTTTACTTGGCTTTGGTTGTGGTTGAGTGTTCCTGCGACCTCGTTAGCTCCCGCTTCAGAAAATTTTACATGTTATCAGAGGGGTGTTGAAGAGTAGCAGTTAACCAATCTAAGGTTGTGATACCTTCGTTAAAGCTCAAGCGATTCAGTCGATAGTAATGGAAGTCGGTTATGTAAGATGGATTGAGATTAAGCTCTTGACGCAAACCAACTTTAAGTGTTGGGGGTCTTGCATGGAGAGCTACCTTCTGTTGGACTTTGTTATACGTCACAACACTTGTGCGCAGCAGAAATGGAACAAGAAAACCAAAAATAGTACGGATCTAGCAATGAACACTAATCAAGAAGTAAAGTGCAGTAAATAAAATTTTACCTTTGAGAGATTGAGACAATACTCAACTAAGGTGCTCTGATTGATTCCAACGACGGCAACGGCCTGAGTTCTGAGCGTAGAATTATGTCTGCACCTCTACAGGTGATCCACACGAACGGGAGAACCCTTGGACTCTTATCGCGCAAGATCTAGGTCAGAAGATAATATTTTGCGTCCTCACAGACTGCTAGGTCGGCTCTAGAAGAGGCGACGACGAGGAGTATGGACGCCCTGTAAACACTTTCCAGCGAAGTACAAGGACGACGAATAATCGGCGGCAAGATGGGCGTTCATGGCCTTGGCGTAACAGTTCCGTCGGGAAGGAAGAAGAGTCGACTCGGGATTGGGTCAAAACCGTATCGTAACTAATCTCCGTGTAAATAGTTCGGTTTACTGTACATATCGTATATATACCGAATATTGAGCTATCCCATACCAGCAGACCGTGCCGAACTGGACTTAGAGGAAATAAATTGGACGAAACAAAATTCGTCGAGTATCATGTCGATATTCGACAAATCAACACTTGACTCAACGAATCATTGATTATAACGTTGATATTCGACGAATCAACACTTGACTCGACAAATCGTTGAGTGCACTCAACGCACTCAACGCATGAATACCAGACTCGTCGAATCAACACTTGACTCGAAAAATCATTGAATGAACTCAACTCACTCAACACACTCAACGTCATCATTCGACGAGTCAATAATTACCTCGACGAAGGCGTCGAATGACCTCGACGCTCTCAGCGCCTAATTCGACAAGTCAACATTTGACTCTACGAAGGCGTCAAGTGGTCTCAACGCTCTCAATGCCTAATCGGCAAGTCAATATTTGGCTCGACAAAAGCGTTGAGTGGTCTCGATGCACTCAACACCTATCTGAGTAAACCTTATAAACTCAACTCCATCATTCGACTAATCAACGATTAACTCAACGAATTGTTGAGTGTTCTCAACATTCTTAACGCTAACTCGACGAATCAACACTTGACTCATCGAAAGCTTTGAGTGGTCTTGATGCACTCAATGTTGAAATTTGTGAATTTTAACATGGTATTAGATCCATGTTGTTGAATTTCAACATGTTATCAGAGCCAGGTTGTTGAGTTTTAACATGGTATCAAAGCAAGGTAGTGTTGCAGCTCGGATGATCCGTTGGTTGATGGAGACCTGCAAGTGTTGGATTCAGAGTAAAGGCGTTCCTAGGGCTCTTTGGGTGGAAGGGATGGCCTGTGTTGCTCATGTCATCAATAGGATGCCTTTTAGTCTGATCTATGTGAAGACTCCGTATGAGCTAATGTTCGGGGTGAAGCCCATTGTACAGCACCTACGGGCGTTTCGATCTACCTGCTACGTACACACTCTGGATGCTCTCAAGATGAAGCTAGTCTTTGTTGGGTATGATGAGTATAGGAGAAGTTGGAGGTGTATCGATCCTGCGATAAAGAGGCTCATCGTATCAAGAGACATTGTCTTCGATAAGTTGACGTCGTATTAGGATAGCTCCTATGTGGAGCTAGAGATGAGCAGGTCAGATGGTGGGTTGAAGGGGGCTGCTGCTAAGGTTCAGGTGGAGCTTCTTGAGTCACCAAGAGATCCAGGTTGTTCTAGCTCTGGGGCAAAGGCGTCAGGGTAGGGAAGCAGGGGGAGCAATACTCTAGGAGCTTCTGGCTCGAAGGCAGAGGCTTCCGGTTCAGGAATCAGGGGGGAGAGATGTTTCAAGTAGTTCTTGTTCGAGAGCGGAGGCTTCTGGTTCAGGTAGCAAAGGGAGCGTTGCTCCAGGTGCTTCTGGTTCCAGTGAGGTGGCGTCTTGTTCAGGAAGCAAGGGGATCATTGTTCCGGAATTGCCCGGGAACGGAGCTGGTTTAGGAGGAGCAGCGGAGGTGGTTAGCCATGATCAGGTTCTTCGGAGATCGAAGAGGATCAATAAGCCACCAGCTCGATATAGTGAAGGGAACACGACGGGCTTGGTCCCATGTTTCCTTGATAGCCCTCAGGTCGAGCGAGTACCTTCTGGCTATGATGACCCTACTAGAATCAAGGAGGTGGTTGACACCAAGGCTGAAGAGGTGACTACTCTCAGTGGTAATGAGGCTTGGGCTCTTACGCCCAAGGTTGTTGGTGATTCTCCTTTGATGCATGAGTGGAGGTTGAAGCTGATGAATAAGGCTGAGGGAAGCATGGCTCATTTTGGGAGATGCTGGAGGGCTCCCTTGTGGTTCATGATATACAGGGCGAGGACTATATCTTGGACATCTCTTCGTAGATGTTATCGGACGGACCAGGTGCAAGGTTACAGGAGCTGCTGGAGTTATTCACTACTTCTCACTTCAAGGGGGAGTGTTGAAATTTGTGAAGTGAAAGTGTGTGAATGGAGCACTTGGACCTATCCGCGCGAACTACGCGGACAGGGTTGGCGGACAGCTAGGTCGTCAGGGATGTTGCAGACGGTTTGCTCTGTAGTAGCCTGGGCGGTCTGTTCGCGTGGACTACACGGACAGCAGCGGCGGTTAGCAAGGCCGGCTTGTGCTCAGCAAGTAGTTAGACCCCAGGAAGTAACCGGGCGGATAGAAACTCTATCCGCGGAGTCCAACAAGAAGCGGACTGAAGAACTGGAGCTCAGCAAATCGGCTTGGCAGACGCCTTGGTCTTGCTCTAGTGAAGCGACAAGTGGAAGCTGCGGAGATCTCCATTCAGTGCGGACAGGTGCTGGAGGTCGCCGGGTTTGGCTGACTGGATCCAGCGTCCGCCAGTAAGTGCGGACTGGCCCTTATGGCCAGTGGTGTGGACTTGGTTGGTTCTAAATCAAGTCCATGTTTGGCTCAGTCCGGGGAGATCGCGCAGTGGAGCGCGGACTGCTTCTCAGTCCGCTAAGCTCGGTAGAAGTGTTGTGTGCCTTGGTTGCGAGTTTCGGAGAAGCGGACTGGAGATTGTGCCTGTAACTGTGTGCGGACTGGAGTTGGAGTCCGCTGAGTCCGACAATTGCCTTGTTGGTATGGTTGTGGACTCAGGGTATGCAGACTGGAGTTATCTGCAGGGATATGCAGACTCGAGCTGTCCGCAGTATGAGCGGGCTGGAATGTGTGTCCGCTGAGTCCGGCAGTTGCCTTGGTGGCGAAGCCGTGGGCTCGGTATGTGTGGACTGAAGCTTTATGTCTGCTGAGTCTGGCAGGTGCCTTGATGGCGAGGCTGTTGACTCGGGATACGCGGGTTGGAGCTGTGTCCGTGGATTGACAGACAATGTTGCTGCAGAGTTCGGCTGTGGTGGTCTTGACTTGGCCTTTGGCGACAAGGCGGGCTGACGTTGTGTCTGGCCTTGGAGAAGCATAGACGGACTCGTTATCCTGCACAGTGGCGGCGGACTGGAATGTATCCGCGAACTACGGAGATGTCTTGCTGCAGGATGTGGTAGTAATCCTATCGGCTAGGGCGGTGACCACACTCACCATCGGGCCTATAAATAGGACCCATGTCAGATCACGAAAAAAAAATATAGTAGAGAACCGAAGTAAGTGAACAGTATCTTGAGCCGACAACAGTGGCTGCGGACTGGACTTTTATGTCCGCGCGGTTTGATTGAGTTTACCAAAGTTGTGATGTGCAGGTTGTGCGAATAGCGCTGGAAAGCCAGAACTTGGCCCTGATTGCAGTCAGGGACAGTGCAGACTCTGTGGTTAAGAAAGAGGCGGTAAACAGCAGGTCGCGGACAGCGACCAGACGGTTTTCTCTTTGGCAACTTGGTTTGGGTTTCAATAAGTCTCCTGCTTCAGGCGGACTGTTCTATTCGGCATCGCAGCTTGTGCGGTCTGGTAGCTACGAGACCTTGCGGTTAGGCGGCTTACGGATCGGTGGCTAGAGCTAGCATTGGAATAAGGGGTAGTCCGTGCGGCTTGGGTTGCGGTTTGGCGACCTGAAGGACTGAGCGGACTCCATAGCAGTAGACCGGTGGCTTGATGTTTGAGTCCGCGCAGCTTGTTTGTCTTGTCTTTGTAATTGACTCTGCTTTCCCTGTGTTGGTTTTTGTGAAGCATGTCTCGTCATGTATGTCTTGCTGTGTAAAGAAGATTGTTGTTAATCAATAAAGACTCTTGTGTTGCATGTGTTTTCTGGTTGACTGGCTTTAATTGAGATAACCCCTACTCACTCCAAGGCCCCGGGAAATTTCGGCATGATCAAGGTGTGATCTTGATAGTTCAGAGAATATTAATTTGGCGTTAGGCTATCTTGTTGACCACCTGGATAAAATTCAACATGGTATCAGAGCCAGGTTGTTGAATTTGAACACTCAACATATGGATGAGTCTTGTCCTTTACTCATCACATGTCAGTGCTCGGTCCTTCACTCATCACATGAGTAAGACCAAAATAATGCAATCTTCCAAATTCTCCAAACATTCTTATATGTGACCCTGATAGGCTCATACTACATTGGTACCAAGGTAGCATCAACAGTCTCCCACTTGATCTTGAAAGTATCAAACAAATGCTTCACAAACAATGAGTAACATCTAGCAATGCATCATTGCTCCCCAAGCAATAAGAGTTTAGAACTCCAAAGCCATTGTGACCAATGTATCAGTGTTGTCATGTCCCTTAAATTCAGATAGAACTAGAGGTATTGACCGTGTCACCCTCATAATTATTCAATCCTAGTTTCCTGATCTAGAATGGACTTCCAGAAATTGGTGAGTTCAATATCACATATTGACTCAACCGAGCATGGTCATGCATTTCTTAGTCCCATTCCATCAAGGGGCCCATGGATGCAACTCCTGTCCTATAGGAGGACAAATCTCATCTTTGCTCACATGCAAACACCCAAATGATTTGTAACGTACCCAATAACCACTTTTATCATCCAACTTTCTCAAGACTGGAATTTTTATAGCATCAAAGCACGCTCTTCCTCATTCGATGAATGTTGTGACTTCAGGTCAAAGGACCACAAACACCATTATCACTTGAGTCATACTTGTGACACGTTCATATAACTATCCACAAAGTATTCTCATGGTGGGTTTGTCCATTATAACTTGTTCACCAACAAGTACCCGTGTGATGAATTGATATCCCAATATCATGACCTGTGAGAACCGATCATCACTCAATGCACATGCTAGTCTTAATGCAACATCATCGCACTTATCTTTCAAGATGATACTCTACCAATGACCATTTAAGAATGAAGCTTATAAAACACATGCTCTCTAATTCAAGTCATTACTTGACTCCTATGGAAGCAAACATTCTAAGGGCATTTATTATGTTAAATTAATCTATCACAATAGAAATGAATTCACATAACAAAAACTTGCCATAAATATAAAATGAAATGCATAGTACACTATTCATCATATGAATTATTACAAAAACTGACAAATACACAATTCACAAGACTCTTACTAGGGCTAATCATTAAGGTATCATATGCCCATAGATTTAACATGACCATCATGCTTTCTCTGTGCTAGAAGCTTAGTCAGTAGATCAACAATATTTTCTTCAGTCGGCACTCTGCAAATGTTCACATCCCCTCGATCGACAATCTCTTGAATAAGATGGAACCGCCAAAGAATGTGCTTGGAGCGCTGATGAGATCTAGATTCCAAAGCAAGTGCAATTACACTATTGTTGTCACAGTAGAGAACTACGGGACCAATAATGCTAGGAACTACATCTAACTCGCCAATGAATTTCCTAATCCATACAGCTTCCTTCGTCCCATTTACTGCAGTGATAAACACGGCCTCAGTTGTAGAATCAGCAACTGTCTCCTACTTGGAACTCTTCCAGCTTTCAGCTCCTCCATTTAGGTAAAATATGAACCCTGACTGAGACTTTGATTCGTCCCTATCAGTTTGGAAGCTAGCATCAGTGTAATAATTTATAATGAGCTCTTCCTCTCCACCAAATACCAAGAACGTATCCTTAGTTCATCACAAGTACTTTAGGATATTATTGACAGCAATCCAGTAACTTTCACCGGGATCAGACTGATACCCGATAGTCATGCTCAAAGCATAAGAGATATCGGGTCGTGTATATATCATTGCATACATGATTGACCTAATTACTACAGCATATGGAATCAACTTCATGCAGTCCTTATCTTTAGAAGACTTTGTACACTGGTCCTTAGAGAGACTCACACCATGAGACATGGGCAAGAGTCCTTTCTTGGACTCAAGCATATTGAATTGTTTCAACACCTTATCAATGTATGTACTTTGGGTCAAACCCAGCAAATTCTTCAATTTATCTCTATAGATCTTAATACCAAGTATATAACTCACTTTACCCAAGTCCTTCGTAGAAAAGAAGCTCCCTAGGTTGTTCTTAATAACTTATAGGGTCGATTTGTCATTCTCAATCAATAGTATGTCATCTGCATACAATATCAGAAAGACAACAATGCTCCCACTATTCCTCTTGTAAACACACTGTTCATCCTCGTTTTTGATAAAACCAAACTCTTTGATCTTTTCATCGAAATGAAGATTCCAACTTCGAGAAGCCTGTTTTAATCCATAAATGGATCTCTGCAACTTGTATATTTTAATGGCTTACCTGGAGATACAAAACTCTCGGGTTGTGTCATATACACTTCCTCAAAGAGGTTTCCATTTAGGAAAACCATTTTGACAACCATCTGCCAGATCTCATAGTCATAATATGCAGCAATAGCAAGTAGAATTCTGATTGACTTAACCATGACAATAGGGGAAAAGGTCTCATCATAGTCAATACTATGAATTTGTCTGAAACACTTAGCCACCAGTCACCCTTTGAATGCTTGTACATTCCCATTCATGTAGGTATTCTTCTTGAAGACCCACTTGCATCCTATGGGTTGTATCCCTTTAGGTGGTTCTAACAAGATCCAAACTTGGTTTTCATACATGGAGTCCATTTTAGATTTCAAGGACTCAAGGCACTTCTCGGAGTCCGGTGCACTTATAGCCTCTTGGTAGGTTGCAGGCTCATCATTATGATCCATAAGTAACACATTACCTATCTGAGACACAAGAAATCCATATCTTTCAGGCTCAAACCTTGGTCTACCAGATCTACCTGGAGCTTGTGTTTCTTGAGCAGGCTCTCCAGCTACAACAACTTGTACTCCTTGCTCAGGTTCTAATTCTGGTTCATTCATGGTTTGTGGTTCTTGAACTTCTTCAAGTTCTACCCAGACAGTCTTTCTACTTAAGAACTCTTTCTCAATAAAGACACCAGTACTTGCGACAAACACTTTTCCCTTGGACGTTAGGTTGAAATAGTACCATTTAGTTTCCTTATAATACCTTACAAGATAACACTTATCTAACTTGGTTTCCAACTTATCAGGCATTTGATGTCTCACGTATTCCTCACAGCCCCAAATCTTAATAAAAGACATACTAGGATGCTTCCTAGTCCATATCTCATATGGTGTCATTAGAACCGCTTTCGTTGGAGCATGATTTAGTGTAAAAGCAGTAGTTTCTAGAGTAAAAACCCAAGAGGAAACCTGCAAATCTACATGACTCATCATCGACTGTACCATGTCAATTAACCCAGAAATCGGCGATCCCTCCCAAGGCAGCCAGCTCGCTCGTCGTGGCCTACCAAGGGTGCCTCCTGGGTCTCGTGATGCCCTAGGGAGGGCGAACAGAATTCTCTGTCCGCTCAGGCCGCGTGGCTTGCGCGGTCTCAGCAGTCTGACCGACCAGGTCGCGCATCTTACCTTGGTCGGCAGGGGCCGCGTACTACTTCCGCAGTCAGCCTCTGCAGGCCACCCCCTTTTTTCAGCTTAACCGCAAGGTTGTCCCCGCAGGACTCTCTCTGCCGGACTCAACTACCTACCTGCCCCAGGCCACCAGTCGGCTACCCGCCAAGACCAGCAGCAACGTCCCGTTCATCGTGAGCTCGGAGGACTCGAAGTGCGGTCGAGACGTCCAGTCCACCTTCACTGCTGAACCCCAACAGCAACAGCCAGGCTCTATCTCCAACGCAAGCAGACTCAGCTTTACAGCAGCCGCAGACTTGGCGGACTCTCTTTGTAGTCCATCTTTCCTTGGCCAGTGCCAGCTTCTCGACAGCAGCAGGGTCAACTCCTCCTCAGTCCGCGACCTTGGCACGGACTCAGTCAGTAGTAGCTGACTCCTTCCAGTCTGCCGGGCAGCAGATCCTCCAGAAGACAGTCCCGGTCCGCATAACCTCGCGCGGACTCGGCGGACTCCGCAGGCACTCTCCTGCTCGCACCAGCTCGCTTAGTTCAGCAGCGGCGGACTCAGCAGATTCTCCTTTCAGTCCGCCGCTTAGCCTCCAGCGTCCGCCACCACAGCAGCGGGGGGATAGTCGCAGCTCAGTAGTGATGGACTCCACGAACCCATATCGCAGTCCTCCACTAAGTCTCCCATTTTGCCATCAGCAGCACCGGCTTCAGTACCAAGTTCCAGATCGCGCGGCCTATTGCTGACTCGGCGGACTCCGTCTCCATCTCGCTCAAGTTACCATCTCACCGGGGGTAATGTCACCGCAAGCAGTTACCTCCTCGGGCCTATAAATAGACCCCCATGCCTCTCACATGGGGGAGGTCTCATCATCGCCAAGGTGCTCGCGCTCGAAGCCAGCCAGCCAGCCAGCCCTCCTTCTGCGGACTCCGTTTCTCAGTCTGTACCCCCTCTGCGCCTTTAGTCGCGCGGCCTGCCGGCCTCTGGTTCTGCAGTCCGTGCGGTCTCCCGATTCCCTTAACCGCGCGGCCTGCCGGCTACGCTCTTCAGTCCGCGCGGCCTCTTCTAACGCTTCTTCCATAGCCGCCAGCTTCCTTCATGTACCCTTTACTGCTTTCTTGAAAATGTGTATTAGCAAGTTGTAACTCTCGCTATTAATCAAAGGAAAGCCCATCGCAAGAGTGGCATTCGAGCCTCGGCGGGCGAAGTTTACTATTTCCGCTGCTAGTGGCCCCCTCTCTTTTTCCCAGCTCAGCTCAGCTTCCTCTCGGCATCAACCTGTAAGCACGACCGTCCAAGTACCCTTCTGCTCGACAGCTCCTGATCAACCTCCTCTTCTCATCAGCCTTCCAGGCTGCTCTCAGCACCCTCTCCTCTATCCCCGTAACTCCTTTACAAGCGTTTGCTCCACTCTCGAGGACTCAGAAGCTTCCTTTATTCCTCCTCCCTTGTAACCTTCATCATCTTCCTCTCCTAGCTTGTGAGATCAAACACTCCCTTCGTGTTAGCTGCCCGGTGCCGCTTTCGCGCACCAACAGTTAACACGCAACCTTCAAATCCGAACAAACGGTGAACAGTGACAGTTAGCCATGTCAGATCGTCAACCAGCCGAGAACTTTGCTCCAAGTCCTAGAGATGATCCTCTCTGGGAGGCCTTTGAACAATCCCGCTATGAGAATGCTCATCAGTTCCAAGCAATCAACCAAATGCTCGCTATGATCACACAGTGACTAGACTCTCAACCAGCAATAGCTCCAGCTGCTCCAGCTGCTTCGATCAATCTAGCACCAACTTTGGAGCACCAGCAAGCTTGTCCTCTAGCTTGCCCGCCGGTCTATCCTCCTTACACAGCAACCTTCCCTCAAGGTCCTGCAGCTCCTCTGCGACCTCAAGATGAAGAATTTGCTGCTTGCCAAAACTTCTTCCGGGAAGCAACCCAGGGAAGCCCTGCTAGATTTCTCAACGTTCAGGGAAGTCACCCTTACCCTGCAGCTCCTGCTTTTGCTCCTCCTGCAGCAACTTTTCCATTTTACCCTCCTGCTCCTTTTGTAGCTACAACTTATGCTCCTTTTTATCCTTATGTTGTAGGAGAACAAGACGAGCCTTCTCCATTTGCAGAGAATGTTCGTCATGAACCAACTCCAGCAAATTTCAGAGAACTCCGATTACCAATCTACACCGGAGAGACTGATCCAGTGAAGCATCTGCAAGCCTTCGAATCAGTCGTTGCTCTCAAAACCCTTTCAGATGCAACTAAGTGCAAGCTCCTTGTAACAACTTTTGATGGTCAAGTGAGGGACTGGTTCTATGGTATTCGCCCTCACTCCATCACTTCCTTTGCTGATCTGTGAAGGGAGTTCTTGCTCAAATTTTCTACCTCCACCAAGAGAAAGGGTGGTCCTGAAGCCCTCTTTGAGATCAAGCAGCACAACAATGAAATTTTGTCTCAGTTCGTTGATCGTTTCCAAAGAGAAATTTTGGACATCGAGATTGTCAGCAAAGAAATATACCGAGTGGCTCTTATCCACGGTCTCCGTGAAGGGTCTCTCAAGTTTGAAGCCAATGTCCATGCACCAAGAACATACCAAGAGTTGATTGTCTTAGCCAACTCATACATCCAAGGCGAAAGAACAACCCAGGCTTTGTCTCCAAGCTCATACCAGAGAAAGATCCTTTTCACAAACAGCCTCCGAGGTCTCCTCACAATGATTTCCCAACTCATTCGAGGAAAGGAAAAAGGTTTCAGCTCCATCGATACCCTTTCCTGAGCCGTGATCATGCTCAAGATTCATTGCTTCCACTATCTTCTTCTCAAACAGCTACAGTCTTCCATCATCAAGATGATGACTTGCATGAGTCTGAACTAGATGAAGTCGTGCTAAAAGTAAGCCAGATCATGAAAGATAGGGCTAGCTGCCAAAAACCTTACCGACCAGCCGATCTAAGGTCTAGAGATTCAGAGCCTTACTGCGAATTCCACAAAGAGCCAGGTCACCTGACTGAGAACTGCCGAGCACTCCACCATCTTGTGCAAAGGATGCTCCGGCAGGGTAAGATGTGTGACCTGCTTCCCAAAGAAGATCGCCCTGATCTAACAACCTCAAAGGGCAAAGAAGTTGCAGATGTTCCTTGCTCCTCAAAAGGAGTGAGCCTAGTCGAAGAACCCCCTCTCCTCATTGTTAACAAAACTATCGAATGCTTCGATGCTGATGATAAGGGTGTGCTTGGAAGGATATTCCAAGCCAGCAAAGGTGTTGGGTACATTGGAAAATGTGTACCATATTTGAAGAAGCCTCACCCTACTCAATGATATGCATCAAGGTGTATTTGATGTTGTTTTGAGTTTATATGTGCAGGTTAAGTAATTGCAGGAAATGCAGAAAAATTTCTAAGTCCATGTGTCGACACCAGGAGAAGCTGTGTCGACACTTATGAAGGCTTGTGTCGACACTGGAGAAAAGTTGTATCGACACTTGGAGTTAATTGTGTCAACACCAGGAAAGGCTTTGTTGACACCTGAAGAAACTGTGTCGACACCAAGAGGCAGTGTCGACACACTGTGAAGCATTGTTGACATCAACTGTGTCGACACCAGGAGGCAGTTTCGACACACAGGATTACTTAGTCAACATCAATTGTGTCGACACTAAGAGGCAGTGTCGACACATAGAAGACTTTGTCGACATCAACTGTGTCGACACACAGGACTTGTGTTGACACACAACAGAGCTTCAACAAAGTTAAAGAAAAGAAGTGTTTGTGTCGACACATAAAATCAGTGTCGACACATTCTACAGAAGGCTGTGTCGAGAAGTATTTTCAACAACAAAGGAGTTGTGTCGACACCACCAAGACTTGTGTCGACACTTAGACCACTTGTGTCGATACATAGTCTACTTGTGTCGACACATGATGAAGTTCAGTCTCGACACTTTCAGACAAAGACAGTATTTCAAGAAGTGACTGGATGACTTGATAGCTGCCATTTCCAACCGGTCTACTGCAACTGTCAAAGTTGTCAGAAGTTTGTTAGAAACTGGATCAGTCGGTTACCTTGGAAAATGTCTATATAAAGGCATACTCCTTCAACAGAAGGAACAACTGAACAGAAGAAGAACTGATAATCACAGATTAGAAAAACTAATACATAGTTCTAAAGAAAGAAAAAAAGAAGAAGTTGGAGAGAGAGAGCTCCATCTACTGAAGTGCAGTTGCTGAACTAGGCTTCCAAGAAAGATTCCGATTGAGATCTGAATCTCAAGTCAGAAGATGATTGAAGATCAACTTCAGAAGATTCAACCCTACTGAGTTCAGATTCAAGAAGCTTTAAAGAAAGCTAAGAGAGGTTGATCTCTGCTATCCGATTCTACTAAGAACTGATCAAGAAGCCATCCATCCCTTCTCTCTTTATCTGGGTGGTGGTTATTTACTTGGTTAAATCAAATTTCTGTAGGATCTTTATAGATCTGAGTTGTAAGCCTGTGTTTATAAAGGCTGAGTTTAGGAAAACATTTTCTCTGAGTGGTAGGCCTTGTGTAGGCTGAGATAGGGCTGTGAGCCTGAGTTGTAGGAGATTGATATCTCTGAGGTATAGTCCTTGTGTAAGCTGAGGTAGGGCAGATTGCCTGAGCTATAGGAGCCTTGTTGGGTTCTGAGTTGTAAGATCTGAGGATCTGAGGTGAAGAGAAGAAGTTAGGCCGAATCTAGCACACTGCTAGATAAGCAAAAGGGGAAAGTGGATGTACCCAGACCTTGGGGAAACACTATAAAAATCTGTGTGTAATCTGTGGTGTGATAATTCTGTGAATCTGTGTTGTGTTAGCTGTAGCATTTGCAGTTTATTATTAAATAACTGATTAGATTTTTTGCCTTAAAAAGAAAAAGGAATTACACCTATTCACCCCCCCCCCCTCTAGGTGGTTAGGCACTGATTCTTTCAACTGGTATCAGAGGGAGGTTACTCAAAGAAGGACTTAATAGTCTGAGTTAGATCTATAAGGCAGATTCAATATCAAGAAAATGGGTTCAGGTGAAAATCATAAGGAACTAGGTTCTATGAAACTACCCATATGTAGAAAGGAGATATTTGGCATCTGGAAAGAGAGTGTCAGGATGTTTATGGAGGCTTCTGATCCAAGGATCTACATCATAGTAAAGGAAGGTCCTTATATTCCCATGAAGGTGTCAATTCTAGATGCAAACCAAAGAATTTCTAAGGATTATTCAGAAATGACCAAGGATGAGATCATCTTGGCAACTATGGATAAAAGAGCCCAGAATATCATAGTAAGTGTCATTGATGATGCAACTTTCCAGAATCTAATACACTGCAAGACCTCCAAAGAAATGTGGGATACTTTGATAGTCTACATGGAGGGTTCTGAAGAAGTCAGACAAGATAGAAAATCTATGCTGAACCAGGAATATGAGAGTTTCAGACAAGGAAAGTCTGACAGTATAACTAAGTGTTATAAAAAGTTCTATAGAATAGTAAATGAGCTGATGTCCTATGGGAGAACCTTCAGTACTTATGAACTGAATGATAAATTCCTAAGATCCTTGACAAAGGATTGGGACACTAAGATTTGTGCCATTAGGGAAGTGGCCAAACTTGCAGATATCTCTCCACCAACTTTGTTTGGAAAATTGCTATCATATGAGATGCAGTTGATGACAAGGAAAGAGGAAGAGAAAAGTGCAAAAGGTGAGCATAGAGAAAAGTTTGTGGCATTCAAGGCTGAAGCCACTAGGAAAAATAGGAGGATGTCTCCATCACCTCCTAAGATAGTTGCTGAAATTCCTTCAGATAATTCTGATAACCAAAGTTCAGACAGCAGTGACTTAAATGAAGATTTTGCTGCCTTCACAAGGAAGTTTCAGAGATTCCTAAAGAAGAAGCAGTGGAAGTCTAAGCCTTCCACATCTCAGCCTAAGGATGATTATTATCAAAAGAGGAAGTCATCCAAGAAGGACAGGAGTAGATCTAAGCCAAGCAAATCTACAACATCAAAGATAGTTTGCTACTGCTATAATAGGCCTGGACATGTTGTGGCTGAGTGTCCAGATAAAAGAAAAGAGTCTACTGATAAAAAGAAGATTAAACACCAGAGCAAGAAGTAGAAATCCTTTGTTGCTAAGAAGGAGAAGAGCTTGTCAGACCAATCATCTTCAGAGTCAGAATCTGAAGCTGAGGCATACATTGGTCTATATGCAGCAGATGAAGAAGAAGAGTTTCTACAAGTGCTGAACTCTATCTATGAATAAGAAGACCATCAGTGTAAGGGACTGATGGCTGTGTTAGAAGAAGACAAGTATCAGGATCAGCCTGGTCCTAGTAAGGTACAATGTCTTTCTAGAAATTCAGATTGCAGTACAGTGTCAGAGTTAGCAACATCTGCATCAAGTGATGTGGATGGATCTGAGTCTGAAGGTGATATTCATCAGTTGATAGATAATATGGAGACTTGATGCAGGCACTAAAAAAAAGCAAAAACCTGTCCAAAACACTAGCTAAGGAAATTGCAGATCTTAAGATGGCTGCATCTGATTCAGAGAAGTTGCTGGATCAGAAGTTGAATGAGATAGCCAGACTGAAAAACATTACAGTTAATCAGATGGGTACTATCACATTTAAGAATGATCAGATTAAAAATCTGGAGATTATACTTCAGAAAGAGAAAGAGATTGTGGCTAGTTTTTCTAAGCTAAAATCTGTATTACCCTTAATAGATGACTTTGTGTCACAAAAGGGTAAAGCTGGATTAGGGTTTAAGAAAAATGCATGGGCTGCTAAGTCTAATAAAAAGGGCAAAGCCCCAGCACAGAACAAGAGACCTGCTGTAAACAATTCAGCAAAGGCTGTACCTAAACAAAGGTATAAAAAGTTTGAGTGCTAGTGTTGTGGCAAAGTAGGCCATTTTGCCTTACACTGTTGGCACAATACCAGTGTCAAGGAGAGTAGCAGTCTGCCTGCTAGAAGAGCTACAGGCATATTTGTTAAATTTCAGGTAAACATGAACCAAGGACCCAAAACTCATTTGGGTTCTAAGGTTAAGTAGTCTTTATTGCAGGTGAGTCCAAGTGGTCATGCCCCTATATAGTACTTGGACAGTGGATGTTTCAGGCATATGACTGGAACAAGGGGGTTGTTGAAGGACTACACACCTATCATGGATGGCTCTAAAGTAACCTTTGGTGGTTCTGAAAAAGGAATCATTAAAGGATTTGGTAATATTTATAGTAACCAGATTACTATCACTCAAGTGGCCTATGTGAAAGGTTTGAAACACAACCTTATAAGCATAAGTCAGCTGAGTGATTTAGGATATGACATTTCATTTATTAAGAATGGATGTCATATCAAAAGGTCAAGTGATCAAAAGGTCATATTGATAGGATATAGAAAAAGAAATGTGTATTGTCTTAAATTTGAGTATGAGAACAATGTTTCTCCTATTTGTCTTGTAGCTGATGAGAGAGTCTCTCATTGTGTTAAATGGCACAAGAGGCTGGCCCATCTTAACTACAAGACTATTGGCCAACTCTTTTGCAAAGAGTTAGTGAGGAATGGTTCTCAAGTTACGTGTATAAAGGATGGGATATGCTCAGCTTGTCAAAAAGGCAAGCATACCAAATCTTCGTTTCATAGCCTTGAAAACAAGGATTCAGTGAGGTGTCTATACCTCTTGCATATGGATCTATTTGGTCCTATGCTAGTTCATAGTCTAGGTAGGAAGGTCTACACTTTTGTGGTGGTAGATGACTATTCTAGATATACATGGGTGTTCTTTCTGAGACAAAAATCTGAAACCCCAAGTGTTTTATATAGTTTTGTCAAACAAATTCAGAATGAACTGGACAGTACAGTGGTCAAAATCAGAAGTGGCCATGGCACTGAATTTCAATCTGAGAGTATGAAAAGACTGTCTGAAGAATTTGGGATATTTTAGGAATTTTCCTCACTAAGAACATCACAGCAAAATGGTATTGCTGAAAGGAAGAATAGAAGACTGATTGAGGCTGATAGAACCTTATTGAGTGATACTTCTCTCCCAAAATATTTCTGGGCTAAGGCAGTAAACACTGCATGTCATGTGATCAATAGGACAACTATCACCAAAACCCACAAAAAGACTCCCTATGAGATTATGAAGGGCAAAAAACCAAACTTATCATATTTTAGGATCTTTGGTTGCAAGTGGTATGTCCTTAACAATGGCAAGTCTTATCTAACTAAGTTTGCTGCCAAATCCCAAGATGGGATATTTGTTGGATATAGCAATAATAGTAAGGCTTATAGGGTCTACAACTTGATTACTCAAGTTGTAGAAGAGTCTGTACATGTTGTCTTTGATGAAACAAGACTGATTAACTGTGAGTTGCCAAGTAGTGCTTGCAGTTCTACAGATATAAATAAGAGAATGGACAAGCTTACCATTACAGAAGATTCTACTGTAAATCAGGAAGTGGAAAATGGTGGCTGTTGTCTAGGAGGAGTACAAGACTCTCCAAATGCTGATGAAAACCAAGAGGTGCAGCTTAATGAAGAGGCTGGAGATGTTTAACCTGAAGATATACTACCTCCAGCTAATAGACACTTAAAGGATCATCCAGCAAATCAGATAATTGGTGATCCAAGACAAGGAGTACAAACAAGGAGCAAGAATCTGAACACAGTTCTGTGCTCTAGTTTCTTATCACAAGTAGAACCCAAGAAATTTGAAGAAGCAGTTCTAGACCCACATTGGATTGATGTCATGCAAGAGGAGCTGAATCAGTTTAGAAGATGCAAGGTCTAGAAATTAGTTCCTAAACCAAAAGACCACAACATCATTGGAACAAAGTGGATCTTTAGGAACAAACTAGATGAGAATGGGATCATTGTGAAGAACAAAGCAATACTTATTGCAAAAGGATACATGCAAGAAGAGGGTATTGACTTTGATCAAACCTTTGCCCCAGTAGCAAGACTGGAAGCAATTAGTATGTTCCTTGCTTATGAAGCATTTCAGGGCTTTAAGGTATTTCAAATGGATGTAAAATCAGCATTCCTAAATGGAAATTTAAAGGAAGAAGTCTATGTAGATCAACCCTCAGGTTTTGTTGATCCTCTCAAACCTGATTATGTTTATAGACTTAGGAAAGCATTATATGGGTTAAAGTAAGCCCCAAGGGCCTGGTATGAAACCCTATCTAATTTCCTCATTGAGAATAAATTCTCAAGGGGGAAAATAGACAAGACTCTATTCCTTAGGGAATCCAAAGGAGAGATAATCCTAGTCCAAATATATGTTGATGACATAATATTTGGGTCTACTGAAAGTAACATTTGTAAAACATTTGCAAAACTTATGCAAGGGAAATTTGAGATGAGCAGTATGAGAGAACTTAAGTTCTTCTTGGGTCTCCAAGTAAGACAGACTGAAGATGGCTTGTCCATATCACAGTCTAAGTTCACCCTGGAGTTAATTAAGAAGTATGGTATGGAATCATCCACTACCATGAGAACTCCTATGGGGACAAGTGTATCTCTTAGCAAAGATGATACAGGAAAACCTGTAGATGAAACTTTGTATAGAGGTATAGTTGGCTCCCTCCTGTATTTGACTGCTAGTAAACCAGATATCATGTATGCTACATGTGTCTGTGCTAGGTACCAATCCTACCCTAAAGAATCTCATCTTACTGTAGTAAAAAGGATTTTGAGATATCTTAAGGGCACACCTTATCTATGCCTTTGGTTCCCTAGGAATGTTGATTTTCTACTGACAGGCTATTCAGATGCAGACTTTGCAGGTCGCAAAGAAGATAGAAAGAGTACTACATGCACCTATCAATTTCTAGGAGGAAGATTGGTGTCTTGGAGCAGTAAGAAGCAGACTAGTGTGACAATATCCATAGCTGAGTCAGAATATGTGGCTGCAGGAAGCTGCTGTGCACAACTTTTGTGGATTCAGCACCAGCTAGTAGACTATGGTATTCAAGTAAGTAGAACACCTTTGTTTTGTGATTCTACAAGTGCAATTTCTATTGCTAATAATCTTATTTCACATAGTAGGACTAAGCATATAGAAATTAGATGCCATTTTCTTAGAGAACATGTAGAGAAAGAGGACATTTCACTAGAATTTGTCAAAACAAATTATCAAATTGCAGATATGTTTACTAAGGCTCTGGATGAAACTAAATTCAATAAGTTTAAAATTGAATTAGGAATGTTAAACATAGCTTAGTTTAACAAAATTGGCTAAGTAAAACTGTGTCGACATATCCAGCTAAAAGGTGTCGACACAGAGAAGTGTTGTCGACACTTCAGAAAAGTGATGTCGACACATCTAGAGTAGTTGTGTCGACACATTCAGGATAGTTGTGTCGACACTGGCGATAAGTGTCGACACATAAGTTTTGTCGACTATATTGGTGTCGACACATGCAGATGTCTATGTCGACATTCAAACACTGAGTCGTCAGTTAAGGATATTTGTGTCAACACATCATAATTGGTGTCGACACATAGTAGTCAACACCGTTGTCAAGACTTAAGTAGTATGTGTCGACACTTTTCAATAGTGTCGACAGTTTTCAACAGTGTCGACACATTCAGTGATTGTTGACGTGCCTTTTCACCTTCATTTTTAGAAAGGTATAAATAGGTCATCAACATTGTCTATCGACGCGCTCTCCATAATTTTGAGACCAAAACTGTGTGTCGACATCTCTCTCATCTAAATTTAAGATTTCTGTAAACCCTAATGGCGCCAAAGATCAAGGATAATGTCAATGAAGGATACGAACTGGCTCGAAACGCATTTGATGGAGCGGAATCAGAAATTACAGGAGTAGTAACCCTAATTGCAGAGAATGGGTTGGAGTTTCTAGTTTCTGAACCAACAAAGATTTCGAAGAAAGAAACACTAGAATTCTTTGGTGCTGCTATGCTAGATCAAACAGGACTCAAATTTAGATCCACAGTCCATGGTGTAAAGGTAAAAATCACCCAGAAGAGTTTAAGGAAAGTTCTACATCTGCCAAGAACACAAGAAGAAGAAGATGTACTTGCATCTAAGCTACGGGAAGCACTTCAATGGTGTGGACTAGATTCCACCATGAAGATAGGCTCAGCTTTGAACAGGAAGGGCATAAATATACAAGGGAAGTTCTTATCAGAAGTTGTAGGAAAGGTGATTCTATGTAAGCCAGGGGGCATGATAGGATATCAGCCCATATGTTCAGTTTAATGTCCAGAATCATCTATAGACTAAACACTAATTGGTCTGTAGTCATTTTTGACAAGATTAAGGAAAGTATAAAGAAGCCAAATCTTGCAAGGATTGTGAGCTTGTATTTAGCTGGAACAATACCTGAAGTGATGGAACAGTCAGCTGGGACTAAGATAAATCATATGAGAAGTATGAACATTATGATCATCTCCAGGTGGGAGAGGGTATTAACTAAGGATATGCCTACTCCAGAGAAGGAAGCCCCATCACAGAGGAAGCAGAAGAAAGCCAAAAAGGCTCATGAACCTTCTAGTAGTTCAGAGTAGCAAGCAGCTTCCAGTTCTAATGAGAAAGAAGCTGTCAATGCTGGAAGGTCACCAGTAAGAAATATAGATGCACAGAGGCAGGGGGAGCAACCATTTGCTAGCCCCATCCACCTGGATCCACTCCAGGGGGAGCCTCACAATGAGGAAGTACCAACTCACTTGGACAGTGAAATGGCTACTCAAACAATTCTTGAGGTAATACAAGAGGTTAATAAATCCATTCTTAATGATAAGGATGAGACACTAACTGAATTTTTGAATGATGTTGACCAGCCAACACAATTACACAGTCAAGCTCAAGATGTAATCATGGAGGATACATTAGCAGTTGTTGATGCTCCAGAAATAAGAGAATCTCCAGTCCCTTCCCAATAAGAGTTTACCCTAGATGGGTTGTTCACTGCTATGGAGCAAGTGACTCAGGGGGAGACAGCAAGATTTGAGGGAGAGCAAGCCAATATTGAGAAGGAGCAAGTAGGTGCTCAAGGGGAGAAAGAAAGAGCTGAGGAGAAAGACCCTCAGGTGGAGCTACCTAGAACTGAAAATGTATTGCCTCCTAGTTCAAAAGATAGAGTTGACATAGCTAGTTCCTTAGCATCTGAGGATGAAGAAGCTACAAGAGCTAAGAAGAGGAAGCTTATGGTCTTCAAAAGGAGAAACCAAAGCTACAAAAAGACATTACAAACTGCTGCTTCTCAGCCTGCCCCAGCAACAGATTATAGCTCCTTATTAATCTCACTGCAAGTAAAGCTGGATGAGCAAAGGATTGCAATGGAGAAGTATATGTATGAGACCCACAAAGATCTACAATTCACTTTGGCTCAGGATATCAAATCTATAAGATTTGAAGTTAATCAGAATAAGAAAGAAATGATTGATTGTTTCCACAAGGGTGGAAATGCAGTGGTTTACCTAGCAACTCATCAAGAGAAAATCAAGTCTCAAGTTGATAATATGGCAGTCAAGCAAGGCTATGTCCTAGAGAATCAAATCAAAATGAATGATAATCTGACTGCCTCTCAAAATGCAATTGTTACAGAAATGAAAAATATTGCTACTGCCCAGACTGCAACAAGGACTCAAGCCAAAGCAGACTTTGATAAGCAATTTCAAGAAGGAATAGTTGCTGTCAAAACCGCTATTGATGATTCTCAAAAGACCATTTCTGGCCAACTACTGAAGTTAAAGGCATTCTACAAAGATGGTGTCAATTTTCTAGATGAACAGATCAGATTCCAAAAGGATGATCTCAGAGATCATGTTGCCAGAGAAGTCATAAAGGGGGAGAGAGTATTAGTCAAAGCTGGATCTAATCATGCTAAATGGATTTCTAATAGCATCAGAGCCACACTTGTATATCCACCCCTCTGTGATGATGACAATATAGCTGAATCTGGAGTACATCCTGCTTATTTTGGAGGTGAACAAGCTGAAGTTGCTCAAGTAATCTACCCTCCAGCAGATTTTGAGATGATATATCAAGAAGTACAGTCTATGTACAGTCCTCCAGAGGGTAATAAAAATATTATTCTTGAGAAAGTAGACAAGCCTGTGCTAGAGGAAGTTTTGAACAAAGAGCAAGAAGCTCTTTTGTCTAAGAAGAGATTCAGAGAACAGGCAAAATTGAAGCCTGATTTTGAGCGGTGGATTCCTACTTCTAGGAACATTATACTGACTTCTTGGAAAGCTGTTAAGGATAAGACTCAAGAGAGGGGTAAATGGTACTCTGAGCAAGAGTGGAGAAAGAATGAATCCAGGCAAGAAGCCATAGTTCAGTATAGAAGAAAGGCAAAACTTGGGAAGCTACCTCCTAATGCTCAGGAGCCTAGCAAATATTTCCCTAAGCCCTTTCACTACTTTGAAAGACAAAAAATAAGGGCTGAAGAACTTAAGAAGAAAGATCTAAAGGGCAAGAAGCCTGCTGATGCTACTGATGCTCCAGTTCAAGCCAAGGTCCAAACAGGCAAAGGAATTGTCATCAAGGAGGCAGAGCAGCCTTAGATTAGATTTACTAGATTTTATCACATTGTAAACTTTAGTGTTTAAAATCTATGTAAAAATATTATAAAAGAATCTTTTGAAAGTTAAACAAAACATGATTAATGATCATTCTGCTTGCATTGTTATTCTGTGATAATTTGTTATATATGTTTTGTTTTAGAAGTTACCCTATCATATAATATTTGTTATACATCATAATGTGTATTTGTTATGAATGGTGTATATCATTGACTAAGGGTTATAACTTCTCCAAATAGGGGGAGATTGTTGGGTATATTGGAAAATATGTATCAGATTTGAAGAAGCCTCACCCTACTCAATGATATGCATCAAGGTGTATTTGATGTTGTTTTGAGTTTATATGTGCAGGTTAAGTAATTGCAGGAAATGCAGAAAAATTTCTAAGTCCATGTGTCGACACCAGGAGAAGCTATGTCGACACTTATGAAGGCTTGTGTCGACACTGGAGAAAAGCTGTGTCGACACTTGGAGTTCATTGTGTCGACACCAGGAAAGGCTTTGTCGACACCTGAAGACACTATGTCAACACCAAGAGACAGTGTCGACACACTGTGAAGTATTGTCGACATCAACTGTGTCGACACCAGGAGGTAGTGTCGACACACAGGAATACTTATTCGACATCAATTATGTCGACACCAAGAGGCAGTGTCGACACACAGAAGACTTTGTCGGTATCAACTGTGTCGATACACAGGACTTGTGTCGACACACAGCAGAACTTCAACAAAGTTAAAGAAAAGAAGTGTTTGTGTCGACATATAAAATCAGTGTCAACACATTCTACAGAAGGCTGTGTCGAGAAGTATTTTCAACAACAAAGGAGTTATGTCGACACCACCAAGACTTGTGTCAACACTTAGTCCACTTGTGTCGACACATAGTCTACTTGTGTCGACACATGATGAAGTTCAGTCTCGACACTTTCAGATAGAGACAGTATTTTAAGAAGTGACTGGATGACTTGACAGATGCCATTTCTAACCGATCTACTGCAACTGTCAAAGTTGTCAGAAGTTTGTTAGAAACCGGATCAGTCGGTTACCTTGGAGAATGTCTATATAAAGGCATACTCCTTCAACAAAAGGAATAACTGAACATAAGAAGAACTGATAATCACAGATTAGAAAAACTAATACACAGTTCTAAAGAAAGAAAAAAGAAGAAGTTGGAGAGAGAGAGAACCATCTACTGAAGTGCAGTTGCTGAACCAGGCTGCCAAGAAAGATTCAGATTGAGATCTGAATCTCAAGTTAGAAGCTGATTGAAGATCAACTTCAGGAGATTCAACTAATAACTGAACCAGGCTACTGAGTTCAGATTCAAGAAGCTTTGAAGAAAGCTAAGAGAGGTTGATCTCTACTATCTGATTCTACTAATAACTGATCAAGAATCCATCCATCCCTTCTCTCTTTATCTGGGTGGTGGTTATTTACTTGGTTAAATCAAATTTCTGTAGGATCTTTATAGATCTGAGTTGTAAGCCTGTGTTTATAAAAGATGAGTGTAGGAGAACATTTTCTCTGAGTGGTAGGCCTTGTGTCGGCTGAGGTAGGGCTGTGAGCATGAGTTGTAGGAGATTGATATCTCTGAGGTGTAGGCCTTGTGTAGGCTGAGGTAGGGCAGATTGCCTGAGCTGTAGGAGCCTTGTTGGGTTCTGAGTTGTAAGATCTGAGGATCTAAGGTGAAGAGAAGAAGTTAGGTCGAATCTAGCACACTGCTAGATAGGCGAATGGGGAAAGTGGATGTACCCAGACCTTGGGGAACCACTATAAAAATCTGTGTGTAATCTGTGGTATGATAATTCTGTGAATCTGTGCTGTGTTAGTTGTAGCATTTGCAGTTTATTATTAAATAACTGATTAGATTTGCTACCTTAAAAAGAAAAAGGAATTATACCTATTCACCCCCCCCCCTAGGTGGTTAGGCAATAATTCTTTCAAAAGGACTTCATAGTCCTCCAAATTCTCTCACAACCATGATGGGTTATATCTACCCTTACCCTTTCAAACATTCTCTTTACAAAACACTTCTTAGTGTTCATTCTTGCTTTTCAACAAAGCTTTTATCAGGGATCTCATACTGATACAGTTTCCTTCTTGTATTGCTTCCTCCTCTATTCTCTCTTCTCCAAGAGGTCACTGAGCCACAGAGATGTTGCCGAGTCTTGCTATAGGCCCCCTTGGGATTGGATTCTGGCGTAAGACCACAGTGACCACATATCGCGGGGAGATTTTGCATATGTATGTAGTGGGGGCTATCCAACTCTCATGCGGAGGAATACTGGACTTTGGATCCTAGCCGGCATCTAACACAGAGTGCGTGCTAGGGAGGCCCCATATGTTAGCTCTGCTGTGCTATGTTAGGATACATCACAGTTACGGTGATCTTTGCTTGACAAGCAATAGTGACTAAGCATAGCCTTGTCTCTTTGATCATCTCACGACTATGATGGTCGAGCGTTCTCTAGTGCTCCTAATCCATGCTTCCACGGGGTCCTCTACTCCACTAATCAATCCACAGACAAGCTATAGGCCTCTTGGCGCAAATAGTCTCATTGATCAGTGATGTAGTAACCCAAAGCATGTGATCAGTGCCACTAGCGATCCTTCTCAGGATTTCCCTTGCTTTTCTCCTTTATGCCCTCCTAGAGGATGCGTGGCCAGCCCGCTTTGAGTAGGACTATACTCGGGATGATTTTTATCAGGCAAGCAATACATAAGGCCCACGGGTGTTCTCTTGTGGAGGCATCCAGTCCTTCTTAGTCATCTCTGAGTATAGACCTCTTTTTTGTCAACTGCCTTCTTTCACAGGTGAACAGGTTAATCCGACCTACCAAAAGGATTTCCAGCATTCACTTTGCTTATGCTCATCTTTTTTGCATTGCCTGCTCAAAGCTCTACCAGGATGTATCAGACATTTCCTCTACTATCTGGTCATATCGACCTTATCTTATCAACAGTTAACACTTACAAGCCTTCTCCCAGGTACTTGCAAGCCTCTTTCATATATTGTCTGCTTCTAACTCTTCTCTTTGTAGAAATCAGCAGGCACCTACAAGCCTCATCCAGGTACTTGCAGTTTAATTCATTATTCTATGTCTGATGCTCACTCTTTTCTTTGCAGTGGTTAGCAGACACCTGCAAGCCTCATCCAGGTACTTGTAGTTTAATTCATCATTCTATGTCGGTTGCTCACTCTTTTCTTTGCAGTGGTTAGCAGACACCTGCAAGCCTCATCCAGGTACTTGTAGTTTAATTCATTATTCTATGTATGTGGCTCACTCTTTTCTTTGCAGTGGTTAGCAGACACCTGCAAGTCATATCCAGATACTTGCAGCTTATTCTTTGTATACAATACCTGCTTCTAACTCTCACTTTGTAGAGATCAGCAGACCCTTGCAAGTTTCTACATCAGGTACTTGCAAGCTATTTTCATGTTTTGCCTGCTCCTAACTATCTTCTTGCAAAGATCAGCCGATACTTGCGAGCTTCTTCACAGGTACTTGCGAGTTACTTTCATATACTGCGCCTACTTTTAACTCTTCTTTTGCAGAGACCAGCAGATACCTGCAAGTTGCTTTCAGGTATTTGTGGCTTTCTCTACTCCCGAATTTATTTCTAAACCTCACTTTTGCAGAAACCAGCAAAGACTTGTGAGTTCCTTCCAGGTACTTACAATTCATTTTTCCTTCTTGTATACTCTTCATCCTTCCTTTTGTATAGGATAATAGGTGCTTGCAAGCCTCCATCAGGTACTTGCAAGTTATTATGTTTCTATGTTTTCCTCTCTCTTTCATTTTGCAGAACTTAGTGGAAGACACATCTTCTTCATTTTGCAAAGACAAACTCAGGTACGCACAAGATGTACCACCCATACATGCCTACCCTAACCTTCCTCTTGTAGGAAAATAGACAGGCAGCACCAAACTCCTAAGGAGAGGCTTCAGGTTCTATCTCTCCTTGCCCCCTTCTCTTTCCCTTGGGGTGGATCACGATTTTCGTGGGTCTCCAACTTTTTCGAAGTTCTATTCAGAACTTAAAAAAGTGCGGGGATTATGTTAACCAAGAAATCGGCGATCTATCCTAAGGCAGCAAGCTTGCTCGTCGCGGCCTGCCCCAGGTTTCTCCTGGGGGCCGTGATGCGCTAGGCCGCGTGGCTTGCGCGGTCTCAGCGGTCTGACCCACCAGGCCGCGCGCCTTCCCTTGGTTAGCAGGGGCCGCAGAGTACTTTCGCAGTCCGCCTCTACAGGCCACCCCCTTTTTTTAGCATAACCGCAAGGTTGTCCCCGCAGGACTCTCTCGGCCGGACTCAACTACCTACCTACCCCAGGCCGCCATCCGGCTACCCGCCAAGACCAGCAGCAACGTCCCATTCATTGCGAGCTCGGCGGACTTGAAGTGCGGTCGAGACGTCCAGTCCGCCTTCACCGCTGAATCCCAACAGAAACAACCAGGATCTATCTCCAACGCAAGCGGACTCAGCATTGCAGCAGCCGCAGACTTGGAGGACTCTCTTTGCAGTCCGCCTTTCCTTGGCCAGCGCCAGCTTCTCGACAGCAGCAGGGTCAACTCCTCCTCAGTCTGCTGCCTTGGCGTGGACTCAGGTAGCAGTAGCGGACTCCTTCTAGTCCGCCGGGCAGCAGATCCTCCAGAAGACAGTCCCGGTCCGCATAACCTCGTGTGAACTCGGCGGACTCCGCAGGCACTCTTCTGATCGCACCAGCTCGCTCGGTTCAGCAGCGGCGGACTCAAAAGATTCTCCTTGCAGACCTCCGCTTAGCCTCCAGCGTCCACCAGCACAGCTGCAGGAGGACAGTCCCAGCTCAGCAGTGACGGACTCCGCGAACCCGCATTGCAGTCTGCCACTAAGTCTCCTATTTTGTCGTCAACAACACCGGCTTCAGTACCAAGTTCCAGTCCGTGCGGCCTATTACGGACTCGGCGGACTCCGTCTCCATCACGCTCAAGTAACCGTCTCACCGGGGGTAACGTCACAGCAAGCCGTTAGCTTCTCGGGCCTATAAATAGACCCCCACGTCTCTCATATGGGGGAGGCCTCATCATCGCCAAGGTGCTCGCGCTCGAAGTCAGACAGCCTGCCCTCCTTCTGCGGACTCCGTTTCTCAGTCTGCACCCCCTCTGCGCCTTTAGTCGCGCGGCCTGCCGGCCTCTGGTTCTGCAGTCCGCGCGGTCTCCCGATTCCCTTAACCGCGCGGCCTGCCGGGTACGCTCTTTAGTCCGCACGGCCTCTTCTGGCACTTCTTCCTTAGCTTCCAGCTTCCTTCTTGTACCTTTTACTGCTTTCTTGAAAAGGTGTATTAGCAAGTTGTAACTCTCGCTATTAATCAAAGGAAAGCCCGTCGCAAGAGTGGAATTCAAGCCTCAGCGGGCGAAGTCTGCTGTTGCCGCTGCTAGCGGCCCCCCTCTCTTTTTCCCAGCTCAGCTGAACTTCCTCTCGGCATCAACTGTAAGCACGATCGTCCAAGTTCCCGTCCGCTCGATAGCTCCTGATCAACCTCCTCTTCTCATCAGCCTTCCCGGCTGCTCTCAGCACCCTCTCCTCTATCCCCGCAACTCCTTGACAAGCGTTTGCTCCACTCTCGAGTACTCAGAAGCTTCCTTCATTCCTCCTCACTCGTAACCTTCATCCTCTTCCTCTCCTAGCTTGTGAGATCGAACACTCCCTCCGTGTTAGCTACCCGGTTCCGCTTTCGTGCGCCAACAATGTCTAACATAGTACAATTTGTCCTCTCGGACACACCATTATTATGCAGTGTTCTTGGTGGAATGAACTGTGATACAATATCACACTCTTTCAGATGATCATGAAACTCATGCCTCAGGTATTCGCCACCTCGATCAGATTAGAGTGCTTTAACCCTTTTACCCAGCTGGTTTTCTACTTCGTTCTCAAATTCTTTGAACCTTTCAAAGGTTTCAGATTTTCACTTTATAAGATACAAATATCTGTATCTACTGAAATCATCAATAAATATAACAAAGTAGAAGTACCCACCTCTAGCCATAGAAGTCATGGGTCCGCATACATCACTATGTACTATACCCAAGAAATCATCAGCCCTCTCATTGAAACCAGTGAAAGGGACCTTAGTCATCTTGACTAACAAATAAGACTCGCATCTCTCAAATGATTCATAATCTAATGAGTCCAGTAGTCCATCTTTATGGAGGTTGGATATGCGTTTCTCATTTATATGGCCCAAACAATAATGCCAAAGGTACGTAGGATTCGAGTCATTCATTTTAGTCTTTTAGCATTTTTTATATTATAGATCTGAGGGTCTAAGTTTAAAATATATAAACCATTAAACATTTGGGCTATAACATAACAAATATCATTCTTAAATATAGAACAATAACTGTTCTTAATAACAAAAGAAAATCCAATCATGTCCAAACAAGAAATAGATATAATATTTTTAGTTATGGAAGGAATATAATAATAATTATCAAGTTCTATTACACCACTAGGCAAAGAAAGATAGTAAACTCCTACGGCAATAGCAGCAAATCTTGCTCTATTGCCAACACGCAGGTCCACCTCTCCTTTACTCAGCAATCTTCTCCTTCTCAGTTCCTGCACATTTATACAAATATGAGAACAACATCCGGTATCCAATACATAGGATGAAGGAGCAGAAAGGTTTATCTCTATAACATAGATACCTGAAGCGAAATTCATACCTCCCTTCATCTTATGCAGACCCTCAATATAAGAAGGATAGTTCCTACTCCAATGATCAGCTTTGCCATAGTGGTGGCATTTCCCTGCTTTCGCCAACCCTTTCTTCTTCAGTCCTGAAGTCTTGGGCTCAAGAGGTGAGTTGGGTACTACCATAATCTTCTTGAACCCCTTGGCCTTGGCCTTGCCCTTGCCTTTGTGAGTATGGGGCTTGCAGGATTGACCTTCTTCATATTGAGTTCGACAGTTCTCAACATGCCTATGAGCTCGGGTAGTGTCTTATCTATTTCATTCATGTTATAGTTCAAGACGAACTGCTCATAACTGTTCGGCAATGATTACAGGATCAAGATTGTAGCCAACTATTGACCTAGAGGAAAGCCTAGCCTCTCAAGGTTCTCTATATACCTAATCATCTTGAGTGTGTGAGTTCTTACTAAGTCTCAAGCTCCCATCTTACACTGAAACAATGCCTTGGTGACGTCAAACCTCTCTTGCTGAGCTTGCCCTTGAAACATTTTCTTAAGATGCTCATCAATTTCCTTGCAACTCATGTTCTCGTGTTGCTTCTGAAGCTCATAGTTCATGGTTGCCAGCATGAGGCATTCGACATCCAAGGAGTGATCTTGATGCTTCTTATAAGCATCTTTGTCAGAACGGGACGCATTCTCGGCTAGTTGTTATGGGGATTCCTCTTACAAAACATAGAGCTCATGCTTTTGTCTTAGAACAATTCTCAAGTTTCTATACCAGTCTAAATAGTTTGTCCCACTTAGTTTCTCTTTCTCAAGGATGGCTCTAAGGGATAGAGTGGAATGAGATTCACTTGCCATGGAAATTCTACAAGGATTTAACAAAGTAAAATTAGTACTACATTTCAAAATACATATAATTTATTTCAATTAGGACTTTAATCAAAATAATCCTGTTATTTTTATCAAACTGATAACCCTCGATATCAATTCGGAGAAATAAAGCGAGCAGCTCTCTTTGTGGACAAGATCCATATTTCACCAACACTATGAGTCAGCTTTGGCTTTTCTCTGATAATGCAGTTATTTAGGTAGGCCTTTATTGTCGATTGCATCACTATACAACTCTTGTATGGCTGATGAATAACTCTTTATTCACATCTATCCTATGGTGCATGCCAACCCTATGCCTCTGGGCGCTCAACCTTTGAGGTCACCCAGTTAAGATTAATTCGATGTCTATAGTTGGATATCATAATTATCCGCTCGCACCCTCACCAAAATAGATAAATGCACCTTGCTTTGGCAAGCCCACACTTCATCGATCAAGGTAGAAAGAGTGTCATCCATCGGAAGGCATCTGAACACTTAAAATTACATAAGAGATTTTTGAGAAAAAATGATTAACACTTAATTATGGTTAACTATTAACCAATATGCACATCCACAAAATAAAATTTACAGCAGTCATAATCCAAGTGCATCCCAGATGTGCACAATAAAATCATCAACATTTGACGAATTGGGCTAAATCTAAACATCTAGAACCTTTCTAAATCTTCAAATTTGCATGCACTGGACATGAGCAACACCAACTCCACTTACACAGTAGACAAGCTTGTCTCTTTATGTGAGATCCAAAATCTAACACACACTTGGATTTATAAACCAACATAAGGGACAGTTACTGTTAAGGAGTAACAAAGATATCAATAACAAAATCACTTGCATTCTTGGTGGGGTTCCAAGAATAGATTTGGGTATTTAGAACACTTCTAAAATTTCCAGATCTACACGCAATGGATTTAGCAACTTCTGAAACAATGATCATTGCATGATCTTCCCTCTGATACTACTGTTAGGTTTTGTTATACGTCACAACACTTGTGCGCAGCGAAAATGGAACAAGAAAATCCAAAATAGATCGGATCTAGCGATGAACATTAATCAAGAAGTAAAGTGCATTAAATAAAATTTTACCTTTGAGGGATTGAGTCAATACTCAACCAAGGTGCTCCGATTGATTCCAACAAACGGTAACGACCTGAGTTCCGAGTGTTGAATTGTGTTCACGCCTCTACAGGTGATCCACACGAATGGGAGAACCCTTAGACTCTTATCGCATAAGATCTAGGTCAGAAGATAATATTTTGCGTCTTCATAGACTGCTAGGTCTGCTCCAGAAGAGGCGACGGCGATGAGTACGGATGACTTGGAAACACTTTCCAGTGAAGTACAAGGATGACAGATAGTCGGCGGCGAGATCAACATTCATGGTCTTTTCAAAACAGTTCTGTCGGGAGGAAAGAAGAGCTGACACTGGATTAAGTCAAAACCGTATCGTAATTATCTCAGTGTAACTAGTTCGGTTTACTATACATATCGTATATATACTGAATACCGAGCCAACCCATACCAGCAGACCGCGTCGAACCCGACATAGAGGAAATAAACCGGATGAAATAGAATTCGTCTGGTATCATGTCGATATTTGACGATCAACACTTGACGCGATGAATCGTTGAGTATACACGTCGATATTCGACGAATCAACACTTAACTCGATAAATCGTTGAGTGCACTCAACACACTCAACGCCAAACTCATCAAATCAACACTTGACTCGACGAATCATTGAATGAACTCAACGCACTCAACGCCATCAATCAATGAGTCAACATTTAATGCAACGAAGGCATCAAATGACCTCGACGCTCTCAGCGCATAATTTGACAAGTCAACATTTGACTCTACGAAGGAGTCGAGTGGTCTCAACGCTTATCGACAAGTCAACATTTAACTCGACGAAAGTATTGTGTGGTCTCGACGCAGTCAATGCTTGGCTGTGTAGACTTGATACACTCAATGGCATCATTTGTCGAATCAACGATTAACTCGACAAATCGCCGAGTGGTCTCAACATTCTCAACGCTAACTTGATGAATCAACACTTGACTCGTCGAAAGCTTTGAGTAGTCTCAACGCATTCAAAGCATGACTAAGTCTAGTCCTTTACTCATCACTTGATAGTGCTTGGTCCTTCACTCATCACATGAGTAAGACCAACATAATGCAATCTTCCAAATTCTCCAAACATTCTTATGTGTGACCCTGATAGGCTCATACTACATTGGCAGTGAGATTACATGTTTGATCACTTCTAGATCACCATGGTAGCACCAACACCTTCTTGGTGAGGATCTGTGGGAAGTTGTCGATGAGTACAACTGGCAAGAAGTGGTCTCTTCCTGAGGCAATGCTGAGGCGGTGAAGGCGTGGAAGCGAACAGATGCTAAGGTTGCATTCTCTTTGAAGTGCGACATTTCATCGGAGTTGTTCAACCACATCATGAATTATCAGTCTGCAGCTAAGATAAGGATGGCCTTGGATGGCCTGCTCAACAAGAAGAATGTAGCTCGACTAAAATTCTTGAAGAATGAGTTGGCGAAAGCCACTCAGGGAGACCTGTCAGTGTCATCTTTTTCTTGAAGATGAAGAACAACTGCGATGAAATATCGGCACTAGACCCGGAAGAGCCTATCTTAGAGGTGAATTTGAAAAGGCACATCATTCATGGTTTGTAGAAGGAGTATGTGGCCTTTGTAACTTCTGTTCAGTGCTGGGCCAAAGAGCTGTCATTGCTGGAGCTGGAGAACTTGTTGGCTTCGCATGAGAGCCTAGAAAAGCAGATGGCTGGAGTGTTGGTCTCTAAGGGAGACGATAATGTTCTCTTCTCGGGAAGAATAAGAGATAGGACAGGAAGAATAAGACATCTATTAGCGATGGTCCATCTTATTCATCACAGCAGAAGAGGAGCAAGCCTCTTAAGGTTGATGACGAGAAGAAGAGGGGTGGAGACCAATGATATAGATGAAACTAGATTGATCACATCTACAAGGATTGTAGGGTTAAACTTCAGTCAGGGTATACGATAGAGAAGGAGGCTGAGTCCAAATCTGAAGATGGAGGATGGGGAGGTACTTTCATGACGAGCACTTATTTTGGGAACTTTCCTCCATTGATTATCAGGAGGACTGGATTGTGTACTCTAGGTGTGGTCATCACCTCACCGGAGATGGGTCCATGTTCTCGTCACTACGGGAGAATAAAGGTAATGCCTCTATTATTACGACTGATGATACTATGCTTGCAGTAGAGCAGGAGGGATCAGTTTCTTTGGGTAGTGATCAGGGGCCACTCACTTTGTGAAGTGTGTATCACGTGCCTGGGATGAAGAAAAATCTCTTCTCAGTGACTAATTTGGTGGGTGTTGGGTATCACATTCTATTTGGCCCGATAGAAGTGAGGTTTCTCCGGAACGTTTCAGCTGTGAAAACTGACGTTACTCATATTGGGAGGATGGTGAAAGACTTGTTCATTTTAGTGACAAGTTCATATGTTGACAAGATGAGGGTGAATGATAGCGTAGCTATCTGGCACAAGATGTTGGGACATGTTGGGATGGATAAGCTAAAGGTTATAGCGGTGAAAGGTCTGGTTCATGGCCTGCCTAGTCTTTCTTCCTGCGACGACGGTCATGTTTATGCTAGTTGTTAGTATGGAAAGGCACATCGCCTTCCATTTAACATATCACAGACTAGGTGTAGAGCACCGTTGGAATGCATCCATGGTGATCTAATGGGGTCTACCGTCACACCCAGTCTCGGCGGATGTAGGTATATGCTTATTCTTGTTGATGAATATTCCAGGTATACATGGGTATACTTTCTAAAGGACAAGGAAGAAGCATTCAGAAGGTTTGTGGAGTTAAAGGAGCTCGTGGAAGGCCGACTCGATCTGCGAATTAGGAAGTTGAGAATGGATAATGGCGGAGAGATTATTCGCTTGATTTCTCTAACTTTTGCAGAAAGTTCGGAATCCAATTGGAGCTTACTTTTGCTCACACTCCACAGCAGAACAGAGTTGTAGAACATAAAATCTGTCATTTGACAAAGACATTCAAATGCTGGCTTCATGCAAAAGGCATTTCCAGGGCCTTCTAGGCAGAGCAAATGGCATGTGCGGCATACGTCATCAACAGGATGCCCCTCAGTCCTAACAATATGAGATCCCCTCATGAGTTGGTCTTTAAGGAGAAGTTCAGTGTGGAAAATCATCTGGTTTCCGGTTCCACATTCTATGTGCACGCTCCAGACTCGCTCAGGACAAAGCTAGATGTGAAAGCAAAGAAACTAGTCTTTGTTGGATATGATGACCAAAAGAAGGGTTGGAAGTACATGGATCCAGAGATACTGAATTTTGTTGTCTCCTAGGATGTGTTATGTGATGAGTTAATATCATACCAGGGTAGCTCGTCTGTGGAGCTACATGAGATCAAATCTGATGGAGGATAAGGAGAAGTTGCTCAGGATCTTCTAGTGGAATTTCATGTATCGCCAGGTACTCCGGCGGTAACTAGCTCTAGGGCGAAAGTTTCTAGATTTGGAAGCAGGGGGAGCGATGCACCTAGTGTGCCCTGGATCAGAGCTACCATAGAAGAAGCAGCGGGAGTGGTAGATCAGGGTCAAGCCCTGCGGAGGTCCAAGAGGACTATTATTCCACAATCTCGATATAGGGACGGAAATATGGTGAGTTTTATCTCATGTTTCTTCGCAGGTCCCTTGGATGAACGTGTGTCTTTGTGCTTTGAGAATGGTACTGGAGTTAAGAACTGGGAGGATGCTATGAATGAGGAGATGTCTGCCCTCAGGAAGAATGAGTCTTGGGTTCTTGTGCCCAAAGTTAAAGGCATCAGTCTTGTGACGTGCAAGTGGGTGTATATGTTTAAGAAGAAGGCTAACGGGAGTATCGAGCAGTACAAGGATTTCCTTGTAGCTAGGGGGTTCTCTCAATAATTTGGGGAAGATTATGATGAGACATTTAGCCATGTGGCCAAGATAACTTCAGTACGAGTGACGGTCTCCTTAGCGGCTTGCCAAGGGTGGAAGATATGGCAGCTCGGCGTGAACAATGCCTTTCTTTATGGCGAGATTGATAACGATACCTTCATGGTGCATCCACCGGGTTACGTATATGAGGAGTAACCAGGGCATGTATGCAAGCTGAATAAGGCCCTCTATGGTCTTAATCAAGCGTCTAGGGTGTGGTATGGGAAGATCGCAGAATATCTCCAGTTCCGCGGGTACTTTGCTTCAGACTCAGATTCCAGTCTGTTCGTTAAGAAGCAAGGGGAGCCTCATGTCCTCGTTCTGTTATACACTGACGATATGATCGTCACTGGGAACTCGAAGGAGGAGTTGGCTAGGCTCCAGATTTAGCTAGCTATTTGATATGAGATAAAGGATCTGAGTGAGATTCACCATTTCCTTGGGCTTGAAGTGGAGAGGCAGAAGAATAGGATGCTCATTTCTCAGAAGGGCTATACGGAGCGAATCATCAAGCGATTTGGTATGGGGGAAAGGAAGAGAGGTTCTACTCCACTAGAGGTTGGCTTGAAGCTTCGGCGGGATGAGGGAAGGGTTCTTCGAGACCCTTTGGTGTTCTGAGCTCTTATGGGGAGTCTTATATACATGACTATTACTAGGCCGGATATTGCTTACGCAATTGGCCAGGTGATTCAGTATATGGTCGAGCCGCAGAAACCTCATCTGATGGAGGCTAAGGGTATTTTGAAGTACGTCAAGTCCACCTTAGAGTTGGATCTCTTGTATAAGAGGGACATAGGCTTTTGTCCACATGGCTACACGGATGTTGATTATGGGGGGAGATATAGATGATCAAAAGTCCACATCTGGTTATATCTTCCTCACGGGATTGACGGCATTTTCATGGTGCAGCAAGAAGGAGGATTTAGTATCCATATCCACTACTGAACCAAAGTACAAGGCCTCAGCCTTGGCTGCTCAGGAAGCCATCTGGCTTAAGCGGCTAGTGGATGACATCCATTATGAGGTATGACATCCTACTCTGATTCGCGGAGACAATGAGAGTTCTCTCACACTTATGAATAATCCAGTTTGTCACACACGGACGAAGCACATCGAGATCAGGCATCACTTCATACAGGATAAGGTGTTGGAGGGATCTTTGATGGTTGACTACATTCGAAATCAGGATAACGTGGCGGATATCTTCACCAAGCCATTGTCGAAGGGGCTGTTTATTCGGTTACGGGAGTTGCTCGGGCTAGTTTCCACTTCTCACTTCAAGGGAGAGTGTTGAAAATGTTGAAGTGGGAAATTTTGGGGAAGTCGGGTGGACTGATTGGGCAGTCCACACAGACCACAGAGACCGAATAGACTAGGCAAATAGCTTTGGTGATGGCCTAGTTGGGTAGCTGGTTTTGGTTATAGTTCTTATCTGGCGGTTTGGACCAGCAAGCTCTCTGGTGGTGTAACCGAGCAGATAGGATTGTTATCTGCGGGTTGGTGGAGGATTTCTTTGGAGGTCGCTGACTTCGGCAGGTTCTCTGATTCGCAAGAAGGTGACCGGATATCACGGACTGGGGTGGCTTGTCGCCAAGTCACTGGACCTTTCTCGAGCCAGGTAGATCAGATATTGTTGATTGGTGTTGCGGACTCATTTTGGAGCTCGCCGGTGTTCGGCACGGATCTGTGCTTACAGTCTGGATGATGGATCGTGGTATAAGCACAGTTGCGCGGACAGGTTCCTGGAGGTCGTGTGGACTGATGGAGCAGTCCTCATGGTGGAAGATTGGAGTTGTTCAGTAGGGTACGATATTGGTATCAGGTGGCAGGGTTAAGATTGGTAACCGAAATTTTCATTGGAATTGGTCTTATGGGGACCAAGTCCAGTTAGTTGTCTAGTTTGCCGAGTTCGCATTGTTGTGGACTACTCTGTATTCGACGAGGTCTCTGGTGCGGACTGCTCTGGTTCTCACCGAGTTTGGCAGTATTGATTGGATGGACCCCAAATAACGGGTTGCGAATTTGAGGACTTATTGCGTGTCTGCGAGGTTGGCAAACTGGTTTGTGTCCGCTCTGTGCAGATATATGGTGCTAGTTGATAGGTCTGATGGACGGTATGTACAACCCCTTATTCGAAGAGTGGTATTGACAGGAGCAGGACCAGCCAAATCATGTGGTCCAAATCCTAGGCAAGTCGGCAGGGAGGCGAGTGCTTTTGAGCTCCCCGACTTGCCCGGGCTAGGGGTAGAGCAGATGTGGGGCGAGTGGAGTAAGCGGGCTTGCACTCGCCCCGGGCCCTCAATAGATAACAGGCTAGTGGGATTGTCATGTCTGCACTCACCCTGGGCCCTGTGGTGGCGGTGAGTGCCAGTCTCATCGAGCACTCGCCACCCCAGGCGAGTGGTAATTCGGGGACCACTCGCCTAGTGATGCTTTTACCTTTTCACCCTCGCAGGTCTGCCAGTAACTGTTCCAAATAGCGGAGATGCATTGTTGGCATACCAATTTGGGTTCCGTATATCCATTTAGAATAGCGGAATTATGTTGTTGGCAGACCATTTTCAAAAATATATAAATAGACCCAAGAGGGTACCTCAGTGGAAAGCTTTTCAAGTTTTCTCATTCTTTGATCTTCTTGCGCTTTCTGAGGTGCCCTTAGCTCAGCATTGGCTAAGGAGGGGAAGCGCTCTAAGATCTTCCAGGAGTGTGGTGGGACCTCCGTGGTAGATCATTGGATCAGTTTCAAGTCCTAAGTTCTCGGTCAAGCAAGCTTACTAGGAGAAGTAAGCATGAGGTCACCCCCTTTTTAAGGGTCCGAATTTCAGAGAAGCTGAGTTTTGATTTCAATACTTCAATGCGATGAGCATGGACAGTGACCAGCATAGAAAACCTTAGCGAGCTCAATGACTTGAGGCAAATGACAAGGATCTAACCAGGCCGAATCGCCACCTCCTCCCCCCCCCCCACTTTTTCCACCATCGGAATGTTCGAAGACTTCAAGAAGGAAATCTAGAACCTTATCATGTTTGCACTCGGTGCTCATGGAGAGTGCTCGACACCCGTCGTCCCAGTGGTTGCTACCCCTACCCTAGGTGAGAATGCCCCCATCAAGCGACCTGGGAAGGAAGTTGCGGCGAAAGGTAGCGAGCGGGATCTCACGGGGCAAGAATCAGGAGGTAAGGAGGGCAGAGCCCAAGCAGCAGGAGCCGCAGCAACGGCAATAGCAGAGATGTGGCTATTGAGAGCTGAATAATCGGCTAGGCTGGAGGCAGCCAGATTAGCACGATCAGGGCCAGAGGAGAGGTTCCAAGGAGGAGACAACCGCTAAGGAGGGCAAGGCCAGTTCAACCCTTCGGGATGGAGACAAGTTTGGAGACATCCTCTCCCCAAATAGCATCAGGCTATGGCAATAGCCCTAGGGAGGAGGAGGAGAGGACCCCAGAGGGGGAGGTGGGAAGACAGGTTGGAGTTGCCCTATTGTGATTTCCATCAGGAGGTGGGCCATGCGGCGACCACTTGCCCGGAATTCTTGGAACTAAGGGGAGATAGGGAGCAGACCCAATAGCAGTAGAAGCATCACCACTATGAGATGCAGATAGAGGAAGTCTTGCCCGGAGCGTAGACGGATAGCTGTAAAGGCCCAGTCAATGTAGGAGGCCGACGAGGGATCGAGGTGATCCATAGGGGGTGGGAGTCGAGGCCGCCCGTAAGGCAAGTCTCCAATCCATGCATCATCAGAGTGTTGCCTCAATGACCATAACCCCACCCCTGGAGGTGAAGATTACCATCACTTGAAAGGACATGTCGGATCATTAGAATTCGTTCTGTAATGCACTGGTAGTTCATGCCGCCATCGAGAATTTCACCGTCTCATGAATCCTAATCAATAATGGGAGCTCTGTCAATATCATCTTCAAAAAGGCGATTGGCGTTATGAAGGTGGAGTCCAGTAGAGTGTTGGCCTCAGGCGAACCCTTGTTTAGATTCTCTAGAGAGAGGAAGGAGGTTGAAGGAGGAGTGGGGCTCCATGTTACCTTGAGAGGCCAGTCCAGGAACTGCAGGTTTGTCATCGTGGACGCTCCTAGCAGTTACAACACAATATTCGGACGGCCCTTCATCAACTCTTTTTGTTGTGTACCCTCTTGTTTCCACCAGTCTCTCAAATTCAATGCAGAGGAAATTGATGTGTTGTAATGGCAAGTGTACCTGTCGCACTAGTAATATAAAATGGGATGTCCCCAAGTATCGATCTCTTTAAGGAACACAGTAAGGGGGGATTTAATATCGAGGAGGAATTGAGATTGAAGTCCTTAGGTCGGAGTTAACTAAGGGGGGTTTGATGGTTGCGAAAAAATAAAGTAAAAAGCTAAAAACTACTCCTATGCAAAGCCGCTATGCGATGCTTCGCCAGGCGGGATGGAAGATTACACGGGCCTCTATTCACCGAATAACTAGGCAGATGGACGAGTAGGTAAGCGTAAGAACTAGGATTTGAGGGTCGTAAGCACCTCTTCATTGTGCACGCTTCTAGTAATTGCTAGAACGGCAAGAACAGATGGATGGCGGATGGAAATGCGGGCGCAACTCAAGCAACTTAAGCGTAAACAATACAAGTTCACATAGACATGAAAATAATAATGTTTACAACTAAAAGCACATCATCAACACAAAAGTTCTAACAACACAGAAACAATAATAAAGGAAGAACAAGTCAAGAGATCGACCGAATCTGAAGGCTCGTCGAGGTATCATGGAAGGAATCATCGGGTTATCAATCCGCGTCCAAGCTCGGACCTCAACTACGTCCGGGGTAGAGAAGGGCTGAGCTTGGACGCGGATTGACAACCCGGTGATTCCTTCCGCGATCCCTCGACGAGCCTTCGAATTTGGTTGATCTCTTGACTTGTTCTTCCTTTATTGTTGTTTATGTGTTGTTAGAACTTTTGTGTTGATGATGTGCTTTTAGTTGTAAACATTATTATTTTCATGTCTATGTGAACTTGTATTATTTACGATTAAGTTGCTTGAGTTGCGCCCGCATTTCCATCCGCCATCCATCCGTTCTTGTCATTCTAGCAATTACTAGAAGCGTGCGCAGTGAAGAGGTACTTACGACCCTCAAATCCTGGTTCTTACGCTTGCCTACTCATCCATCCGCCCAGTGATTTAGTTTATAGCAGCCTGTGTAATCTTCCATCCTGCCTGGCGAAGCATCGCATAGCGGCATTGCATAGTAGTAGTTTTTAGCTCTTTACTTTATTTTTCCGCAACCATCAACCCCCCGCCCCCCCCCCCCCCACCCCCTTAGTTAACTCCGACCTAAGGACTTCAATCTCAAGTCCTCCTCGATATTAACTCCCCCCCCCCCTTACTATGTTCCTTGAAGAGATCGATACTTGGGGACATCCCAGTTTATATTACTAGTGCGATTGGTACACTTGTCGTTACAATGCATCAAGTTTTTGGCGTCGTTGCTAGGGAACACAATCGTGTGAGTTTTTGGAGAGGCAGATAGTAGAGATCAAAGCCCCTTTTCATTTGTGCATTGCATTTTTCCTCTTCTTTTAATTGTTAGAATTTTTATTTTGCTCATTTCTTTTTGCCTTTTTTTGATTTTTGGTTTTACATAGCTGATCTGTGCTTTTTTTATTTTAGTTGCGTAGCACTCTGTTCTAAATTTTCTTATTCGCAATGTATTCAGTTGAGTGCCATCTTTATGAAACTTTACGTCGATGTATCGATGTCATGGCTGATTTGAAAGCCGAGCAGTGCATTAGATGTTTGTTATGTCAAGGTGTAGGCCACATGGTGAAGGATTGCACTCGCTTATGCGAGCCTTCTCCCTCTGAGGGCATGTGCACAACAACCTCCCGTGCGAGGAATATTGTTGTGGTCAGGCATACCAAGGTGTTGCCTGGCCCATACACTGACATCACTCATCTGGCTTGCTCTTTACCCATTGAGATTACGGAAGAATCTCTCGCTGCATACGGATCCTTCGCGGGTCCCTCGCTCCCTTTTTTATGCTTCCTTTGAGTTATGACGATCACTCTTGTGGTAGCCAGCAAAAAGAGGATCAGGAATCCATGGGCGCTCCTGTATGGGATGCAGAGATTGTTCCAGTTGACGGGATGGCGTATGCGACTGCGTTTGCAATGGTCTTGCTCATCCAGTGCTTGATTTTGAGAGCAGTTCTGCCCCTCCGCAATTTTTGCCTGAGTTTTCTACTCCTTTTTCTTGTGAGTCAGCTGATGATGCCGTATTTTTGGATGATTCGGTGCCTGAGGTTGCGCCGAAGTTGGATGAGGATTCTTCTGTTGGAACACCCTATTACTGATTTGGGCAAGGATCACTATGTCCTTAGGAAAATTGTTTTGACCTCCTTGTATAGATTTTAAGGTCAATTAGATTGAGTCTAAGGGTTAGAATTTAGGCTTGAAAGCTGCCCCCAAGACACTCTGATCAAATACTCAAAATTCAGGAGACTAAGTCACTTTCGTCGAGCTCAGGTCGACGAATCGTCGAACTCAGTTCGACTATCTCTGAGCTCAGTTCAACGAGTCGTCGAACGCCATTCGATGATCGTCGAGCTCAGATCGACATTTCTGTCTCTAGCTATTTTCCCAATCTCTGAGCTCAGGTCGACGATAGTTGAGGTCAGATCGACGATTTCAGTTTCCAGTCTAGTTCCAGTCTCTGAGCTCATGTCGACGATAGTTGAGCTCAGGTCGACGATTTTCTAGAGAGATCGACGATTCTCAAGATTCAAATTCAGACAGTTATGGAATTCTATCTCATTTATTTCCAGCATTGATTTCAAGGATCTTGTAGCCGTTTCAATTAATCTGGAGCAAGTTTCAAGGGAGATTTAAAGGAATGTTTTCTAGGACTTTCCTCCAGAGACAAAATTCATTTAAGGAAGTCATTAATGAGTGGCTAACGGCTATCTTGGAGATAGAGAATCATTTCATTCTTTTCAGATCTAAGGAATAAAAAAGATGATATTATTCTGCTACTCATATAGATTTACACAAAAAGAGAACAAACATCTTTACAGACAGACACACACAGACAGAATTCTTTCAGAACTCACACCACTGAAGGAGATCAACATACAGAAAAGAAGATTTTCTAGATCTCTTTTGACTCAAGTATTCAGAGGCTTCATTCATCAAGACTCCATACACTACACATTTCAGCAACTGCTGGAATCATTCTTTGTTGGAGATCTGATCTACTGAAGGCCTATCACCCTTGTGCAAAGCTTCTTTTCTGAACAATTTCCAGATCTCAGGGGGAGCTTTGACAACATCAATATCAACATAGTCTTCTCTCTAATTGTTGACAGAGAAGATTTCCATCTCTCTTTCCCCCCTCCTGTATAAAGGGTTTCTCAAAATTCCCTTCAAAAGTTTTGTGCTGATTTCTGAGACCTTGTCAAAACTCAGTGGTGGCAAGACACCTGATCCAAAAATTTGGTTCGGTTTTTGAGCACCTTATCAAAAGCTCATTGGTGCCCAGGACACCTGATCAACTCATCCTGCAGTGGATTCCTACCTAGGGTGGTAGAAGAGTGGATGTACCCAGATTGATTGGGGAACCACTATAGCTCATTGTGTCTTCTGGTTGCTATATTTTGTTTGTTGTGTGCTGTGTTTTTATTTCTTGCTTTCACAGTTTTTTTTATTTACTGCAAGCACCTTACACATATATTTAAATTAAGTCTTCCACTGCAAAATAGTTTTTAACTTGAAAATTATTTGAATAAACTCTATTCACCCCCCCCCCCCCCCGAGAGTTAAGGTAGATCTTATCCCCACTTTCAATTGGTATCAGAGGCAGGTTGGTTAAACAATCACACCTTGCTAGGTTGGTTATTAGTTGTTCCTACAGGCTAACACCTAAACTAAAAGATCTCTGATAAGATCAATCTTTTATAGAGGGTTTTTTATTTTACTATTTGTATTATATTTATCTTTATATAAAACCATGACACAGAACAAATATTATGCTAGAACCAGACCTCCAGTGTGCAATCTATCTAAGTTTGCACTTTGGAAGGCAAGGATAAGATTGTACATGAATTCTATTGATGAAGAAATCTTTATTTTTATTTTGACAGTGTGTCCAAGACCCACAGAAAATACAAGTACAAGTGTTGTTCCACCTCCTTCAGGAACAGATGCAGAAATAAAAAATGGAAAGTTGCAGATGCTAAAGCAATGAAAATTTGGGCACAAATCATGTCTGATGAAATATTTCAAAAAGTAGCTGAATGCAACTCAGCAAAAGAGATATGGGACAAACTATCTGAAATAGTATCAGGATCTGCAGATGAAAGGAAAGATAGAAGATCCCATCTCATAACTCAGTATGAGAACTTCAAGAAAGGAGAAACTGAGTCAGTTGCTGATATGTACAGTAGACTCAGTCTTATAGTCAATGAACTGAAAACCTTGGACAAGGAGATCTCATTGACTGAACTCAATGACAAAATCATAATGTGCTTCCCCAGCACTTGGGACTCAAGGATCTGGCCAATCAAGGATGCCAGAAGCCTAAATGAGATCACCAGTGAGGCTCTTTTGGGTAAGCTCAAGTCTTATGAGCTGCTCATCAAGAACAGAGAAGAAGAGCAGAAGGCTGTTTCACCAGCAATCAGAAAAGAGAAATCAATAGCATTCAAAGCTATTGAAGATCAGCCTGAAGACAAGGTCACACGCAATGAAGAGCTGCTAAGCTTACTAGCCAAAAGGTTTTATAAAATGGCCAGGAAGGACTTCAGGAAAAAGTCATTCAGAGGGCATGAAAAGCCAAGGTATGATAAGTCCAATAACAAAGAAATTATTTGTTTTGGATGCAAGAAACCAGGCCACATTGTGTCTGACTATTCAGAAAATCAGAACAAGGACAAGAAGGACAGGAAAGAGAGGAGAAGAGACAAAGACTTCAAGAAAAATAGCAATGACAAACCCTCCTCTAGCAAGAACAAACATACCAGGAAGGGGTTTGTAGGTGAAACCTGGAGTGAAACAGAAGAAGAATCAGAAGCTTCATCCAAATCAAGTGATGATGAAGATGATGCTGAAGAAAAGGAGTTCTGCATGATGGCTATCAATGCCTCTCAGCACAATACTGATGCAGAACAGGAGTCAGAGTCTGAATCAGAAACTCAATCTGAAGAGGATCAGGTAATAGACTCATTTGATTTTAATTCAGAGGACTTTAAATGTGAATTTAAGACACTTTGTTTAGATCTATTAAAATCTGAGAAAGAAATTATTTCTCTCAAAAATCAACTATCTGAACAAAGCACCTTAAAATCAGATAACCTCAAACTCTCTGAGGAGTTGGAATGCTGTAGGGAGCAGATAGCCTCACTGAAAAGTGAACTATCAGAGGCAAAGAAGTTTGAAGAATCCATCAATGGGAGAAGTATCAAACTAATGGACATCACAAGCACGGTGAACTCAAGATTCAATAGTACATTGGGCTTGGGTGCCTCATCCAGCCAACCTATAGTATTAACAACCCCAATCAAGTTTATCTCAGATAAAGGTAAGGGAGTTGTAGAGGTGGCTAGGAAGAATTCTGATTTACCTAAGAAAACAAAAGTTCAACAGAAAACGTCGAACGGAGCTCGACGATCGCCGAATGGAGCTCAACGATCTCAGGCTGAATCATCGAACTCAGGTCGACGATCTCTAAACCCGGAACTCTGGCATAATCGATCTTCGAACGGAGCTCGACGATCTGACCCAAGATCGTCAAACTCAGTTCAGAGATCGTCGAACAGAGCTCAAAGTTTTGAAAAATCTTTCAAAGGTAAATCAAACTTCAATCCTAGAGGTCCTACATCTCAGAGGTTTAACCCTTATACTGAATGGATAATACCTCCTAGGAGATATCATCCTGAAGGATATAAGAGTCAACCAGGGATGTCTTTTATTTCAGAATTTAAAGGTTATCAACGTAGTCCCAAGGTAAACTGGGTCAAAAACAAATAAATTATTTTATGTGCAGGTGAAGACCTATCCAACATCAAACCAGCAATGGTATCTGGATAGTGGGTGCTCAAAGCACATGACAGGAAACAAGGAGAATTTCACATCCTTCAAAGCCAAACTTGAACCCAAAGTAATATTTGGTGATTCAAACTTTGGACTAACAAAAGGATATGGTGCAGTCCAGATTGGCTCAGTCACATTCAAGAAAGTAGCTTATGTGGAAGGACTGAAGCACAACTTAATCAGCATCAGTCAACTGTGTGATGAAGCCTATCAGGTGACTTTCAACAAATCCTCATGCAAAATCAAATCAGAGGACAACACAACTGTGTTGACAGGTAAAAGGAAAGGTAACATTTATCTTGTGGATTTTCTTTTAACTAAGGTAGATATATGCTTGTTCAATTCCATTTGTAGACCTAATAAACTATGGCATAAAAGATTAGGACATATAAACCTTAGAACCATTGCTAGGCTATCCAAGGACAACCTTGTTAGAGGACTACCTTCTGGCCCCTACAAGAAGGAAGGACTGTGCAGGGCTTGTCAATTAGGCAAGCAAACCAAAAATAGCTTCAAGTCACTTAATAAGAGTGATTCACCTAGGATTTTGTATCTGTTACACATGGATCTCTTTGGACCCATTACAGTACAAAGCTTAGGAGGGAAATCTTATACTTTAGTAGTTGTAGATGACTTCTCTAGATTCACATGGGTGTTCTTTCTGAGGAAGAAGTCTGATAACTTTAAGTGTTTGACAGAGTTTCTCAAATGCATATAGAGTGAGTTCAGTACTCACATTGCCCTGATCAGAAGTGATCATGGGACAGAGTTTGATTCTCTTCTTATGCAAGAGTTCTGTCAGAGTGAAGGGATCAGGCATACTTTCTCAGCTCCTAGAACTCCTCAACAAAATGGGGTAGCTGAAAGGAAAAATAGAACCCTTATTGAATCTACTACTACATTGTTGTCAGATGCTCACCTTCCTCTATCCTTTTGGGCAGAGGCAGTGAACACCTCCAACTATGTGTTGAATAGAAGTTTGATACATAAGCTGAAGGGCAAGACTCCCTATGAATTACTCAAAGGGAAGAAACCTAAAGTAGATTATTTTAAAATTTTTGGTTGCATTTGTTACATTCACAATAATGACAAGAAATACATAGCAAAATTTCAAGCTAAAGCTGATGAAGGAGTTTTTCTAGGATACTCCATGATCAGTAAAGCTTATAGGGTGTATAACAAATCTACTCTTAAAATTGATGAATCTGTTCATGTATCCTTTGATGAATCTAACATGTCTTTTAAGGAGAAGAATGCTTCTACCATAGAATCTTTGCAGGTGCATTCTCTTGCTGAACATTTTGATAGGTTACATATTATACAAAAGGATGAAAGCAGTGAAGATGAAGAAGATATTCAACATCTTGGAGAGAATCTTCTTGAAGAGCCAGTTATTGTTCCACAAGAGGAAACAACAACACAAGTTTGTGAACAATCAACACCTCATGTTGATTTAGTAACATCAAGAGACCATTGAATCTCCCAAGTGATTGGAGACATCTCAGCTGGTGTGCAAACCAGAAATCAGGTCAACCAAAGTCTGATGCACACCTGCTTTCTTTCTCAAATTGAGCCTCAATCCATTTAAGATGCAAAACAAGATCCACACTGGATCATTGCAATGTAAGAGGAATTACATCAATTTGACAAGAACAAAGTTTGAGAACTAGTGTCAAGGCCAAAGGATCACTCCATTGTTGGAACAAAATGGGTGTTCAGAAATAAATTGGATGATCAAGGAGTCATTGTAAGGAACAAGGCAAGGCTAGTTGCTCAAGGATTCTCTAAAGAAGAACGGATAGACTATGACCAGACCCTTTCACCAGTTGCAAGGTTAGATGCCATAAGAATCTTCTTAGCTTATGCAGCACACAAAGGATTCAAAGTATATCAAATGGATGTAAAGAGTGCTTTTCTCAATGGAGACATCAAGGAAGAAGTCTATGTTAGATAACCCCCAGGTTTTATTTCTCCAACTCATCCTGATTATGTTTTCAGATTACATAAATCATTATATGGTCTAAAGCAAGCTCCTAGAGCATGGTATGAGACCCTAGCATGCTTTCTTCTGAAAAATGATTTTATAAGGGATAGAGTAGACCAAACTCTTTTTATTATAACCCATAAGTCCAATACCTTACTAGTACAAATCTATGTAGATGACATTATCTTTGGTTCTACTGATTCAAATCTGTGCAAAAATTTCTCCAACCTAATGCATTCTAATTTTGAAATGAGTAGCATGAGTGAGCTTTCCTTCTTTCTAGGATTGCAAGTCAAACAACATGTTGAAGGCATATTCATCTCTCAAACCAAGCATGCAAAAGAATTGGTTAAGAAATTTGGTATGTCTGAAGCATCATGTATGAAAACACCTATGCCTACTAATGTTGTATTAGATGCTGATGAACATGGGAAACCTATTGATCAGACAACATATAGAGTAATGATTGGCTCTTTATTGTACCTTACAGCTAGTAGACCTGACATAATGTTTGCTACATGCATATGTGCTAGATTCCAAGTGAGCCCTAGAGAGTCACACTTAACCTTAGTAAAAGGATTCTTAGGTATGTGAAAAGTTGTCCAAATCTAGGTCTCTGGTATCCAAAAGACTCAGCATTTGACTTAACTGGATTTTTAGATGCTTATTATGCTGGATGCAGAATAGACAGGAAAAGCACCAGTGGAACTTGCCAGTTTCTTGGTGACAGACTTGTCTCCTGGTTTTACAAGAAACAAACATCTGTGTCCACATCAACTGCTGAAGCTGAATATATGGCAGCAGGTAGTTGTTGCTCACAGATCTTGTGGATTCAAAATCAGCTCCTACACTATGGCTACAACTTAGAGAAGTCAAAAATTTTCTGTAACAACACTAGTGCTATTTCTGTAGGGCAAAATCCAGTCCTCCATAGTAGGACAAATCATATAGAAATTAGGCATCACTTTTTAAGCGACAATGTTGAGAAAAATAAAATTGAACTTCAATATATCCCAACTGACTTGCAAAGGGGAGATATTATCACCAAACCTTTGGATGAAAAGAAACATACATTCTTTCTTAATCCGTTAGGAATGTTAGATGGAGGAAGTTTAAAATAAGATCCAAGATTTTAAAACTCTAAAATTGACCAAGACTAGACAAACAAATTGATTTTTCTATTGTGTATAGGTTGTTTCTGGTCTCTGAACTGTGCTCGACGTTTTTCCCAAAGATCGTAGAACGGAGATCGACATTTTTAGAAATCGTCGACCGGAGTTCAGCACTTTCCAGATAGTGCTAAGCTATCTTCTTCCGGTCATGGATCATCGAACGGAGCTCGACGCTCTCCAATATCGTCGAACAGAGATCGACGATGTTAAAGACCTTTCAGATTCCTTTAGAAGCCCAGATCGTCGAACGGAGTTCAACGATCTTTCCTTTTCTGCGTCGAACCCTAATATAAAATTCATTTTTCGGCCGTCGTTCTCCATTTGCACTTTCATACTCTCTGCAGAATTTCCCTTTCCCTCCAAACTCTTCGACACTTGGTCGTTTGTTTTTTCATTTTTGCAGGTAAAAATGGCTGTTTCTGTTGCAGTTTTGGCAGCAATGAAATTTGACACTGGATTCGATATCGATATGGACTCGTTTGAGACCAGTGATCAGATTTTCAAGGATATTCTGGATTTATTCAAAGATCAACAGCTAGTACACATCATGACCACAAGGATGAAACTGGCTGCAGATGAAATCAAATAATGAGTGTATACTGCTCACAATCAAGATCAAAATATAGTGATTGGCACTATATCAGGAAATCAGGTATCCCTTACTCCTGCTATATTAAAAGAGGTTTTTCAATTAAGTACTGGTCAAGATTCTCTTGAGTTGTCTGGAGAAAAATTTGCAAGTATGCTTGATAGGATGGGTCATTCAGCAGCAAACCCTAACAAGCTGCTTAAGAAAAATCTGTCAGTGGAATATAGGTTTCTAGCAGATATTATTGGAAAAGTCCTATTAGCCAAACATTCTAGCCATGATACCATATCCACGTATCAATTCAATTTAATGGGTGCTTTGGTGGATAATAAACAGCTGAATTGGGGAGAAAATTTCTTTGATCTAATTAAGAAGAAGGTGAATAAGAACTTTGTCAACTTTTGAAGGATTCTAGGGTTATTTCTTCATAGCAGATCCCCTGAGCTGCTTGTTTCAAATGGGATGCATATCAATGCCTCTAAGAGGTTAACCTGTGCCCTCTTTGGAAAATGGGACAGGCAAATTACAAAGCCAAGCAGAGCCCCTGCAGTCACCTCATCTTCAGGCACTGGGACTAATTCAGTCACTTCCTCTCAGGCACCTGCCCCATCAGAAGACCTGTCTGCATCCTCATCTCCACCTTCTCCACCTACTGTTCCCTCAACAATTATCACATCCACCATAACCATCTCAATTTCATCCCCCATATCAATTCCTTCATCAACACCAATATCCACTGAAGATGTTTTCCATCCCTTATATCATTATCCACACATCACCATTGACTCATCATCTCACCTTCCATCCTTCACTCTCCTGGATGATTCCTATATGGATGATTCTCACTACTCACCTCTTGAGTCATCATCTTCTTCTACATCATATCAACAACTCCTACAGGAAATCATTGCTCAACCATCCTTCACCCCATCTATCTCCATTCCATTAACTTCCATCTCCACCATTCCTATATCTCAACCATCACTTCTACCATCCACATTAACACTTCTCCAACCATATCTTCAGCTCCTCCTACATCCATCTCTGCCACACTCATCTCTACCTCTACTAAAGCACCACTTGAGCAAGTAAATCTCTCAGCCATAGCAGATAAGCTCTATGAGATGTTAGCTCCAAGGCTATCACTCCTGCTGGAGACCTCCCTGACTCCACTTCTTAAATCAGTTCAGGAGTTATCTAACAGTCTTTCCTCCATATATCCTCCTCAGGCAATCCCTTCTATTAGGTTCCTTGATCCAGTATCTACTGAATCTAGGCAGGGGGAGATGCCATATGAAGTAGAGAGATTTCCTGCTCCATATGAAGTAGAGCCTGCTTCAGAAATTGCTTTAGAAATTGCTTCATAGATTCCAGCTTCAGAGATTCCAGTTCCAGTTCCAGCTCCAGCTCCAGTTCCAGTTATAACAGTTGACCTCAGGTCACTGCTGTCAAAATTTGATACTGGTTACCTCAGCTGTCTTCCAGAGCATAACAGTGAAGATCTTACTAAGGCCATTGTGCCTATTTCTAGCTGTGAGCCCAGCATAATATCTTCTTTTATAAATTCTTTCAAGGCTGTGGACAGTGCTCCTTCAGTTTCTGTTATTCCTGCTGCTGCTGCTGATGTTGTTTCTGTTTCTGATGATGTGCTTATGATAGAGGCTAATGACTCTGAGCCTGCTATTTCTGTTGTTAGTATTTCTGAATCTGTTGTTTCAGTTACATCAGTTTCTACTGTTATTGTTACTACTGCTGCTGATGCTACTGTTGTTTCTTCTATCCAATCCCAACAACAAAGAGATTGCTTCAAAAGGCTTGATGAACTATATGACAATCCTCAGAGTTCAGATAGTGATCAATTTAGAACTGATTCTGATGATTCCTCTGCAACCATTTCAAGGAAGAGGAAAGCTAGAAGCAAGGCCCTAAAGAGAGTTCCCCAGGAGAAAATTAAATCTTCAAATGATATTACATACTATATTTTGCATAATTGTCCAATTACAAAACCATGGATGTAGTTCTCCAGGAATCAACTAAAGTTAATGAATAAAAAGAGGAAATATGATAAAGGATCATCTCACTTCAATCCTCCTCCTCCTCCTCCTTCACCAGATGCATGTACTGGTGGAAGTTCTGCTTATCAGTCATCTGCTACTAAAAGTCAAAGTACCTCTCAGTTTCAAGGAAGATCTCAGTTTCAAAGAGGATCTCAATCAAGACGCTACCAGTCCAGAAGAGGACAGTATAGGGGAAATCAAAAAGAATTCAGAGTTTATTCTAGACACCATCCTTATCATAGGGAAGGACAAGGTCCCACTGACACTACATTTGGTTCTTTACCTTATAAGTTAAAAGATCTAGTCTCTTCCAGAGCTACTCCTGATGTTTCATCAAACAGATATGAACCTCCTGTTCCTTTTGAAGACCCAGAAAATAATCCTACTTCTTGGACAGCAAGAATGAAAGAGTTGGCTTTCACAGTTTTTTTTATTTACTGTAAGCACCTTACACATATATTTAAATTAAGTCTTCCACTGCAAAATATTTTTAAACTTGAAAATTATTTGAATAAACTCTATTCACCCCCCCCCCCCCCTCTAGAGTTAAGGTAGATCTTATCCCCACTTTCATCTTCTATCTCTGATGGAGAAGGTGGATCTTTAGAGCACTTTTACGTACCCCAATGGGATGAGGAATATCCTCTTTCTGATACGGAGGTTTGCACTTCCTTATTGGATGAGGTCGTTCCATTTACCACCATGGACCTCGAGTTCTTGGATTCTCCATGATACGACTTGTATGATACCGACGATGATCTTTGTTCGGATCTCGCTGACAGTGATACCGGGATCACTCTCCTTTTTCCTGATTATTTTAGTTCTTCTTCTCTTTTATTACTGGATCCCCCTTCTCTATTTGAGCCTGTGCAGGCCGAGTCTCCACGGGTATGCTAGGATGATGATGAGCCTGGTGTTCTTGTCGTTGCGATCGCTCCCTACACGTCTGTGGTTGACGACTCCTTGCTAGGTGAGGATATGTTTTGTGATAAGATTAGCGAGGACCAGCGCTCCTACTCTTCTAATTTCCTATTTCCTCTACCTGTGTTGGGCAGTTATCCTTATTTAGGTAGAGGGGTAACTGTTTTTTATCCGTATCGGTACCCGTTACCGCAACGGATAATGGAACAGTTGCCTGTGCATTTTTTATTTCATAGGCCCATTAGCTAGAACTTTTCCTTAGCCGAATAAGTCGTGCTGGGATGATAATAACCTCAGTACTTATCTTTCATTTACTGCATTTTTATTTTTCATGTCTATTTTAGTGTTAGTATTTTTTTGTATTTTATATATTTTTCTTTTATTTTTGCGGAGATCACCCCTGCAGGTATTCTTGGCTACTTCGTATTGGCAGGGTTGTGATTCTTCGTATGGCAGAGCTGCTTCTGTTTTTCAAGCGTCTTCTAGTATGCTCATTGGCTGAGCATTGGGTAACCTCTTCCCTTGTCTCTATTTGATTTAAATTTTTATATCATATGTTGTACGTGTAGCTTAGTTTAAGTCTAGGGGAGAGTCAGTATGTGTTACCTTTTGCACGCACACATTTCATGCGCATACTAGAAGCTTTTATTGTTTATATTTTGATTAGTTCATCGCATCGCACATCACTGCACCCACATGAGCGCGTGCTTAGCTGTTAGCGTGCTGCAAGTTAAACTTGTTTTTTTATATGATTTTGGAAAATTTTTGTGCTGGCATACGATTGTGAGACTGAGTAAAATGTTGACCTTACTGTGCTCCTAGTCGAGTGCTCTCGTCTCGTTTAGAAATTGGAGTAGATTTATTTTTTTGTATGCTTATAGTTTTATAATTTTCTATGTGCGTAAAATACTTTTTTATTCTACTCAAAAGTTGGTGAATCCGATGTGAATCAAACGGTAGTGTAGGGATGTGTGTAGTCATCACTAGACTCATTTTGCTCGAGTTGGGAGGAAGGATTATCTTTCTCGGTGGCTAAGAACTTGCCACAAGCTATTCTTGAAGCATAGGTAATGGTTAGTCATGCATGAGTGTGATGTAGGACATCGTTTTGGCCTGGTTGAGCTTTGTACCATTCCTAACGTCATATCCTCGCTAGCTCTGTTGCGCCTACCCTTCTTTGGATTCAGCTCCACCATTATTTCACCAAAGCCTCAAAGCTGATCCTAGTCGCACTCCCAAGTCGAGCTTTAGTGTTCTTTATTTCCATGTTGGGGTGTTGATGTGGTGATATTCTTTATGAATGTGTGGATGTGCACCAAAGATTTATTTGCTGAAATTGTTAAAAGAAAAGTGATTTGAAAAAGATGATTTGATAATCATGTATATTAAAAAATGAAAAGAAAAAAAAGGAAAAAGTATAATTGAAAATCCTATTTGAGATGTGATTATTTTGGGAGTAGGCGGTGCACACACCCATTTGTAAAATTAAGTCTGGGGGTGTGGTGTACCCGCGTCTATTTTGGTTAGCGGATAGATTCATTTTATGCTAGCTTATTTGGGTTTGGTGTGTAGCTTTCCTGTTTATCTTTGTTTACCTCACCGTAACCCAAGCCCCATCTCTTCACCTAAAGTCCTACTGATTCGTGTGTGAACCAAACCAGTACTGTGGAGAGAGTGCGATAGGGCAAGCATATGGTCACCTACATTGGTGGATTCCTTTGGAGGTTATCCTGAGCCCTAATCTTTGGCAATGCTCGTCTAGCGATTAGTTTACTTTCTCCCTATGCATGACCGGATGATTCACTGTGATTCCATTTTTGAGTAGTAATAAAATTTTGATACACATTGTGAAAAATATAAACTATTTTGCATACTTAGAAATTTCTTTTATTATATTTGTACGCGTACGAGCATGCAACTTCGCATGGTACTCTGTATCGCAATTTACTTGTTAGCTAAATCTTTATCCCAATCTCCATAGATTTTGTTTGCTCGGGATGTGCAAATAAGTAAGTCTGGGGGTATGATGAGTCCGATTTATATAGGGGTTTTCGGACTCATCTAGGCTAGTTTTCATGCACTTGCACTTCAATTTTAGTATGTTATTGTTGATATTTCATTTATATAGTTTTTCACGCTAAGTGCACTATTTTGGCCCCTGGGATGTGCAATTGCATATTCTGTTGTTGGGGGTAAGCACATGGTGCTCCTCATGGTTCTTTTTGTTTATTTTTGCGGTGTATTGTTGTTGGGAGCTGGTGCTCCAGTTGGTTTCATTGTTGTGCAGGTAGTCGGGATGTCCCGAAATTCATTTTCAATTCTATGTAAAATGCACGGTCGTGCGCTTTTGCCATGCACGGTTCCAGTTCAATCGTGTGTTTCACACAACAATTCTGTGGACATCTGCTTCGGACCATGCGATTTGTTCCCGCACGGTTTCGGCCAAACCGTGCGAGAAGGAATCGCACGGCCTGCGCATTCTTCCGGATTGTGACACGAAGAAGACGGGTCCATTGGGAGGTAGTGACAGCCCTTCTCTACCCTGGACGTAGTTGAGGACCGAGCTTGTATGCGGATTGACAACCTAGCGATTCCTTCCTCGATCCCTCGACGAGCCTTTGGATTCGGTCGATCTCTTGACTTGTTCTTCCTTTATTAATGTTTATGTGTTGTAAGAACTTTTGTGTAGATGATGTGATCTTAGTTGTAAACATTATTATTTTCATGTCTATGTGAACTTGTATTGTTTACGCTTAAGTTACTTGAGTTGCGCCCGCATTTCCATCTGCCATCCATCCGTTGTTGTCGTTCTAGCAATTGTGAGAAGCGTGCGCAGCGAAGAGGTGCTTATGACCCTCAAATCCTGGTCCTTACGCTTGCCTACTCGTCCATTCGCCTAGTGATTCGGTGCATAGCAGCCCGTGTAATCTTACATCCCGCCTGGCAAAGCACCGCATAGTGGCGTTGTGGAGTAGTTGATAGCTTTTTATCTTCTGTTTCCACAATATACCAAAACCCCCCTTAGTTAACTCCAACAAAAGGACTTCAATCTCAAGTCCTCCTTGATATTAACTCCCCCCTTACTGTGTTCCTCGAAGAGATCGATACTTGGGGACATCCCATTTTATATTACTAGTGCGACCGGTACACTTGCCGTTACAACGCATCAAGTTTTTGCCAAAAACTTGATGCGTTCTAACGGCAAGTGTACCGGTCGCACTAGTAATATAAAATGGGATGTCCCCAAGTATCGATCTCTTCGAGGAACACAGTAAGGTGGGAGTTAATATCGAGGAGGATTTGAGATTGAAGTCCTTAGGTCAGAGTTAACTAAGGGGGATTTTAATGATTGCGGAAAAATAAAGTAAAAAGCTAAAAACTACTCATATACAACACCGCTATACGATGCTTTGTCGGGCGGGATGGAAGATTACACGGGATTCTATGCACTGAATCACTGGGCAGATGAACGAGTAGGCAAGCATACGAACCAGGGTTTGAGGGTCATAAGCACCTCTTTGCTGCGCACGCTTCTAGCAATTGCTAGAACGGCAAGAACAGATGGATGGTGGATGGAAAATAAACACACCTCAAGCAAATAACGAACACATAAAATCACATAGACATGACTACATACGAACATTTAACAAAATAGCAAAACTTCATCATATACAAAGGATTCAACTCAACCATCAACAACAAGAGAAGTAAAGTGTGCGAAATCGACCGGATCCGAAGTCTTGCGAAGGATTCGCTGTAGGATTCATCAGGTTGTCAATCCACATCCTAGCTCGGTCCTCAACTGTGGTCGGGGTAGAGGAGGCTGTCACTCACTCTCAATGAACCCGTCTTCTTCGTGTCACGAGCCGGTAGAGGATGGCACAACTTCTCTAGCTTGGTGGAGAAAGCTACATAAAACCCTTCTTGAAGCTCAAGGATGAAGGAGGAGGCCGAGAGGAAGCTCTGGCTTGGATTTGGCGTTGAATGCTTGCCCGGATCTTCTCCTCTTGGTGGAACGGCGGATTTTGCCCTAAAATTGCGGAAGGAAGTGGCTGGAAGAAGTCCTTCCAAAATGGCTGAAAACCTGCGCTTAAATAGAAAAAGATCAGAAAAATGGTCACGCACGGTCCCGCGCATGACCGTGCACTAACCGTGCGTTCTTAACTTCCAGATCTAGATCGCGGAATAAGAAGCGTTGACTCGTGTGTTTTACTCGCGCACGGGCGATTCTGCCCGTGCGTGAAGAAAATCGCACGGGTAAACACAGAGCGCAGGAATGCAGGAGAAAACAGTGGAACCGTGCGTTTTACTCGTGCACGGGCGCTTCCTCCAGTGCGAGAACAAATCGCACGATTAACCACAGAATGTAATAACAAGAAGCTACAGGAAAACCGTGTGTTTCCTTCGCGCACAGTTCCGAAGAAACCGTATGTTAACTGTGCGTTGAGATCGCCGAGCTTAGTTCGTCGAGCTCAGCTCGATGTTTCTCCTGCACAAACAAAACGCATGATCCCAAAGGACCGTGTGCTAAGAAAACGCACGACGTGTATTTTCCTCAAACCTGCATTCTAGACTTGGGGAAAACGCACCATCTGCACAAAAAAACCAAAACATGGAGCACCAGCATCCAGCAACAATACAGAGCATAAAAATAAACAAAAAGGTCCGTGGGGAGCACCATGTGCTTAACCCCAACAAGAGAATGCGCAATTGCACGCCCATGGGCCAAAACAGTGCACATAGCGTGAAAAACTATATAAATGAAATATCAACAATAACATAGTAAAAGTGAAGTACAAGTGCGTGAAAACTAGCCCAGATGAGTCCGAAAAACCCTATATAATTTGGACTCATCACACCCCCAGACTTACCTATTTGCGCGTCCCGAGCAAACAAAATCTATGTAGACAGAAAAAATGACTTAGCTAACATAAAAATTGTGATATGGAGTACCATGCAAAGTCGCATGCTCGTACGTGTAAAAATATAAATAGAGAAAATTTCTAAGTATGCAAAATAATTTACACATTTCACAATACGTATCAAAATTTTATTATTACTTAAAAATGAAATCACGGTGAATCTTCCGGTCCCCGACAACAGTGCCAAAAACATGATGCGTTCTAACGGCAAGTGTGCCGGTCGCACTAGTAATATAAAATAGGATGTCCCCAAGTATTGATCTCTTCGAGGAACATAGTAAGGGGGGAGTTAATATCGAGGAGGACTTGAGATTGAAGTTCTTTGGTCAGAGTTAACTAAGGGGGTTTTGGTATATTGCGGAAATAGAAAATAAAAAACTATCAACTACTCCTATGCAACGCCGCTATGCGATGCTTCGTCAGGCGGGATGGAAGATTACACGGGTCGTTATTCACCGAATCACTCAGCGGATGGACGAGTAGGCAAGCGTAAGAACCAGGATTTGAGGGTCGTAAGCACCTCTTCGCTGCGCACGCTTCTAGCAATTGCTAGAACGTCAAGAATAGATGGATGGCGGATGGAAATCCGTGCGCAACTCAAGCAACTTAAGCGTAAACAATACAAGTTCACATAGACATGAAAATAATAATGTTTACAACTAAGATCACATCATCAACACAAAAGTTCTAACAACACATAAACAACAATAAAGGAAGAACAAGTCAAGAGATCAACTGAATCTAAAGGCTCGTCGAGGGATCGCGGAAGGAATCGTCGGGTTGTCAATTCACGTCCAAGCTCGGACCTCAACTACGTTAGGGGTAGAGAAGGGTTGTCACTACCTACCAATGGACACGTCTTCTTCGTGTCACGATCCGGAAGAAAGTTGCAAGCTTCCCTTCGCTTGTTAGATGTTGGAATACACTATTACTGATTTGGGGAAGGATCACTATGTCTATTAGGAAACCTGTCTTGACCTCATTGTATAGATCTAAAGGTCAATTAGAATTGAGTCTAAGGGTTAGTATTTAGGTTTGGAAGCTGCCCTCAAGACCAGGTTTTTCAGTTTTGGATACTAAGTCATTTTGTCGAGCTCAGTACGATGCATCGTCGAACTCCATTCGACGATCGTTGAGCTCACTTCGACGGATCGTCGAACTCCATTCTACGATCTCTGAGCTCAACTTCAACAAGTCGTCGAACTCCATTCGACGATCTTGACTCCAGTTTATTTCTCAGTCTCTGAGCTCAGTTCGACGATAGTTGAGCTCAGATCGACGATCTCTGTTTCTGTCCAAGACCAGTCTCTGAGCACAGTTCAACGATAGTGGAGCTCAGTTCGACATTTTTCTGAAGGGTTAGACGTATTTCAAGATTCAAATTCAGAAAGTTATAGAATTATTCTCAGCATTATGTCAAGGATCTTGTAACCGTTTTTCATTTAATCTGGAGCAAGTTTCAAGGAATTTTCAAGGAATGTTTTATTGGACTTTCCTCCAGAAGACAAATGCAGTTAAGGAAGTCATTTATGACATGCTAACGGCTATCTTGGACAAAGGACCATTTCTATTCAGACCAAGAAAATAAAAGATCAGTTTTTCATTCTTCTCAGAGTTAGATAAAAAGAAGACAAATATTCTGCAATAACAATTCTCTGCAATAACAAGATTTACAGCTGTTACAACAACAATTACATAAGAGAAAGATAGAGAGTTGCAGACATTCTCAGTCTCAAGAATTCAGACAAGAACACATCACCAAAGGAGATCAACTAACTGAAATTTTCAGATCTCTCTTGATTCAAGTGTTCAAAGGCCATCATCATTCAAGACTCTAGACACCTCACATTTCAGCTGTTGCTGAAATCATCTATTGCTGGAGATCAAATCATTTGAAGGCCTATCACCCTACTACAAAGCTTCACTTCCTGAACAACTCAAGATCTTAGGGGGAGCTTTGACAACATCCACTATCTTCTCTCTTAATATTGACAGAGAAGATCATCTCATCCTTTTATATCTCTCTCTGCTGTAAAGGGTTTTTCAAACTCCCTTCAAAAGTTTGTGTTTGGTTTCTGAGACCTTATCAAAACTCAGTGTTGGCAAGACACCTGATCAAAAAATCTGGTTTGGTTTTTGAGCACCTTATCAAAAGCTCATTGGTGCCCCGGACACCTGATCAACTCATCATGTAGTGGATTCCTACCTAGGGTGGTAGAAGAGTGGATGTACCCAGATTGGTTGGGGAACCACTATAGCTCCTTGTGTCATCTGGTTGCATATCTTTCTTTTATTTCTGGCTGTGCTTTGTGATTGCCTTGTGATTGTTCTGTGTTTAGATTTACTTTTTATTATTTGCTTCCCTGTTCACTTAGGAATACAACAACAGTTGTAAAAACATTTTGAGCAAGCACCATACTCTATTCACCCCCCTCTAGAGTATATCAGATCTAACTTGCACTTTCAATTGGTATCAGAGATAAACTTAATTGGGGTTGTTAGTACTATAGGTTGGCTGGATGAAGCACCCAAGCCCAGTGTACTATTGTATCTTGAGTTCACTGTGCTTGTGATGTCCATTAGCTTGATGCTTCTCCCATTAAGGGATTCTTCAAGCTTTTTGGCCTCTGATAGCTCACTTTTCAGTGAAGCTATCTGCTCCCTACAGCACTCCAACTCCTCAGAGAGTTTGAGGTTATCTGATTTTAAGGTACTGTGTTCAGATAATTAATTTCTGAGAGAAATGATTTCCTTCTCAGATTTTAATAAGTCTAAACATAGTGCTTTAAATTCATACTTAAAGTCCTCAGAATTAAAATCAAAAGAACTTATTACCTGGTCCTCTTCAAGTTGAGTCTCTGATTCAGATTCAGACTCTTCTGCATCAGAATTGTGTTGTGAGGCATTGATAGCCATCATGCAGAATTCCTTCTCTTCAGCATCATCTTCATCATCACTTGAGCTGGAAGAAGTTTCAGATTCTTCTTCTGTCTCACTCCAAGTTTCAGCAACAAATCCCTTCCTTGTGTGTTTGTTCTTGCTGGAAGAGAGTTTGTCATTGCTATTCTTCTTGAAGTCCTTTTCTTTTCTTCTTTCTTTTTTGTCCTTTTTGTCCTTGTTTTTATTTTCTGGACAGTCAGGCACAATGTGGCCTGGTTTTCTGCAACCAAAGCAGATAATTTCTTTGTTATTTGATTTATCATAGCTTGGCTTGTCATGCTCTTTGTATGATCTTTTCCTGAAGTCCTTTCTGGCCATTTTGTAAAATATTTTGGCCAGTAGACTAAGCAGTTCATCATTGTCTGTGACCTTGTCTTCAGGCTGATCTTCAGTGGCTTTGAAAGCTATTGACTTTTCCTTTCTTGTGGCTGGTGAGGCCGCCTTCTGCTCTTCTTCTCTATTTTTGATGAGTTGCTCATAAGACTTGAGCTTGCCCAAGAGAGCTTCTGTTGTGATCTTATTGAGACTTCTGGCATCCTTGATTGGCCAGATCCTTGACTCCCAAGTGCTTAGGAAGCACATTAGGATTTTATCATTTAGCTCTGTCAATGAGATCTCCTTATCCAAAGTTTTCAGCTCATTGACTATTAGACTGAGTCTGTTATACATTTCTGCTACTGACTCAGCTTCTCCTTTCTTGAAATTCTCATATTGGGTTATGAGGTGAGATCTTCTGTCTTTTCTCTCATCAGCTGATCCTGAGACTATTTCAGATAGCTTGTCCCAGATGTCCTTTGCTGAGTTGCATTCAGCTACTTTTTCGAATATCTCATCAGACATAGTCTGGGCTAGAATGTTCATAGCTTTTGCATCTGTAACTTTCCATTTCTTTATCTCTGCATTTGTTCCTGATGGAGGTGGAACAGTACTTGTACTTGTGTTCTCTGGAGGTCTTGGACACACTGTCAAACCAGAATTCAAAATGTCCTCATCAATAGAGTTCATGTACAGTCTAATCCTTTCCTTCCAAAGTGCAAACTTAGACAGATTGCACACAGGAGGTCTGGTGCTGGCATAATCTTTGTTTTGGGCCATGTTTTGTGAAGAAATAATTCTAATAACAAAATCAAAACAAGCAGATCTAACTATAGGGATCTTTGGGTTCAGGTGTTAGCCTGTGCAACCACTAAGGTGGTATTTTTAACCAACCTGGGAGATGTGGTAAGTTTAACCAACCTGGCTTTGATACCAATTAAAAGTGCAAGTTAGATCTAATATACTCTAGAGGGGGGTGAATAGAGTATGGTGCTTGCTCAAAACTTTTTACAACTATTGTTGTATTCCTAAGTGAACAGGGAAGTAAATAATAAAAAGTAAATCTAAACACAGAATAATCACAAGGCAATCACAAAGCACAGCTAGAAACAAAAGAAAGATATACAACTAGATGACACAAGGAGCTATAGTGGTTCCCCAACCAATCTGGGTACATCCACTCTTCTACCACCCTAGGTAGGAATCCACTGCAGGATGAGTTGATCAGGTGTCTTGGGCACCAATGAGCTTTTGATAAGGTGCTCAAAAACCAAACCAGATTTTTTGATCAGGTGTCTTGCCACCACTGAGTTTTGATAAGGTCTCAGAAACCAAACACAAACTTTTGAAGCCAAACATCAATTCCACAACTCTTAGTTGATCTCTTGACTTGTTCTACCACAGTCACATCCACCATTATTATTTTCACCCTATCTCCAACTTCAATTCCTTCTCCAACTCCACAACTCTCAGAAGAAATCTTCCATCCTCTACATCAATATCCACATCTAGATATTGACACATCCTCTCACATTCCATCTTTCAATCTTATAGATGATTCCTTTATGGATGATTCTCCCTCATCCCCTACTGAGCCACCATCTTCATCCACCTCATATCACCAACTACTTCAGGATATCATTGCACAACCATCCTTCACACCATCTATTTCCATTCCATTATCTTCCATTTCCATAATTCCCATTTCTCAACCTTCATTTCCACCATGCACAAGCTCTCCACCAATATCTTCTGTTGCTCCACCTTCAATTCCTACCTCTGCTCAAGCCCCTCTTGAGCATGTAGATCTTCCAGCCCTTGCAGACAGATTATATGAGCTGATAGCTCCCAGGCTATCTCTCTTACTGGAGACCTCTTTGGCTCCACTTATAAAAATAGTTCAAGAACTATCTGTCAGGCTCTTCTCTCTCCTTCCTCCTCAGGCAATCCATTCATCTTGGTGCCTTGATCCAGTCCTGACTGAATCTAGGCAGGGGAAGATACCTCATGAAGCTAATAGATTGCCTGTTGCTGCTCCTACTACTGCTGTATCTTCAGTCCAAGCCTCAACAGATCTAATTGCAGTTATCACAGTGGACCTCAGGTCACTGTTATCAGCTTTTGATTCTATTTATTTCAGCTGTCTTCCAGAACACACTGTAGTCCAGCAATCTGAGGATCTCTCTAAGGCCATTGTGCCCATCTCCAGCTGTGACACCAGCTTAATAAGCTCCTATATAAATTCCCTATATACTGCTGAGCCTTTTGTTTCTGTTGATCTTACTGCTGCTGCTCCTACTGCTAATGTTGATGATTCTGCTAGATCTGATATTGATGTTATTGAGGATATACATATGACAGAGGCATTTGTTTCTGAGCCTACTGTTACTGCTGCTAATGCTCCTTCTGAATCTACTGTTGTAGCTTCTGTTTCTGAAAGTGTTGGTTCTGAAAGTTTTGTATTTGAATCTGCTGTCATAACCTCTTCTGCCAGTGCTACTTCTACTTCCCTTCCTGCTGTTACTGCTACTACTATTGCTATTTCTGATGTTTCTCCTGCTCAATCTCAACAACAAAAAGAATACCTCAAAAGGATTGATGCATTATATGATGATCAAAGCTTAGAAAGTGATCAATATAAGACTGACTCAGATGACTCCTCTGCTACAATTGCAAGGAAAAGGAAGGCCAGAAGCAAGGCTATGAAAAGGGTTCCTCCAGCAAAAGTGAAAGACACAAATGATATTCCTTACTACATACTGCATAACTGTCCTATCACAGAACATTGGATGCAATACTCCAAAAATCAACTGAAGTCTATGAAGAAAAAGAGAAAGTATGTTAAAGGATCATCCCAGTTCAATCCTCCTCCTCCTTCACCTGATATAGTGTAAGTGGAAGTTCTGCATTTCAACCTTCTACCAGAAGCCAATCCTCCTATCAACCTCAGGGAAGATCCCAATATAGAGACAGCCAATCTAGAGGCTATCAGTCAAGGAGAGGAAATTACAGAGGAAACCAAAGAGAATTTCAAGTTTATTCCAAAGGACATTCCAGGCAACATCCATATTCAAGGGAAGGACAAGCTTCCACTGATACTACATCAGGTCCCTTTCCTTACAAGCTTAAAGAACTAGTCTCCTCCAAAGCTCCGCCAGACAATCCCTCCAATAGATATGAGCCTCCAGTTCCTTTTGAGGATCCAGAAAACAATCCTACTTCATGGACAGCTAGGATGAAAGAATTATCTGCTTTAGATCAGATTAAGAAAGCCAGAGAATAAGGAAGGGATACATCCAATATAACTACTTTATCAGATCAAAGGAAAAAGGAACTTGAAAGATATTCATCCAGCAAGTTTTTTGATTCAGAAAGCTACATGAAGCTGCACCCTGAAGCTGTAGTGCCCAAGCCAAAGCAACAAACCTCTTTAGGTGCAGCTGATGATAGAAGATCTAAGAAAGAAGCTCTCAATCCAAACAGAGAAATAGTTCTTATAAAGAGCAAGGAAAAAGAGTAATTCTGTAAGGTGACAGTTATTTTGATTTCTGAACTATCTGAGATAATATCTGTGATTCTGCTATATTTTGTTTGTTGCATTTCTGCTTTGTATGTTTTTATTTCCTCAAGTCTGTAAATAGTAATCCTAACCCATATATGGGGAGATTGTTAGAACACCCTATTACTGATTTGGGCAAGGATCACTATGTCTCTTAGGAAATCTGTCTTGACCTCATTGTATAGATCTAAAGGTCAATTAGAATTGAGTCTAAGGGTTAGTATTTAGGTTTGGAAGCTGCCCTCAAGACAAGGTTTTTCAGTTTTGGAGACTAAGTCATTTCGTCGAGCTCAGTACGACGAATCGTCGAACTCCATTAGACGATCGTTGAGCTCACTTCGACGGATCGTCGAACTCCATTCGACGATCTCTGAGCTCAACTTCAACAAGTCATCGAACTCCATTCGACGATCTTCAAGCTCGGATCGATGATCTTGACTCCAGTTTGTTTCTCAGTCTTTGAGCTCAGTTCGACGATAGTTGAGCTCAGATCGACGATCTCTGTTTCTGTCCAAGACTAGTCTCTGAGCTCAGCTCAACGATAGTGGAGCTCAGTTCGACGTTTTTTCTGAAGAGTTAGACGTATTTCAAGATTCAAATTCAGACAGTTGTAGAATTATTCTCAGTATTTATGTCAAGGATCTTGTAGCCATTTTTCATTTAATCTGGAGCAAGTTTCAAGGAATTTTCAAGGAATGTTTTATTGGACTTTCCTCCAGAAGATAAATGCAGTTAAGGAAGTCATTTATGACAGGCCAACGGCTACCTTGGACAGAGGATCATTTCTATTTAGATGAAAGGAATAAAAGATATATTCATTCTCTGCAACAAAGACAGAATTACAACTTCTGCAACAACAATTCTCTGCAACAACAAGATTTACTGCTCTTACAACAACAATTACACAAGAGGAAGAAAGAGAGTTGCAGACATTCTCAGTCTCAAAGATTCATACAAGAACACACATCACAAAAGGAGATCAACTAACTGAAATTTTCAGATCTCTCTTGATTCAAGTGTTCAAAGGCCATCATCATTCAAGACTCCAGACACCTCACATTTCAGCTATTGCTGAAATCATCTATTGCTGGAGATCAAATCATTTGAAGGCCTATCACCCTACTGCAAAGCTTCACTTCCTGAACAACTCAAGATCTCAGGGGAAGCTTTGACAATATCCACTATCTTCTCTCTGACTGTTGATAGAGAAGATCATCTCATCCCTTTCTCTCTCTCTCTGTTGTAAAGGGTTTTTCAAACTCCCTTCAAAAGTTTGTGTTTGGTTTCTGAGACCTTATCAAAACTCAGTGGTGGCAAGACACCTGATCAAAAAATCTGGTTTGGTTTTTGAGCACCTTATCAAAAGCTCATTGGTGCCCAGGACACCTGATCAACACATCCTGCAGTGGATTCCTACCTAGGGTGGTAGAAGAGTGGATGTACCCAGATTGGTTGGGGAACCTCGCTTTGATACCAATTGAAAGTGCAAGTTAGATCTGATATACTCTAGAAGGGGGTGAATAGAGTATGGTGTTTGCTCAAAACTTTTTACAACTGTTGTTGTATTCCTAAGTTCTAACAACAATAAAGGAAGAACAAGTCAAGAGATCAACTGAATCTAAAGGCTTGTCGAGGGATCGCGGAAGGAATCGTCGGGTTGTCAATCCGCGTCCAAGCTCTGTCCTCAACTACGTCAGGGGTAGAGAAGGGCTGTCACTACCTCCTAATGGACCCGTTTTCTTCGTGTCACGATCCGGAAGAAAGTTGCAAGCTTCCCTTTGCTTGTTAGCTATGGCGTAGAAGCTTGAAATAGAGCTTAGAAGATGAAGGAGAAGGCCGAGAGCATGCACCGGCAAGGTATAGGCTTTGTGAGCATGGCCGGAGCTTATCTCCTTGGTGGAAGATGAAGGGCGGAGGTGAAACGGCGGAGTTTCTCCCTAAAACGGCGGAGGAAATGTCTGAAATCTGGATTTTGTTCTTTAATGGCCGAAAATCTGCTTCTTAAAAAGAAAAAGTTAGAAAATTGGTCGTGCATGGTCTGGAGCACGACCGTGCGTGACCCGTGCGATATTCATGCGCAGATAAGGCTTGAGGAAGAAGAAGCGTTGACCAGTGCGATTTTACCTGCGTACGGGCGATTCCGCCCGTGCGTGAAGGAATTCGCACGGGTAAACACTGAGCACAAGAATGCAGGAGAAAACAGTGGAACCATGTGTTTTACTCGCACACGGGTGATTCTACCCGTGCGTGAAGGAAACGCACGGTTAACCACAGAGCACTGGAAAGCTAGGCAAAATGTCCAGGCCGTGCGATTCCTTCTCGCACGGTTTCGGCAAAACCGTGCGGGAACAAATCGCATGGGCCGAAACAGATGTCCCCAGAATTGTTGTGTGAAACGCACGATTGAACTGGAACCGTGCGCAGTAAAAGCGCACGACCGCACATTTTACACAGAATTGAAAATGAAATTCGGGACATCCTAACTACCTGCATAGCAATGAAACCAACTGGAGCACCAGCTCCCAGCAACAATACACAGCAAAAATAAACAAAAAGAACCATGGGTAGCACCATGTGCTTACCCCCAACAATAGAATGTGCAATTGCACATCCCAAGGGCCAAAATAGTGCACTTAGCATGAAAACCTATATAAATGAAATCTCAATGATAACATACTAAAATTGAAGTTCAAGTGCGTGAAAACCAGCCCAGATGAGTCCGAAAAACCCTATATAAATCGGACTCATCAGGAATATTGTTGGATCCCTAGTTGATTTGGGCTAGGTTCACTAGCTTAGGATGTGACCCATCATGTATAGCCAGGGTCAAGTTTGTGTACTAGAGTCTAGGCCAAGTCCTTAGAGTCAACTTTAGATGGATCAGCTATCAACAAGACCATCAGAGACTCCAGACTTAGAAGATTTCAAGACCAAGTAAAATGAGTTCGACGTTTGTCGAACTTAGCTCTACGAAAGGTGTTCTGAGCTCGATGATCTTGAGGTGTTTCTCTGTACTGAGCTCGATGATCCTTGTTCTCTATTCGACAAAGACTGAAATACATCAACAAGTTAAAGTCAGGGTAACTCCAGATTTTTCTAAGTCCAACTTCAGGCTTTGGTCTATGAACTAGAATCTAAGCTCGACGAACTTGGACCTCAAGTTCACAACATCTCAGGTCGACGAAGTCAACTGCTCAGGTCGACGAACAGAGTACTCTGGTCGACGATTTGTGGCCAACGATTTGAATCCTTCTCAGTCAGAGACTTCTCAGATTCTGAGTCCACAATTATTCTTCGGTCGATGAATTTGGATCTCTGTTAGACGAATAAAGTTTGATAGTGATGATTATCTGTTCGATGAACTTTGGATCTCTGGTCGACGAATGCAGATTGTCTGTTCGATGAACTTTGGATTTTGAGTGGCCAAATCACCTCAATAGAGGTTGAAATTGGGGTCACTGACTTGGCATGAATTTTATCATGTTCCCATGGAAGATGGGGTAGATTGGAGTAGATTTGCCTTAGGACCTAAGTCCAAACCCTAAGGAGGGGCTTTTATGTCTTGTGAAAGGCAAGGGGTTAAAAGTCCTTGTATGGACTTTAGACTTGGTAGAGTGAGAACTAGAGTATCTAAAACCCCCTAGTTAAATTCTTATGAGATTTGGGAATGGGTAGGCCCCTCTAAACCCTAACCCTAGTTTAGGGTACAAAAATTGTAGATATATAATAGGTTACTAAAACTCATTGCATAGTGATGCAACCTGGGTAGAGTAGTCTTAGGGTCAGTAGAAGCCTCTGAAAATTATTGTAGGATGTTTGGAAGAAATTAACTTATGCTTGCAGTTTAAATCTTTAAGTTGCCCTTAAGAATGATTGTGCTATAATCATGGTTAAACTAGCTTAAAATGTTATGAAACTTAGTCAGTGAGGATTTATGATCATACTATAGCCATGGTAAATTTTGTGTAATTTTTGGATAGTATTTTAAGGTACTTCTCTATTTAATTTCATTTATTGTATTTATATTGAATTAATTAATTATGGGCTTAAATCTTGCTGAAAAGTTGAGAAACTTTGGATTTTTTTTTCAATAGTCATATTATGTTTATCATAAATTTTGTGGGGCAATTACTTGTCTAATGTTGGTGCATCATGTTCAAACTTGGGGTTTTTGGATTACCATAATAATTAAATAAATTACCAGATAAATTAGGAAAATTTTGAAATTCTGGATTTATGCTAAAAAGGTCATGAAAGCCCTCCATTAATTATTATATGGTTACGCGGTGAATATTTTAAGTACCTCTTCTTTTACACGGCATATAGCTTAGGTTGGTCTACACTTAGTAAAACTACAAAAATTATTTTGGAGTATGAATCGGGGAACTTTAGTTGGTGTTAGATGTTTGCTGGATTGGATAATTAAAAATGACTTCACCAATGGAAGATAGGATGAGTAGAGTGTTGGTTTGGCTAGTGTTAAGTGATGCTCGAGATCGACGAAAGATCGACTTTCCCATGGGGAGGAAGTGTCAAATACTTTAGGGTTAGATCCAGTACAACAAATAAGGATTTGGAAAATATGATAGCAACCAATAATAGTAAGTGTCTTACAAAAGGGAGCTTTGGGTGTAATCCCATCGTAGTTCCTAGTTCCTTCGAGAGCCCTTCACGGGGAATACCTTGGGCAGTCCTGAGCTAACATAAACAGTAAGAATAATATATTACAAGAGCAACTAGTATAACTAGGGTTGCACATTCACATACCCCGGTAACTCGGGAGGTTGATTCGGTTGTTTTGATTTCCATCCAGACAATTCATTCGGAAGGTAGATGCACGGACGATTAGTCCGGAGAGCCAGTGGCTCAAAAGGTTCTGGATATAAAATAAGGTGGTGGGTCATCGGTATCAGACGGTCGTTCACACCGACGTCGATACGTTGAATCGGCGGTGTGGGACACTTAGCCAAAGAAAGTCTGGTGGATATGGCCAGCATTAGTACGCGAATACTCTAGGTTGTGTTCTTCTAGGGGCGTACGGGAGGGCTAGTCCTGGTAGTGTGGATACCAGCCTAGGAGTGGGGGGCCCGACCCACTATCTCCGTTGGCCACTACGGAGGTTCCTGGGAGCGAAGCTAGCTGCCCAAATAGGGGGAACTAAAGGTCTGTGCGCATAGAGTCATGTTCGTGGGTTGCACTTGCATGAATCATGACATAGCATATCACTACACTCATACTTGCATACAACCGACACCTTAATGTATAAATTGGTATGGGAATTTTTATATGATGGGAGCCTTGCAGAAGACCCCTTAACTTATATGTTTGCATGGGCATTCATATAAGTTAAGGTTACTTACTTCCTACCTTGTCTTTTTTACATATGCTGCTTACTCTACTTGCTTACTCTACTTTCTTACCTTACTGCATACTATTATAGAACTGCTAGACTAGTTCCACTGTCACGTTCCACTTTGTACTCTCTACCTTTGTAACTTCCCTTTCCTCCTCCCCGTTCGGTGCCTAGGAGCCATGGGGGGAGGGGTAGGGTATGTTAGGGCATAATCTTTATGACTAATGGTTTTCGGACCACAACTTTATAGGGACTCCGGATGGGAGACAGGGACCAGCACCAGCGGAGTATGGTGCGCATGAAGTTGGGCCAGTCTAGTACCGGAGCACCAGCGACCAGCTCTGTGAGTGATAGTCTTTTTATAGCTTCCGTAAGAGATTTTAGTGAGGATCTGATATACCAGGGTTAAGCCCCTTTATATTTCCATTTTGTTACTTTTTAGTACTCTATATTATTTTATGGACTCGATGTGATTTCATTTACATTTAATACATGTGATGTGGACTTAGTTTTATCTGAAACTATATTATACTGCTCTCTCTTGTTCATTGAAAAGGCCGACAGAATCAGCGTTTTGTAGTGGCCGCCTTCCCGAGAGTCGGGGCCACCGCAAAACGGCGGTTCTGGGCATAAGACCTCGGGGTTTAAAAAGAAAAAAAGGGGGTCTTATAGGTCTTTTGTGGTCACCTCCTCGCAGTCCGCCGTTAGAACCTTTAGGTCTCGCATAACCTGAAGTATGTGATCAGCATATTTGATAGAGTTGACCCTCAGCATCTCGTTGACCTCTGCCTCGCTGAAATATTTTGGCTTCTTGGCCTGCGTGCTCAGTTCGCCGCAAGTCGAGGGGAGATGGGATTCCACCAAGCAACTGACCTCGTCATGGAGCAGCTTATTCTTCCCTCCAGCTGCTTGTTCTTTTCCTCGAGGTCAGTCGCGCGAGTGCACAGGTGGTTGGCAGTATCAGAATCCTGCGAGGCGAAAGGCGTAAGCAAAGGAACTATGCGGGTGAAAGAAAAATTGAAAAAAATTAACACTTACCAGCTCGTCGGCACACGTTGCCAGAAGAGCTTCGGCGACCTACAACGTCTTCTTCAAGTCATCCACCTCGTTTGCAGAGAGAGCCCGGAATTTCTCGGCATCCGTCCATTTTTGGTTGAGGGTGAAGCTGCGGTGAACAGACATGTGCGCGAGCTCCATGGAACGCATCTGGCTTGCGTGAATTCATGGGAGAGACGTTGCAGGGTCATGTCGTCGAAGGACACAGCATCCTCGCGACTGTAGAGACCAAAGTCGAGTGCAAAGGCATGCCCGCTTGGCAGCCGGCACTCGGACCAGGAGGGGAGGAGAGAAGAAATGGACACCCTGTGGGACTTCTCGTCCCACTGAACCATCAGCTCGCCGACCTAGTCCTTCACCTTTCCTCCGAGGCCATAATTGTGATGGTCACACGGCATCCCTGGCTCATGGGCCCCGGACACTTTGACATCCGAGGATGTAGGGAGGTCGTCGTCTCCTCGCTCTTTATCTAGCAAGTCAAGCAGGATCTGCTTGCCCTTGGAGACCACTGCCTTTTTCAATCTCTTTGGCGGCGGTGGGAGGCGAGGCGAGCTGGAGTTGGCGAGGTCAGGCTGCTTCTGGCTATTGAGAGGTCTGTGTAAGACCCCCCCCCTTTTTCAAACCCAGGGACTTATGCCCAGAACGGTCATTTTGCGGTGGCCCCGACACTCGAGAAAGCCGCCACTACAAAATACCGATTCTGTCGGCCTTTTTGATCACCAGAGAGAAAGAAACATAACCTAGTTTCGATAAAACTAAGTCCACCATCACATGTAATATATGTAAATGAAATCACATCGAGTCCATATATAATAGAGAGTACTGAAAAGTAACAAAACTAGAAATATAAACTGGCTTAAGCCCGGTATATCAGATCCACACTACAATCTCTTGCGGAAGCTGTTGGAACCCCATGTTTGATTTGGGCTAGGTTCACTCATAGGTTGGTTGACCCACTTGTATAGCCTGGGTCAAAGTCTAGGTCTAAGTTAGTCTTAGTAGAACATGCTTCACAAAGACCAGCATTGGACTTCATTTCAAAGACCAAGACTCAGAAGTAAAGTCTGAATTTCAAATTAGTTCGACTTTCGTTGAACTCAGCTCGACGATGGTCGATCTCCGGTCGACGATCTCAGAGATTAGTCTCTGAACTGAGCTCGACGATCTACGAGCTCAGGTCGACGCTTTCTCTTCTATTCTCGGATATCTCAAATCGCAGATAGTTGATCTCAGCTCGACTATCTCACATCTCAGATCGATGATCTTCTATCTCAGCTCAACGATTATTATTCTATGTTCAACTGTCTTGAAGATTTCATTCTTATTTTGTCAACGCTATTTATGGCATCAAATCTCTGGTAGTTTATGTTGATGTTTTCAAGGATTATAGCCGTTTCTATTGCAGCATTAACTACAGGTCTTCACAGAGTTATTATATTATATTACATGCCAAAGACAGTTTAGGAAATCATTTATTGCAGTAATTGTAGCCATTTTGTCTTCTCCTCTATTCCTGCAGAATAATAAAAAGGAATGTTTATGAAATTCAAACTGAGGGTTTTTTTATGATTCAATTCAGAGAGAACAAAGCAGCGATCTAATTTTTGATCTTGAGTTCGCTGCCAAAATAGGCTTTCAGAAAAAGACTGAGAGACAGACAGAAAAGATTATTCCTGCTTTCATCCAAAGATATTCTGAAGCAGATCTTCATCAGCTTTTTCAGTCTGTCAGTAATTTGAAGAAGAAGCAAGAAGAACACCTTTTTCAAATCAAGAGTCTTCCTGTTCTTCTTCTCCATGACCTTGTTAATACATTCAAGCACCATCAGTCTAAAGCTCCTGGATCAAGTCTCTCAATTGAATACCTACTCACCCTGTGCAAAGCTTCCTAGCCTAAACCCTTTTATATCTTGGGGGAGCTTTGACAACATCACTGAATCCACATAGTCTTCTCATTGTGATTGAGAAAAGAAGACTTTCATCACTCTCACATCCCCACCTCTGTAAAGGGTTGTCATCTCCCTTCAAAAGTGATTCCTGGTTACAAGTCACCTGATCAAAAGACTTGGGGATTTGGTTGTTGAGCACTTGTTCAAAAGCTCATTGGTGTCAGGCACCTGATCAAAAACCTGAGTGGATTCCTACCAGGGTGGTAGAAGAGTGGATGTACCCAGGTTGGGGAACCACTATAAATTTCTTGTGTCGTCTGGTGGCCCTTTCTTTTGTTTCTTACTGTGGCTGTGATTGGTAGTTAGTTTCTGTGTTTTATCTTTTAATCTATTTCTTACAGCACTAGGACTAATCTGCATTATCCAGCAGAGAATTTTATAAAACTATAAATACTCTATTCACCCCCTCCCCCCATCTAGAGTATTCCTGATCTAACTGCATACTTTCAATTGGTATCAGAGCAGGTTCCTTTGGTTGTACAAGCTAACCCTTGAACCAAAAATCCTTTGTTAGATCTAAATCTTATTTTTATTTCCATTTAGGTTTATATACACAGTTATGGCATCAAACAAAGATTATACAAGCAACAGACCTCCAGTTTGCAACCTTAATAGGTTTGCCAACTGGAAGGCAAGAATTAAATTATTTATGAATTCTATTGATGAAGTCATTTACAACTCTATTTTGTTAGGTCCCATTACACTATCTGCATCCTCAGAAGCCCAAAAATTGCTGAAAATTGCTGATGCAAGAGCAATGGACATCCTTGCTCAATCAATGTCTGATGACATTTTTCAAGAAGTGGTTGAATGTACTTCAGCAAAGGAAATCTGGGACTCCCTCACAATAATGGTTGCTAGATCAGCAAAAGAAAGAGCATTTAAAGCTGAATCTTGGAGTGACTCTGAAGCTTCATCCTGTACAACTAAGGATGAAGAAGAAATAAGAGCAAGAGAATTCTGCTTGATGGCAATCAATGCATCTTCCAGCAGCTATGATGAAGAATCTGAATATGATGAAGAATCAATAACAGAATCAGAAGAGGATCAGGTTATTTTCTCCCTTGATTTCTCTTCTGAACATTTTAAAGAAGATTTTAAAAATTTATGCAATGATTTGATTCTATCTGAGAAGGAGATAAAACTTCTCAGAGAAAAGGTAATTAATTTATTTTCTGAAAACATTCAACTCAAAGAAGACTTAACAATTACTTCAAAAAGAATTAGCTTCATTAAAATCAGTTCAAAATAAGTCGTCGAACCAAGATCGACGATCTCAGTATTACTCGTCAAACGGCGATCGACGATCTCTGAACCCAGAGGTTGGGTTTAACTACTCAGTAAAAGGGGATCGACGATATCATCACATTTCTTCAATAAGACATCGACGATCATGGAACACAGATAGTAGTCATTATTACTCTGTGAACCGAGATCGATGAGATCAATACTTGTCGTCGAACGCAGATCGACGATCTAAACATAAATCATCGAACTCCGAATTTCAAAACAGAAATTTGTATCCTTTTGAACAAATTGAAGCTAAGGACAAAATTAAAAATCAGAAGAATAATAAAACTAACAATGTTCAGCAGTTATCGTCGAACTCAGATCGACGATATATGAACAGATCGTAGAACTCAGAACGACGATCTCTGAACGCAAACTTCAGTAGTAATCATTCTTTGATCTACGATCGACGATATCAGTATGATTCGTCAAACAGAGATCGACGATTGTGGTGCCCCGAGAATGATTATTTTCATTCTTCGAGCAGAGATCGAAGATCACATCCAACATCGTCGAGCTCAGTTCGACGATTCCACTAAAAATCGTCGATCCCAGATTCTATTAGCAGAAAACTAAATTCTAATAGCAACTTCAATCCCTTTAATCAATGGATAATACCACCAAGAAGATATCATCCTAAAGGTTACAAGAATCAACCTGAATGTTCTTATATTTACAGTTATGTAAATCACCAAGGACCCAAGGTTACCTGGGTCAAAAATAATTAGCTATTTTTCTTGCAGGAAAAGAACTGTCCAGCATATAATCAACATTGGTACCTGGACAGTGGTTGCTCCAAGCATATGACAGGGAGCAAGGACAATGTAAGTGATTATAAGTGCAAGTTGGGAGCAAAAGTTATCTTTGGTGATTCAAACTGTGGCCAGACCAAAGGTTATGGTAAAGTCAAGATTGAAACAGTGATTTTCAAGAAAGTTGTCAGGCTAGAGGCTATAAGGATTTTTCTGGCCTATGCTGCTTTCAAGAAGTTCAAGGATTACCAAATGGATCTCAAGAGTGCATTCCTAAATGGAGTACTTAAAGAAGAGGTTTATGTTGAACAACCTTCAGGTTCTGTTTTTCCAACTCATCCATCTTTGTTCTCAAATTTCATAAGGCTCTCTATGGTTTAAAGCAAGCTCCAAGAGCTTGGTATAAGACCTTAGCCAGCTTTTTTCTAGAGCATATTTTTTTAGGCATGGTAGATAGAACTCTTTTTACAAAATTGCATCATGATAAAATTTTAATAGTACATGTTGGGTACACTGGTTTAAATGTACCTGATTTGAAGAAGCCTCACCCAACTCAATGATATACATCAAAATGTATTTGATGTGTTGTTGAGTTTGCTTGTGCAGGTTAAGTATTTGCTGGACTGAAGAAAAAAGTTTCTAAGTCCATGTGTCGACACCCAGACAAGCAATGTCGACACTTGGAGTCATTGTGTCGACACCTGGGATGCAGAGTCGACACCAGACAGAAAGTGTCGACACAAGGAGTTGTGTCGACACCCAATGAAGAAAAGTGCACACAGAAAGTGTCGACACAAGGAGCTGTGTCGACACCCAGTGAAGCTGTGTCTACACCAGAAAGTGTTGACACTTGGAGCTGTGTCGACACTCAGCAAAAGTCTGCAGAAACTAAGTAAGTGTCGACACCCAGAACAATGTGTCGACACTCAATAGAAGACTCTACACTTGAAGAAAGTGTCGACACATAGAGCTGTGTCGACACTTAGCAAAGAACAGAAAGATCAAAAAAATATTCTAAGTACAAGTGTCGACACTAAGGGAATGTGTCGACACTCAGCTGAAGTCTCAACAGAAGAATCAAGTGTCGACACAAGGAGCTGTGTCGACACTCAGCAAGTATCAACATAGAAGACTATGTGTCGACACCAAGAAGCAGTGTCGACACTTAACAGATTCAACACAAGAAGTTGTGTCGACACAAAGGAGATGTGTCGACACTTAGAAGAATTCAGCAAGTTACAGAAGATCAAGTACTTGTGTCGACACTCAATTTCAGTGTCGACACATGAAGAAGAATCTATGTCGAGACATAGTATCTACAACACAAGGAGTTGTGTCGACACCTTGTAGAATTGTGTCGACACTTACACAACTGGTGTCGACACTTGGTCTATAAGTGTCGACACTTAAAGACAGAAAGTCTCGACACTTTCAGACAGTTAGAGATTTTCAAGAATTGACTGGATGACTTGACAGCTGTCGTTCCATCCGGTCTACAGCACCTGTCAGAGATGTCAGAAGACAGTTATGAACCGGACTAGCCGGTTACCATGAAGAAGGCCTATAAATAGGCTCATACAGTTTACAGAAACTGTAGTTCAGATTATTGTTCAAGTAGTTATTGAAGTGGTACACATAGTTGTTCAAAGTATCAAAACAAGAAGATCTAGGTTTCCAAGTGCAGATCTAAGAAGTTGGAGAGAGAAGGCTTCATCCAAGAAATCAGCCTCTGGAACTAGGCTGAGAAGAAGGGTTCAGATATATTCTGGATCTTAAGAAGCAGAGGTCAAGGATCAACTGCAGAAGGAGACAATCTTATTCAGTTCTACTTTCAAGAAGCTTTGAAGAAAGCTAAGTCAGATTGAATCCAGCTGAGTTCTTCCAAGAACTCATCAAGAAACTCTCAACTCCCCTCTCTTGTTTCTGAGTTGTTGAGTTAATATTTGTAAATCATTTTTAACTTGTAGGATCCTTTGGATCTGAGTGAATTGTAAGCCTGTAATTATAAAGGCTGAGGGTAGGGATTGAGAGCCTGAGTGTATGAGATTGAAATCTCTGAGTGTAGGCCTTGTTGGCTGAGTGTAGGCCTTGTTGGCTGAGTGTAGGCCTTTGTGGCTGAGTGTAGGCTTTGGGATAAAGCTGAGATGTCGGGCCTTGGGCCTGAGGTGTAGGAACCAATTTGGGTTCTAAGACAGTGGTGAAGTTTGGCTGAATCTAGTACACTGCTAGAAGGCGAAGGGGGAAAGTGGATGTACCCAAAGCTTGGGGAACCACTATAAAACTTTGTGTCTGCTGTGATTGTGCTGTGATTGTGAATGCTTGTGTGATTGCTGTGTAAAAGTAGTATAGATTCTGTGATATAACTGATTGCTGCCATCAAAGTTTCAAAAAAGGATTAGGTCACCTATTCACCCCCCCCCCCCCTCTAGGTGTTTAGGTACTATATCTTTCAAGTGGTATCAGAGGGAGGTTCCTCAAAAAGGACTAACAGCCTGAGGAGATCCTGATTGGCAGATTCAGTCTAAGTCAAAATACAGATTCAAGAAAATCAAGAACCATGGGTTCCTCTAAAAATCACAAGAAATTGGGTTCCATGAAATTGCCCATATGCAGGAAAGAGATCTTTGGGATTTGGAAGGAAAGGGTAAGGCTGTTTATGGAAGCCTCAGACCATAGGATATACATCACAGTAAAAGAGGGGCCATATGTGCCCATGAAGATATCTGTTCTAGATGCAAATCAGAGAACTCCAAAGGATTTCTCTGAAATGACTAAGGATGAGATTGTCCTAGCCACCATGGACAAGAGGGAACAAAACATAATAGTGAGTGCCATTGATGATGCAACTTTTCAGAATCTTATACACTGTAAGACAGCCAAAGAGATGTGGGACACTCTTATTGTGTATATGGAGGGATCTGAAGAAGTAGACAAGATAGAAAATCCTTGCTAAATCAGGAGTATGAAAGTTTTAGACAAGGAAAGGGTGATAGCATAACTGAGTGCTATAAGAAGTTCTACAGAATAGTGAATGAACTCATGTCTTATGGAAGAGAGTTCAGTAACTATGAACTAAATGACAAGTTCCTAAGGTCCCTAACTAAAGATTGGGACACAAAGATTTATGTCATTAGAGAAATGGCTAAGTTGGGAGAAATTCCTCCACCTACACTGTTTGTCAAGTTATTGTCTTATGAAATGCAGTTGACAATGAGGAAAGAGGAGGAGAAATCAACAAGAACTAAACACAAGGAAAGAACAGTAGCTTTCAAGACAGAAGCCTCCAGAAAGTGCAGGAATAAGTCATCAACACCACCTCCAGAGGTAGTTGAATCAGAGTCAGATGAGTCAGTCAGCACAAAATCTGAAAGCAGTGAAAGTGATGAAGACTTTGCTGCCTTCACTAGACACTTTCAGAAATTCTTGAAGAAGAAACAGTGGAGGTCAAGGCCCACTACTTCACAAGTAAAAGAAGACTTCTATCAGAACAAAAAGTCTTCAAAGAAAGACAGGAAGAGGACAAAATCTAGCAAGGCAACTGGTTCAAATATAGTATGTTATTGCTGCAATAGACAAGGCCATGTTATTGCAGATTGTCCTGAAAAGAGAAAAGAGTCTAGTGATAGGAAAAAGACTCATTTTAAAGGCAAGAAAGAAAAGTCTTTTGTTGCCAAGAAGGAGAAAACTCTATCAGATATCTCTTCTTCAGAAACTGAGTCTGATGCTGAGGCATACATTGGGCTGTTTGCTGAAGAAGAAGAAGAAGAAGAATTCATGCAGATCATGGAGTCTATATATGAGCAAGAAGACTGTCAGTGCCAAGGACTGATGGCATTGACTGAGAGTGACAAAATCCTGGAGCAGCCAGGACCCAATAAGGTACAAAGTTCAACTTTAAGTTCAGTTTCTTGTTCTAGTACAGAATCAGATTCATCATCATCTAGTGATGAGAGTGTATCTGAGTCTGAGGAAGATATTCATCAGCTTATAGATGAATATAAAGTGTTGTTGCAAGCTTACAAGAAAAGTAAGTCCCTAGCCAAAAATCAGGCAAAGGAAATTGCTGATCTTAAAGCTGCTGCAACAGATTCTGAGAAGCAATTTGATCAAAAGCTTAATGAGATAGCCAGGCTGAAACACATAACAGTGACTCAGATGGGGACTATCACCTTTAAGAATGATCAAATCAAGAGTCTGGAGATTAATCTTCAGAAAGAGAGAGAGCTTGTTGCTAGGTTTTCTAAACCTAAGTCAGTGCTACCTTTAATTGATGAATTTGTTCATCATAAAGGCAAGGCTGGACTGGGTTTTATTAGACCTGCAAGGACTGAGCAGTCCAAGTCCAAGTCCAAGGGCAAAGCCCCAACATTCAACAAGTTTGCTGTAAATAAGACAGCAAAGACAATACCTAATCCAAGGTACAATAAGTTTGAATGCTGGTGCTGTGGCAAGGTTGGCCACTTTGCAGTGGACTGTTGGCACAATGCTAGTGCCAAAGTGAGTACCAAACTACCTGTTGGAAAGCCAGTAGGTAGCTTTGTCAGATTGCAAACTAACAAGTACCAAGGACCCAAGAATTCTTTGGGTTCTAAGGTTCATTAATCTGTTTTGCAGGTAAGTCCAAGTGGCCATACCCCAACATGGTACTTGGATAGTGGATGTTCCAGTCATATGACTGGAACTAGAGGATTACTAAGGGACTACATTCCAATAAAAGATGGTCCAAAAGTAACCTTTGGTGGTTCTGAAAAAGGAATCATCAAATGATTTGGTAACATTTCTAGTAACTTGGTTACCATTACTCAAGTGGCTTATGTTAAAGGGTTGAAACACAACCTGATAAGTATAAGTCAATTAAGTGATGTAGGGTATGACATCTCATTTGTTAAAAATGGTTATCATATCAAGAGGTCAAGTGATCAAGAGATCATTTTGACAGGTTATAGAAAAAAAAATGTTTATTGCTTAGACATTATGGTTGAGAACAATGGTTCTCCAGTTTGTCTTGTAGCTGATGAGACAGTCTCTCATTGTGTCAAATGGCACAAGAGGCTTGCCCATCTTAACTATAAGACTATTAGCAAACTCTTTAGCAAAGAGTTAGTGAGTAATGGTCCTCAAGTTAAGTGTGTTAAAGATGGCATTTGCTCAGCTTGTCAAAAGGGCAAGCAGACTAAATCCACCTTTAGAAGCATAGAAAACAAAGATGCTGTGAGGTGTTTATACCTCTTACATATGGATCTCTTTGGTCTAATGCCAGTTCACAGCTTAGGTGGGAAGTTCTATACCTTTGTAGTTGTAGATGACTACTCAAAGTTTTCCTGGGTGTTCTTCTTAAGACAGAAATCTGAAACACCTAGTGTCTTCCATAACTTTGTCAAGCAAATTCAGAATGAACTAGACAGTACAGTGGTCAAGATTAGAAGTGACCATGGTACTGAATTTCAGTCTGATAGCGTGACAAAACTATGTGAAGAATTTGGGATATTTCAAGAATTCTCTTCACCTAGAATACCTCAGCAAAATGGCATTGCTGAGAGGAAGAATAGAACCTTGATAGAGGCTGGTAGGACCCTATTAAGTGATACATCACTGCCAGAGTATTTCTGGGCTGAAGCAGTTAACACTGCATGCCATGTTATAAATAGGGCTACCATCACTAAAAGGCTTAACAAGACCCCCTATGAAGTGGTGAAAGGCAGGAAACCAAACCTATCCTACTTCAGGATCTTTGGTTGCAAATGCTTCATACTTAACAATGGGAAGTCTTACTTGACTAAGTTTGCTGCCAAGTCCCAAGAGGGAATTTTTGTTGGGTACAGCAATAATAGTAAGGCTTATAGAGTCTACAACTTGACTACACAAGTTGTAGAAGAATCTGTGCATGTAGTTTTTGATGAGACTAAACTTATTAACAATGAGTTGTCTAGTAGTGTATGCAGCCCCACAGGTTTAACAAAGAAGATGGACAAGCTAACTATAGAAGAAGTACCTGCTGCAAGACAGCAAGTAGAAGACAGTGGCTGTTGTCCAGGGGGAGAACTACATGTACCAATTGCTGAAGAAGTTCAACGAATACAGCATGATGGAGATGCTGATGAGGTTCAACCAGAAGTTAGGATGCCTCCAGCCAACAGGCATCTAAGAGATCATCCAGTAGAGCAGATTATTGGAGATCCAAGATAAGGAGTACAAACCAGGAGCAGAAACCTAAATGCAGCAATCTACTCCAGTTTTCTGTCTCAAGTTGAACCTAAGAAGTTTGAAGAAGCACTACTAGATCCACAATGGACTGAAGCAATGCAAGAAGAGCTTAATCAGTTCAAGAGGTGCAAAGTTTGGGAACTTGTTCCTAAACCTAAAGACCACAATATAATAGGAACTAAGTGGATCTACAGGAATAAGATGGATGAACAGGGGGTCATCATTAAGAATAAAGCAAGATTGGTTGCTAAAGGATATAGGCAAGAAGAAGGTATTGATTTTGATCAAACCTTTGCTCCAGTAGCCAGACTGGAAGCCATAAGGATGTTCTTGGCCTATGCAACCTATCAAGGATTCAAGGTTTACCAAATGGATGTCAAGTCAGCATTCCTGAATGGTAATCTTAATGAAGAAGTCTATGTGGAACAGCCTTCAGGTTTTGTTGATTCAACTCTACCTCATCATGTCTATAGACTTAGGAAAGCTTTATATGGGTTAAAGCAAGCCCCTAGGGCTTGGTATGAAACAATATCTAGTTTCCTCATTGAGAACAAGTTCTCAAGGGGGAAAATAGATAAGACTCTATTCCTTAGGGAATCTAGAGGCAAAGTTATACTAGTCCAAATATATGTAGATGACATTATATTTGGGTCTACTGAAAGCAGCCTTTGCAAAAAGTTTGCAAAACTTATGCAAGGTCAGTTTGAGATGAGTAGTATGGGAGAACTGAAGTTTTTCTTGGGTCTCCAAGTTAAACAGACTGAGAGTGGTTTATCCATATGTCAGTCCAAGTTCACCCTAGAACTCATAAGGAAGTATGGTATGGATTCATCCAGTACTATGAAGACTCCTATGGGGTCAAGTATGTCTCTCAGCAAGGATGATGCAGGGAAACCTGTAGATGAAACCTTGTATAGAGGGATAGTTGGCTCCCTACTATACTTGACTGCTAGTAGACCAGATATCATGTATGCTACATGTGTCTGTGCAAGGTATCAAGCCTGCCCTAAAGAGTCTCATTTGACAGCAGTCAAAAGAATATTGAGATATCTAAAGGGCACTCCCTATCTAGGCCTCTGTTACCCTAGGAATGGAGATTTTGTACTAACAGGTTATTCAGATGCAGACTTTGCAGGATGCAAAGAAGATAGAAAAAGCACTACTGGAACCTGTCAATTCCTAGGCGGGAGACTAATTTCATGGAGTAGCAAAAAGCAAACCAGTGTGGCTATCTCCACAGCAGAGACAGAGTATGTGGCTGCAGGAAGTTCTTGTGCTCAACTTCTGTGGATACAACATCAGCTAGAGGACTATGGATTTCAGGTAAGTAGAACTCCACTTTTCTGTGATTCTACAAGTGCTATTTCAATAGCTAATAATCCTATATCCCATAGTAGAACTAAACATATTGAAATTAAATATCATTTTCTTAGGGAGCATGTAGAAAGAGAAGATATTTTATTAGAATATGTTAAAACTGATAATCAAGTTGCTGATATGTATACTAAGCCCCTAGAAGAAGCTAAGTTCAATAGATTTAAGATTGAACTAGGAATGATAAACTTAGAGTAAGTTTACAGAATTGAAAATGGCTAAGTAAAAAGGTGTCGACACATAGACAAGTCTATGTCGACACAGAATAGTGGTGTCGACACTTCAGCAAAAAGGTGTCGACACATCTAGGAAGTTGGTGTCGACACTTCAAAATGTTAGTGTCGACACATGTCAAGTAGGTGTCGACACATCCAATGTGGTGTCGACACTTAAGTTTTACTCAGAATTTTCTAAGTAAAGTCTCGACTATGTGTCGAGTTATGTTGTGTCGACACATAAACAAGTGTCGACACATAAAATCTGTTGACTAAACTTGTGTCGACACATGTGTGTCGAGACATTATAAGTCAGTGTCGACACTTATAGCCAGTGTCGACACATTTTAAGTTAGCTGTCCCGCCTGTTCAACTTCAAAATTAGAAAGGTATAAATAGGGTTTTGTCTTTGTTTGTCGACACGCTTTCAAAGTTTTGAGACCAAACTTCTGTGTTGACACCTCTCTTTTCTAAAGACAAATTCTACAAACCCTAATTGCGCCTAAGCTAGAGGAGAACGTCAACGAAGGATACGAGCTAGTGCGCGGTGCTTTCACTAATGCTGATCAAGAAATCCAGGCGGTCGTAACCCTAGTTGCCGATTCTGGATTAGAATATTTAGTTTCAGAACCTAGTAAGATATGGAAGAAAGTGGTTCTTGAATTCCTAAATGGAGCTGAAGTAGATGATTCTGGATACAGAATCAAATCCAGAGTTCATGGAACGAAGGTTAAGATTTCACAAAAGAGCTTGAGGAAGATGCTTCAATTGCCAAGAACAAAGGAGGAAGATGAGTTTACTGCTTCAAGGACCAGGGAAGCTCTAACCTAGTGTGGCCTTGATCCTAAAATGAAGATTGGTTCTGTGTTCAATAGAAAAGGCATGAATACTCAAGGCAAATTCATGTCTGAGATAGTTGGTAAAGTATTACTCAACAAGACAGGAGGGCATGACAGAGTGTCTGCCCATATGTTTGGTATTATGACAAGGATAATTTTCACTCTCAAAACTGACTGGTCTAATGTAGTGTTTGAGAAGATTAAAGAAAGCTTGAAGAAGCCCAACCTGGGCAGGACTTTAAGTCTTTATCTTGCTGGTATAATACCTGAAGTAATGAGTACTGCTGCTGGAAGCAAAATAAACCATATGAGAAAGATGGATATGAGGTTGTTCTCAAGATGGGACAGGGTGTTGACTAAGGAGTTGCCAACCCCTGAAAAGATTGTTTCTGAGAAAGAGATTCCTCCCAATAAGAAAAGGAAGACTGCTCCAGTGGCACAAGAGTCCACTAGCAGTTCTGATAGTGAAGAACAGGTTGTCTTCACTCCAGATGAGCATGAGGAAGAGCCTGCAGTGAAGTCTCGTGCTCCTCCAGCTGATGCTGAGATCCAGGGGGAGCTACCACAAGCTAGCCCCATCCACAAGGATCAAAGCCAGGGGGAGCCTCCAGTTGTAGAAGAACCCTCTACACTGGAAAGTGAACAAGCCACCAACACCATACTAGAGGTACTCACTGACCTAAATACTTTAGAATTTTTTATAGAAGATGCTGATTTGTCTGATGTTTATCAGCAAACTCAACTGGATAGTCAAGATCCAGATGCTGTTATAAAAGACACATATGTTGTACAAGCAGTTGTTCCTGATCCAGTGGTTGAAGAGCAAAGAATTCCTCCAGCTCCATCACCACAAGAATACACTATGGAGGATTTATTCCTAAATCTAGACCAACAAGATTTTGACATGGACAAGGATGCTGCAGAAAGAGATAATGCTGCTGCTGAGGGGGAGCAAGTGCACATTATGGAAGAGCCTGTAAGGCAGGAAACTGAGAAAGCTCCAGATGTGCAAGCTGCAAAGCCCCCTAGCCCTAAGGAGAGGGTTGACATAGCCAGCTCCTCAGAATCTGAAGATGAGGAGGCTACTAGGGCTAAGCAAAAGAAACTCTATGTATTCAAAAGAAGAAGCCAAAGTTATAAAAAGGCTTTACAATCTATTGCCCCACAGCCTATAGTTCAGCAAACTCCAACTGTTGATTATAGTGCTTTAATGATTGCACTGCAGATAAAACTGGATGAACATAGAAAAGCCATAGAGGCTTATGTGGATGAAGGGCAGAAATCTTTACAATTTGATCTGGCCCAAGATATCAAGTCTATAAGGTTTGAAATGAACCTTAACAAGAAAGAGATGACAGAATGCTTCCACAAGGGTGGAAATGCAATGGTGTACTTGGCAACACACCAGGAAAAGATCAAAGAACAAGTGGATGAAATAGCATTGAAGCAAGGATATGTTCTTGAAAATCAGCTAAGAATGAATGACAATTTGACTGCTTCTCATAATGCTATTGTCACTGAGTTAAAGAACAAGGTTGCTGAACCTTCTACTTCTTCTGCTACTATTAAAGCTGAATTTGATAAAGTATTCCAGGAAGAACTCTCTACTGTTAAGACTACTATCCAAGCATCCCAGAAGGTCATCTCTGAACAACTTCAAAAGCTCAAACCATTCTTTAAAGATGGAATCAGATACTTGGATAATCAAATCAGATTTTCAGAAGGATGATGTCAGAGATCACATGGCTAGAGAAGTCATAAAGGGGGAGAGAGTGTTAGTCAAGGCAAGCTCTGACCATGCTAAGTGGATATCCAATTCCATCAGAGCTACACTTGGATATCCTCCTCTGTGTGATGACAATGATGTTGCTGAATCTAGAATTAACCCTGCCTATCTTGGAGGAGAGCAACCAGAAGTACCTCAAGTCATTTATCCTCCTCCAGATTTTGAAATGATTCATGCTGAGGTACATACCATGTACAACCCATCTGGGGGAAAGGACAATGTCCATATTGAAAAGGTTGTTCAGCCTATTACTGAAGCCATGCAAGAGGCATTGCAGAAAGAAGAAGAGACAAGGTTGTCTAAGAAGAGGTTTAGGGAACAAGCAGAACAAAGGCCAGACTTTGAACAGTGGAGCCCTACCTCTAGAAACATTATATTAACTGCCTGGAAAGCTGCCAAGGATAACATTCATGACAGGAACAAGTGGTTCTCTGAAGCTGAATGGAGAAAGCATGAATCTAGACAGGAGGCCATTGTTCAATATAGAAGGAAGGCAAAGATGGGAAAGCTACCTCCTACAGCTCAGGAGCCTAGCAAGTACTTTCCTAAGCCATACCATTATTTTGAGAGGCAGAAGATCAAAGCTGAAGAGCTTAAGAAGAAAGATTTGAAAGGCAAGAAGCCTGTTGATGCTGAAAATGCTGATGCTCATGTCCAAGCTAAAGTCCAAGCTGGCAAAGGCATAGTTATTAAGGAGCCAGAACAAAAATAGATTTAGAATTTTCTTGAAGTCTATTTTGTAATCTTTTGAATGTAAAACATTTTTGTGAACTACTGAAAATGTATAAGACAGATATTAGAACATTATATGATCAATATATTTCATGTTTGTTCTGTGAATATGTCTATTTCTTAGTTGTTCTGTGTTAATGTATGTGTATACATGTGTGATTTATACATGTTTATGTTTACCCTGCTGAATATAATCCTGCTTTATATCATTTTGTAATTTTAATTATGAATGGTGTATATCATTGACTAAGGGTTATGACTTCTCCAAATAGGGGGAGATTGTTGGGTACACTGGTTTAAATGTACATGATTTGAAGAAGCCTCACCCAACTCAATGATATACATCAAAATGTATTTGATGTGTTGTTGAGTTTGCTTGTGCAGGTTAAGTATTTGCTGGACTGAAGAAAAAAGTTTCTAAGTCCATGTGTCGACACCCAGACAAGCAGTGTCGACACTTGGAGTCATTGTGTCGACACCTGGGATGCAGAGTCGACACCAAACAGAAAGTGTCGACACAAGGAGTTGTGTCTACACCCAATGAAGAAAAGTGCAGACAGAAAGTGTCGACACAAGGAGCTGTGTCGAAACCCAGTGAAGCTGTGTCTACACCAGAAAGTGTCGACACTTGGAGCTGTGTCGACACTCAGCAAAAGTCTGCAGAAACTAAGTAAGTGTCGACACCCAGAACAATGTGTCGACACTCAATAGAAGACTCTACACTTGAAGAAAGTGTCGAAACATGGAGCTGTGTCGACACTTAGCAAAGAACAGAAAGATCAATAAAATATTCTAAGTACAAGTGTCGACACTAAGGGAATGTGTCGACACTCAGCTGAAGTCTCAACAGAAGAATCAAGTGTCGACACAAGGAGCTGTGTCGACACTCAGCAAGTATCAACATAGAAGACTATGTGTCGACACCAAGAAGCAGTGTCGACACTTAACAGATTCAACACAATAAGTTGTGTCGACACAAAGGAGATGTGTCGACACTTAGAAGAATTCAGTAAGTTACAGAAGATCAAGTACTTGTGTCGACACTCAATTTCAGTGTCGACACATGAAGAAGAATCTGTGTCGAGACATAGTATCTACAACACAAGGAGTTGTGTCGACACCTTGTAGACTTGTGTCGACACTTACACAACTGGTGTCGACACTTGGTCTATAAGTGTCGACACTTAAAGACAGAAAGTCTCGACACTTTCAGACAGTTAGAGATTTTCAAGAATTGACTGGATGACTTGACAGCTGCCGTTCCAGCCGGTCTACAGCACCTGTCAGAGATGTCAGAAGATAGTTATGAACCGGACTAGCCGGTTACCATTAAGAAGGCCTATAAATAGGCTCATATAGTTTACAGAAATAGTGGTTCAGATTATTGTTCAAGTAGTTATTGAAGTGGTACACATAGTTGTTCAAAGTATCAAAACAAGAAGATCTAGCTGTCCAAGTGCATATCTAAGAAGTTGGAGAGAGAGGGCTCCATCCAAGAAATCAGCCTCTGGAACTAGGCTGAGAAGAAGGGTTCAAATATATTCTGGATCTTAAGAAGCAGAGGTCAAGGATCAACTGCAGAAGGAGACAATCTTATTCAGTTCTACTTTCAAGAAGCTTTGAAGAAAGCTAAGTCAGATTGAATCCAGCTGAGTTCTTCCAAGAACTCATCAAGAAACTCTCAACTCCCCTCTCTTGTTTCTGAGTTGTTGAGTTAATATTTGTAAATCATTTTTAACTTGTAGGATCCTTTGGATCTGAGTGAATTGTAAGCCTGTAATTATAAAGGCTGAGGGTAGGGCTTGAGAGCCTGAGTGTAGGAGATTGAAATCTCTGAGTGTAGGCCTTGTTGGCTGAGTGTAGGCCTTGTTGGCTGAGTGTAGGCCTTTGTGGCTGAGTGTAGGCTTTGGGATAAAGCTGAGTTGTAGGGCCTTGGGCCTGAGGTGTAGGAACCAATTTGGGTTCTGAGACAGTGGTGAAGTTTGGCTGAATCTAGTACACTGCTAGATAGGCGAAGGGGGAAAGTGGATGTACCCAAAGCTTGGGGAACCACTATAAAACTTTGTGTCTGTTGTGATTGTGCTGTGATTGTGAATGCTTGTGTGATTGATGTACAAAAGTAGTATAGATTCTGTGATATAACTGATTGCTGCCATCAAAGTTTCAAAAAAGGATTAGGTCACCTATTCACCCCCCCCCCCCCCTCTAGGTGTTTAGGTACTATATCTTACAGTACAAATATATGTAGATGACATCATGTTTAGTTCTACTGATCCAAAATTATGCAAGAAATTTTCTGATCTAATGCATTCCAAATTTGAGATGAGTAGCATGGGTGAGCTATCTTATTTTCTTGGTCTCCAAGTGAAACAATCTTCTAATGGAATCTTCATTTCCCAATCTAAATATGCTAATGAGCTTATTAAGAAGTCTGGGATGGTTGATGCCTCTTCTATGAAGACCCCCATGACTGCCAATGTTGTATTAGACTCTGATGAACATGGAAATCCTGTTGATCAGACCAGGTATAGGGCCATTGTTGGATCCCTACTATATCTAACAGCAAGAAGACCAGATATCATGTTTGCTACATGTTTATGTTCTAGGTTCCAGGTGAACCCTAAAGAATCTCACCTTGAATATATGGTTGCTGGCAGTTGCTTTTACAGATCTTGTGGATACAAAACCAACTCTTAGATTATGGTCTCAATCTAAATAATTCAACAATTTTCTGTGACAGTAAAAGTGATATATGTATAACACATAATCCAGTGCATCATTCTAGAACAAAACATACAGATATAAGACATCATTTCATTAAAGATAATGTAGACAAAAAGAAAATTAATCTTGACTTTGTCTCCACTGATCTTCAAAGAGCAGACATTTTCACCAAACCCCTAGATGAAAAGAAGCACCTGTTCTTCCTGAATCAGCTTGGAATGATCAATGGGAAGGATTAATTTAACTTTTCTGTCTTAGGTTTTGGATCTGTTCCAAAATCGTCGAACATAGGTCGACGATCTTCAAACTGATCTTGAGCTAAATCGTCGACCTGCGATCGACAACGGCTCTGTGAAGTAAACATCGTCGAACGGAGATTGACTCCTATACTTTAGAAGATAAATCATTGAACGGAGATAAATGATCTATTTACCCTCTTCAATCTGAGATCGAAGTTTTTCTTTACTTATCGTAGGACAGAGCCCGATTCTTCACATTCTAAAAAACCTACTTAAGGGTTTATCGTCGTGCTCTATCCCGTGTTTTCCAACTTCCCCACCTGCACTTGATCTCGTGTTCTCTCTTGCAGGTTTCTAATGGCGATTCCGGCGACTATCCTATCTGCTATGAAATTTGACGCAGGGTTTGACATCGATTTCGACTCGGTCAGCCATTGCGATCTGATATTCATGGATATGCTGCAGCTTTGTGAAAATCAAGGTCTGAGGAAGTTTATGACAAAGAGAATCAAGTTACCAACTGCAGAGATTAAAGAATGGGTTTACTCTTCAACCTACCCAGATGAATCAACCATGATTGGATCTATTGTTGGAAATCACGTTATTCTCACCCCAGTCATTATTTCTGAATTATTTGACTTGGTGAATGGAGATGATAGTTTGGATCAAGACAGTTATGAATATAGAACTATGCTGGGAAGGATGGGTCATCCTGATGGAGTGCCAGCAAAGTTGCTCAAGAAGAACTTATCTGCTCAATATAAGTTCTTGGCTGATGTTGTCGGGAAAGTGCTGCTGGGAAAGCACTCTGCCCATGATAACATTAACAGGCAGCAGTTCGCCATTATGTCTGCTCTGGTTAATGAAACATCAGTCAACTGGGCTGATTTGTTCTTTTCATTGATTAGAAGGAAATGCTCTAAGAAAGAGGTATGCTTTGGGAGAATATTGGGGATATTTATCCAGGCAAAAGCCCCTGAACTGATGGTCTCCCAGACCCAATTCATCCATGCCAGCAAGAGGTTGGATTCCTCTTTGTTTGGAAAATGGGAGAGGACCATTCCTAGGCCTCCTAATACCTCCAGGACTTCTGAGGATACCAGAGCTGATCCAGCTACTTCCCCAACTCCAGAAGATCATCCTGCATCGCCTACTACAGATCATTCTGCATCTCCCTATGCAGATCATCCTGCATCTTCTCCTCCAGATATTTCTGCATCTCCTCATGCAGTCAATCTTGCTTCTCCTCATGAAGATCATCCTGAAGATCCTCATGATTCTCCTCAGCACATTTCTTCTCCCATCATTTCTCCATCTTTATCCTCTCAGATCCCCTCTGACCCCATCCAATAAAATGTTCCATCAACATCTGCTCCACAAACATCTGTTCCATCAACAAATGTTCCATCAACATCTCTTCCACGTACTGCCCTTCATCATCATCTTTTCCTAAGTGCACTCGCACAGACATCTCTTCTGCATTCTCTGTTTGCTCAAACTATGGGCATAGACCTCCTTACTCAGCCTCTGAACTTGAACCCCTTCATCTCAATTTCTCCATTATAGCTAAAGATCTTTTGCAATTCATTTCTCCTTCCTTAGATATTCTTATAGCTCAAGTTATAGCTCCTCTAACTGCTTCTATCAACACTCTTACCCAAAGAGTTGCTGCTCTATCCTTTGCTCCTTCTTCTGGGGGCCTGACTACAGAAGCCTGTGCAGCCAGGTAGGGGGAGATATCCAATGAAGAAGCTCCCTTGATCCCTTGAGCAGCAGTTTCAGTAGCAGCAGTAGTTCAAGTAGAAATGCAGATAGATATCTCTTCAGAAGACCAGTTAAATATTCCTTCAGCAAATCAGATAGTTATATATACAGAAGCTATTGATATTGATATAGATTCAGCAAAAATAACTCTTGATACAAACTCAGAGGAAATAACTCTTCCAGTAGTTATCACTGTTGGTGATTGTTGCATCAATCCCACAGTGGATATTTTTGATCTATTAAATTCTTTCTGCACAAGTTATCTTAATTGTCTTCCAAGGCCCATGCCATCTTGTTTGGACATTGTGTGCTGCTCTACTCCTATAACTTCTAAAGTTCTCAGACAGCTTAAGGAAAGTTTGGTAGTTCCTCCAGTAGTACATCCTGATGATCAGATATCTAGCCCTCCTGGACTATCCTATGTTATGGATGATAGCCCCATTCCCAGTCTTGATGACATTTTTGCTCAAGACATTACTATGGAAACTGAAGCAATCCTTGCTAAAGTTGTCCCTCCTCCAGCTGTTAAGGAAATTCCCATAGAAATGATTAGAGAGATTGATGCTCTTTTTGATAATCCCCAAGGATCATCTGATGAAGATCAAGATGATGATTTAGAGGATTCTGATTCTGACACTAAGAAGAAGAAAATGTCTAAGAAAAGAAAGGCTGCTCCCAAAGTTTCTCCCAAGCCAGGCAATACAAATGACACCCCTTATTATATTTTGAAAGGGATTACACCATACCCTGGCATGGAAAGATGGATGTGGTCATCTAAGAATGAACAAAAAGCTAGGAAGAAGAGCAGGAGATTCTCTCCTCCACCTCAGAAGTTTAAGAGAGGTCCTCCTCCACCTCCTCCAGCAGCAGGAGCCTTTGGATTAGCATCTCAAAGATCTCCTTCTATTACCTAGATCTATTAAAGGCAAGACAGATCTTCAAATCCTCCTCCAGCTGGATCTTCTGATAAGCATTCATCCTCTCAAAGGTCTATTGCTTCAGGAAAGTCAAAAGGAAAGCTTAGTGAAGTCCCACCTCCCAGGTTTTTATACTCCAGTCAGAAACAGCAACATACAGTGTCTAAAAATTTCCAGGACCAATCTACTCAGTTTAGAATCTCATCTCTAAAGTCAGACCAGGTAGCAAATTCATAGAGACCTCCTTCTCCTCCTCTTGATCATGAGCTTGACCCCAACTTCAGAATGGTAAGGTTTAATGAATTAGTTGGGCTCTCTCAAATGAATAAAGCCAGGAAAGAAGGTCAAGACCCCTCTAAATTCACTATTATGTCATCATATAGAGAGAAAGAACTTAACAGATTGCAGGTCAGCAAGAAAGTATTTAATCCATCAGAGTATATGTCTCTTCATCCTGAAGCAGTTGTGTCTAGAGCTACATCTTAGAAGATTCTAGGAGATCAAGATATGAAGATGACAAAGAAAGAAGCAGAAGATGCTTCCAGGAAGATCATATTATCTAAGCCCTCTTCTTCTCCTCCTTCTGATATATCCGAAGTTATCTGAACTCTTTATAATTTAGTTATTTTTACTGCTCTGACTGTATTATTTGTGAATTACATGTTATACTATATCTGTTGATTATTTCAATATTATATCAGATATCTATAGCACTGTATTGCTTTTTGTTATTATTTTTATTTTGAGTAACCTCACCCAAATAGGGGGAGATTGTTGGAACCCCATGTTTGATTTGGTCTAGGTTCACTCATAGGTTGGTTGACCCACTTATATATCTCGGGCCAAAGTCTAGGTCTAAGTTATTCTTAGTAGAACAGGCTTCACGAAGACTAGCATTCGACTCCATTTCAAAGACCAAGACTCAGAAGTAAAGTCTGAATTTCAAATCAGTTCGACTTTCGTCGAACTCAGCTCGACGATCATCGATTTCCGGTCGACGATCTCAGAGATTAGTCTTTGAACTGAGCTCGACGATCAACGAGCTTAGGTCGACGCTTTCTCTTCTATTCTCGGATATCTAAGATCGCAGATAGTTGATCTCAGCTCGACGATCTCACATCTCAGATCGACGATCTTCTATCTCAGCTCAGCGATTATTGTTCTGTGTTCAACTGTCTTGAAGATTTCATTCTTATTTTGTCAATGTAATTTATGGCATCAAATCTCTGGTAGTTTATGCTGATGTTTTCAAGGATTACAGTCGTTTCTATTACAGCATTAAATACAGGTCTTCACAGAGTTATTATATTATATTACATGCCAAAGAAAATTGAGGAAATCATTTATTGCAGAAATTGTAGCTGTTTTGTCTTCACCTCTATTCCTGCAGAATATTAAAAAGGAATGTTTTCAAAATTCAAACTGAGGGGTTTTTTATGATTCAATTCAGAGAGAACAAAGCAGCGATCCAATTTTTGATCTTGAGTTCACTGCCAAAATAGGCTTTCAGAAAAAGATTGAGAGACGGAGAGAAAAGATTATTCCTGTTTTCATCCAAAGATATTCTAAAGCACATCTTCTTCAGCTTTCTTAGTCTGTCAGTAATTTGAAGAAGAAGCAAGAAGAACAACTTTTCAAATTAAGAGTCTTCTTGTTCTTCTTCTCCAGGACCTTGCTAAGACATTCAAGCACCATCAGTCTAAAGATCCTGGATCAAGTCTCTCAATTGAAGACCTACTCACCCTGTGCAAAGCCTCCCAGCCTGAACCCTTTTACATCTCAGGGGGAGTTTTGACAACATCACTGAATCCACATATTCTTCTCATTGTGATTGAGAAAAGAAGACTTTCATCACTCTCTCATCCCCACCTCTGTAAAGGGTTGTCATCTCCCTTCAAAAGTGATTCTTGGTTACAAGTCACCTGATCAAAAGATTTGGAGATTTGGTTTTTGAGCACCTGATCAAAAGCTCATTGGTGTCAGGCACCTGATCAAAAACCTGAGTGGATTCCTACCATTGTGGTAAAAGAGTGGATGTACCTAGGTTGGGGAACCACTATAAATTTCTTGTGTCGTCTGGTGGCTCTTTTTTTATTTCTTGTTGTGGCTGTGATTGGTAGTTAGTTTCTGTGTTTTATCTTTTAATCTATTTCTTACAGCACTAGTACTAATCTGCATTATCCAGCAGAGAATTTTATAAAACTAAAAATACTCTATTCACCCCCCCCCCCCTCTAGAGTATTCCTGATCTAACTGCTCACTTTTAAAAGCTATAAGAAATACTAATCACTTACGGAGCTGGTCACTGGTGCTCCGGTACTAGACTGGCCCACCTCCATGTGCACCGTACTCTGCTGGTGCTGGTCCCTGAGCTGTTGGTCCCTGTCTCCCATCCAGAGCCCCTATAATGTTATGGTCTGAAAACCATTAGTCATAAATACTAAGCCCTATCATCCCCTACCCCTCCCCCATGGCTCCTAGGCACCGAGCGGGGAGGAAGAAAGGGAAGCTACAAAGGTGGAGAGTACAAAGTGGCAGGTGATACTGGAACTACTCTAGCAGTTATTTATATTATATAAACTTTAAGAAAGAAAGGTACAAGCTAGCAGTTCTATAGTAGTATACAGGAAGGTAAGCAAGTAGAGTAAGCAGCATATGTAAGAAAGATAAGGTAAGAAGTAAGTAACCTTAACTTATATGAATGCCCATACAAACTTATAAGTTAAGGGGTCTTCTGCAAGGCTCCCATCATATAAAAAGTCTTATACCAATTTATATATTGGGGTGTCGGTTATATGCAAGTATGAGTGTAATGATATGCTATTCCAGGATTCATGCAAGTGCAACTCACGCACATGACTCTATGCGCACAGACCTTTAGATCCCCCTATTTGGGTAGCTAGCTTCACTCCAAGGAACCTCCGTAGTGGCAAACAGAGACATTGGGTCGGGCCCCCCACTCCTAGGCAGGTATCAACACTACCAGGCCTAGCCCTTCTGTACTCCCCTAGAAGAACACAACCTAGAGTATCCGCATACTAATGTTGGCCATATCCACCAGACTTTCATTGGCTTAGTGTCCCACACCGCCGAGTCAACGTATCGACGTCGATGTGAACGACCGTCCAATACCGAAGACCCACCACCTTATTTTGTATCCAAAACCTTTTGAGCCATTTGCTCCACGGACTATCCCGTCCGTGCATCTACCTTCTGAACGTACCGTCCGGATGGCAATCAAAACAACCTAATCAACCTCTCGAGCTATCAGGGTGTGTGAATGTGTAACCATAGTTATACTAGTTGCTCTTGTAGTTTATTATTCCTACTGTTTAGGTTAGCTCGGGACTGCCCAAGGTATTCCCCGTGAAGGGCTCTCGAGGGCACTAGGAACTACGATGGGTTGAAGCCCAAAGCTCCCTTTCACAGGGCACTTACTATTATTGGTTGCTATCAAATTTTCCAATCCCTTAAATGTTGTACTAGATCTAACCCTAGTGTATTTGACACTTTCTCTCCTACGAGGAAGACGATGTTTTGTCGAGCCCGAGCACCTCTTAACACTAGCCAAACTTCTCACTCCTCATCGTGACTTCCGTTGATAGTCTCATTTCCCTTACCAGACCAAAATTCCAACTCCCTAAGTTCATTTGGCACCATATCTTGATTTCTGCAAATTTTACTAAACGCAAACCATCCTAAGCTATATGATGTATACAATTGGAGGTACTCAAAATAATCATCCAATATCACTATAATAATTATTAGGGGTCTATCATGACATGTTTGGCCTAAATTCAGAAATTCATAATTTTTCTAATTTATCTGATAATTTAATTAATTTCTCTAGTAATCCAAAAACCCAAGTTTGAACATGAAGTATCAATTTCAAACATGCAAATGCCCCACAAAATTCATGATAAATAAAAGATGATTATTTAACATAGAATCTAAAGTCTCCCAATTTTACAGCAAGGTTTAGGCCTCTTACCCTAATTTTAAATATAACCTTCATTAATCATTTTTAAGAGACAAGTACAGCAAGAATACTTCCAAAAATTCTGAGAAAATGCAAACATGTACATAATGATCAACAAACACTAGGCCAAGTTTTATAATTTTTCAACAAGAAATGAGCTCTGAAAGAATTATTTTACAAGTTCCCAAATTTATGAGCTTGTGAAGTAGGTACTGTAATTATGTATTTAAAGATTCTAATAAAATTCATACATGAGCATAATGGTCTAGAACTCCCTCTGCCTAATTTTCATGACTTCTGAATGGACAGTGAGTTCACAATATCCAAATAATTAAGTAGGGCTAACTCATGCATTACAAAGGAAGTACTAAGATTATTGCTCCAAAATTCCCAATTAAATTTTCATAGGTTCTACTATCCATATGACTACACTACCCAAGTTCCATCACTATTCAATGAGTTTTAATACCCTATTCTATCTCTACAAAGTTTGTGTCGTAAACTAGGGTTAAGGTTTTGAGAGGCCTACATATCACCACATCCTCTAAGATTTTTTTACCGGAGGGCTTTAGCTACCTTAGTACCCTCTCCACCAAATTTCAGATCATTTCAAGGTCTTTTGACCACATGCCCTTCACAAGGCACCAAAGACCATCCTTAGGGTTTGGTCTTGGGTCCTAGGGCAAACTCACCCCAATCCACCCCCATCTTCCACGGGGGGGTTATAAAGGTCATGCCAAGTCAGTGGCCCATATTTCAACCTCTGTTGCGGTGGTTTGGCCACCTAAACCCACAAGTGCACTTTTGACCTAAATACCCTTATTATGGCAAGGCTATGGTTTGCCCAATACCCCACCAAATCAACTTAAAATGAGGTGAAAATTTATACAGGGCCTCCTGATGACCCTAAGGACCACTCACTAAAATTGGGAGGGTTTCGAGGTATTTAGGTCCCTAAATTAATTTACCCTAGGGTTTTTAAATCATTTCAAAAACTATCGAAAAATTGTCCCCAAAAATTCTCATTTTAGACAGGAGCTAGGTATAGACTAGGGTGACTTCCTGCCCAAATTTCAAGTCATTTGGTCAAGAGATGAAGTGTGGGCTCTCATTTTAATCTCTGCCTAGCTCTAGGTATAGACCCCACCAGAAAGGGTGCCCTGGTCAAACCAGGCACCCAAATTGGTTCAAACAAATTTAAATTAAAGTATACCCATATGGCTACAAATTATATGTTGATCATTTTCTCTGAATTAGCCTATAGGTATTTTTAATAATTAAAACATTAAATAGATAATGTGTGACAGAAATGAAATTATCATGAAGATGTCCTATAGTTTAATTTAACTATGGCAATAATCTTAATGCAGGATCCAAGGGCTCTGGCTCATCTTCTTCATCAAGCCGACGGTTAAGATTCACCCATCCTGGAGCAACTTCCAGCCAACCCCGCTGGCCATCCGGCCACCTCCCTAGCCGGCCACCGCCACCGCCACCTCCGTTGAGGTGGTGGCTATCGCCAGGCGGCGGCACAGCCGCCAGAGGGGCCTATTCCGGCAATCCTGACAGGTTCATTTATGCAGAAAAAACCAAGAAAAATCCCTTCCTGATCGGTCTCAATTGAGCCTGATTCTTAACCCTAATGATTGCTACGATCAACCTATAGAGAAAAGAGGAGGGGAGGACCTTGCTTGCGGCCTGGAGGCGCGTCGATCGTCAGGAAGCCATTGATGGTGGTGGTGGCGCCGCTCGGGTATCTGCAACTACACAGTGGAATGGCTCGAACTCTTCAGGCAAATGGTGGGGAAAACTCCTCTCCGCCCACTAACGGTGTTTAAAGCCTCAGTTAGGGAGGGGAGAGGCCAAGTCATCAATAGCCATTAATGGACATTGAAAGCTTGGCTCAGCTATGGTGGTTCTCCTCCCCTCGACTCTGCCATGGCCGGGAAAACCCTTGGCCTCATCTTAACTGACTAGGGGAGATGGTTCCAGCAAGAGGAGAGGGCTCTTGGCCTCCCTAGCCATGAATGGCCCCCTCCCTTCATTTTCTCTCTCCTCCATTAAAGGGTAAATGGAGCTTTCTCTCTCCTACTCACCATGGCCGAATTTTAATCTCTCCTCCTGCCTATTGGCACCCAACTAACCCATATAAATAATAAAAATGAGGTTAGCCCAAGTGAGGGAAATGGGTTTGAGCTTGGGTTAGCCCATTTGAGCTAAGTTTGACTTGACCTAGCTTAGGGTTTACTTTGGTCAATTTGACCTTTTGAGTTGTCATCAATGGGTCCTTAGTGACCCATTGGACTCCCCTAAGGTCTAGGTAGGGTTGGGTAGGGTTGACTTGGCACTTTGGAGGTCACCTGCCCTTAGGAAGGGTACTTTGACCAAATTAGGCTAGGGTTGACTTTGGTCAACCCAAACTCTTTGGTTGACCCCAATGGGTCCTTGGTGACCCATTGACCCCACGTTAAGGTTAGGAGGGCATGGGTGGGGTCCACTTGGCTAGGGGAAGGACAATTGACCCTAAGTAGGCTAGTTTGACCTCTTTAGAGTTATGGTTGACTTAGGTTAACTTAACCTCTTTGATTGCCCACAGTGGGCCATTAGTGGCCCCATAGACTACCCAAGGCGTTGTGGGTGTTATGGTAGGGTCATGGGATCAAGGTGTAGCCCTAAATTCAACCCTTAGGTCTAAATGTTGAGGATGAGCTATAGGCAGACCAAGGTGATTGTCACCTTGGCCCTTGTTCACTTGGTCCTTGAGCTTCTGATGGTTTTGTCATGACCTAGTCATGACAAAACCAAATCCTAGGGATCTAGTTGTTTGAGGGATGTTACAAATCCCAATATATATAAAAAAAAATTTCATCACCGAAATTGAGGTTAAGTCTACGGGGTTTCTTCTGAAATAAATGAAACTTGTAACATCCATTAGGTTTAAGATATACCTGACTCGAAGAGCTCCGGGTACTTTTGTTGCATCAAGTCTTATGGCTCTCATGTATGCTACTCTTGCCCATGGTTTCTCCACAGGACCTTGACGAGCGGAACCTTCTTTCATCGCAAGACCCGCACTATCATGTCGTCGATCCTGATCGACTCCAAGCTGACTGATCGATCTGTGGACACTGGACCGTTGGCTGTGGAAATCAGCTGCTCGGGGTGTAGTAGAGCGCTCCGTAGTGAGCAGACGTGGAAGACGTCGTGCAATATCGCTAACTCCGGCGGTAGTTCCAGTCTATAAGCCAAGGGACTGATCCGCTCCAGGATCCTGTAAGGCCCCATATATCTAGGACTGGGCTTCTTCTGCTCGCGAACCCGCGAGACTCCATGCATCAGCCGTATCTTCAAGAAAACCTGGTCTCCCACCTGGAAATCCACCTGACGATGCCTCACGTCATAATATTTGGCATGCCTGCTCTGGGCTTCCCGCATCCTATCTTGGATCAATCTAACCTGAGCATCAATATCCTCCACAAACTCCGAACTGAGTGCCTGCGGATCCGCATCCTGAATCCATGATAGTGGGGTCCTGCACCTCCATCCATATAATGCCTCGTAAGGGGCCATGCCTATACTGGACTTATGGTTGTTGTTGTATGAAAACTTGATCAGCGGCAGCAATCTCTCCTAATGCTCACCGCGGCCCCAAATACATAGGCGCGAAAGATCTTCCAAGGTACGATTGATGCGCTCCTTCTGTCCATCGGTCTGAGGGTGAAAAGTCGTGCTGAATGTCAACCGATAACCCAGATGGGCCTGAACTGTCCTCCACTCCTTGGACGTAAACCGCCCATCCCGATCTGAAACGATAGTCCTGGGTACTCCATGATAGCGCACAAACTGCTCGATGAACCTCTGTACTAATACCCTGACCGGAGAGTCCTTCACCACTGGAATAAATCTGGCCACCTTCGTTAGTCTGTCCACTATCACCCAGATCGAGTCATTCCCCGCACGAGACCGGGGTAGCCCATGTATGAAATCCATGCTATATCCTCAAACTTCCACTATGGCACCAGAAGTGGCTGTAGTAAACCGGTCGGATTCTTACACTCTGCCTTTACGAGTTGGCAAGCCTCGCAATGCGTCATAAAATACGTAATGTCCTTAATACCTGGCCAAAACAGCGTCTTCTTCAGGCCCGCTTCCATCTTAGTGATCCCTGGGTGCAATGAGCATCTACTACAGTGTGCCTCTGTCATGATGTCCTCCCGAATCTTACCTCCTGCCGGTATGTAGACCCTGCCTCTGAAACATAAGAGCCCATCCCTCTGAAACATAAGACCCTGCCTCCTGAATGTCATCGGTGGCAGTCATCGATGTTAGGTACTCTGTATATAGCTCCGGATCATCCTCGGACACTAATGATATCTGCATCTTCTTAAACGACTCTACCAAATCCAAGGCCATCAGTTGCGGGCCTACTCCCGACGTACTCGCTCTCCGGCTCAGAGTATTTGCCACCACGTTTGCTTTCTTGGGATGGTAGTGCATGGTGTACTGGTAGTCCAACAGAAACTCCACCCAGCGTCTTTGCCTGATGTTCAGCTCCTTCTGCGTGTCTACTTACTTCAAGTTCTTATGGTCTGAGAATATATCGTAGTGGACCCCGTAGAGGTAGTGTCGCTAGATCTTTAGAGCAAATATAACTGCCCCCATCTCAAAATCATGCACCGGGTAGTTCTGCTCATGTTTCTTCAGCTGACGGAAGGCGTAGGCTATTACGTGCCCGTTCTGCATCAGAACGGCACTCATTCCCTGATAAGAAGCATCTGTGTACACTTGGAATCCTTCCTTCCCTGATGGAAGAGCAAGGACATGGGCCAAGGTAAGCCGACCCTTCAGCTCCAGAAAGGCAAACTCGCATTGTGGCATCCAAATAAAAGGAGACTCCTTCTTCGTCAGGGACGTAAGAGGGCGGGCAATCTGAGAGAACCCCTCTACGAACTACTGGTAATAACCGGCAAGTCCTAAGAAACTCCGAACATTCGTGGTCGTTCTCAGTGGTGGACACTCCTGTACTGCCTGGACCTTCGCTGGATCTACTGCCAAACCTGCTCCACTGATAACATGACCCAAAAAGGCCACCTTCTTTAGCCAGAATTGGCACTTGCTGAACTTAGCATACATCTTATGCTCTTGGAGCTTATCCAAGGTCAAAGCCAGATGCCTCACGTGCTCCGCCTCAGTCCTCGAATAAATAAGGATGTCGTGAATGAATACGATGACTAAGACATCCAGATATTCTTCGAACACCCAGTTCATCAAGGCCATGAATGCGGAAGGTGCATTTGTGAGCTCGAAAGGCATCACGGTAAACTCGTACAGTCCATATCTGCTACTAAAGGCCGTCTTCAGGATGTCCTCCTCTTGAATGCATAGTTGGTAGTACCCCGATCTCAGGTCCAGCTTTGAGAACCAATGAGCTCCCTCTAGCTGATCAAATAGCTCATCTATCCTTGGCAAGGGATACGTTTTCTGGACCGTCAACCTGTTCAGGGCCTAGTAATCGATACACAGCCAAAGTGTCCAGTCGTTCTCTTTGACGAATAGCACCTGAGCTCCCCACGGTGAAGAGTTAGGCCGGACGAACCCGGCTTCCACTAACTCTTGAAGCTTGTTTCGAAATTCCACCAACTCCTTCGGGGCCATTCAATAAGGAGCCCTGGATACCGGCTTAGCCCCCAGCATGAGCTGAATCTGAAAGTCCTTCTCCCATTGTGAGGGTAGCTCTAGTAGCTTCTCCGGAAATACATCGGAAAAGTCCCACACCACTGGAATATCTGATATAGAATCCTTGGCCACTGCCATCTCGAAAAGCACCTGATAAACTTTGTCTCCCTGTAGGTGGGCCATGATGGCCCGCACAAAAAATAATAATATGTGGGGGGCTGGTGTAATACCTTCGATAACAATATAGGAGTCTTCGTGCCTCACGGTGATCCTCTTCGCCAAGCAATCAATCTAGGCATGGTTCCAGTGTAACCATGTCATGCCCAGTATGAGATCATAGTCCGGCATCCTCAGGATCGTCGCTGGTGCCTCAAACGCCTTCCCGCCGATCTCCACCTCCATTTTGCAATGAGAAGAGGTCATGAGCTCTGATCCATCGGGTATACACACCCTCATCATCCTTCCTGTGAATTGCTCCATGCCTGCCAGTCCTTTCACGAAATCTTCTGACACAAACGAGTGTGAAGCCTCGGTGTCAAAGAGTGTGTGAGCGGGCTTGCCGCTGATGAATACCACGCCTGAGGTAATTAAGTGTCTTAGTGTTCTAGTTGTTGTTTTTCTTTTCTTAATTTCTAACTAGTTTATGTCTATGAGAACTAGTTCTTAGGAAGGGAGAAATTTGAATGTACTGGCATACCTGCTATAACTTGCTCCGGGTTCCGGGGTTGTGCCAAATCTAGTGCATACACTTGCTCCCTTTCTGGCCTGTGCCCTCTGCCCTGATATACCCGTCCTCGGTCATGTCCTGGGCATCCAAACTGCCGAGGAGGTGGGGCATCATGAAGTGATGGTGGGGGTGCTTGCCTCATGGGACAATTTCTCTTGAAATGTCCCGGCTGATTGTAATGGAAGCACAACAATGACTGCTCTATTATCCTCGGTATCTCTAGCATCTGTAAGGGCTGGGTGGCCAATACCCCCTGATTCCTCTGCTCCTCTCCAATCTCCTGACGGGGTTTATCCCCGTTCCTTCTTTCCCCGATGACCTGGCCTCGAGGACGGTCTCTACGTCCTCCAATCACTACATCATCAGCCGGTCTCTTCCGGCTCTTGACCGTAAGCTGGTCTGCCTCCCTTTTCTTAGCCATTTCTAGAATCCTGGCCAAGCTTCCCTCGGAGATGAAGAGGAGGGCCTGTCTCATGTCATTGTGCAGCCCCTTGTAGAACCTCCTGGCATAGCTAGCGTCGTCCAACTAATAAGAGTCTGCATAGCGGGCTAGGTGAGTAAACTCCTGGTAATACTCCAGCACTGTCATGTTGCCCTGCTTCAATCACAGGAACCTGTCCTCCAACTCATCCCTTGCCGACTGAGGTACAAAATGTCCCAGAAGTGTCGCTCTAAACTCTCCTCAAGAGATATCTGCGCAATCCATATCCGCAAAGGTGGTGTCCAGCTGTGACTTCCACCACCTCTTTCTGTACAACTCCAGGTAGGAGACTGCCAAAGTACCTACCTCTTCAGTGGGGCATCGAATCCCCGCAAGCATCTTATAGATGGTATCTAACCATTCCTCCGTGCGAACTGCCGACTCCGTCCCCTGGTAGGATGGAGGAGAAAGTGCCCGAAATGCACTCATCCAATTGGCCCCGGGATTTGGCTGTGGAGACAAGGCTTGCTAAGCTCTGAAGGCATCCAGGATGGCCGTCAATGTTTGCCCCATCTTCGACTGCTGAAACGGAACTAGAGCCGATGGAGGCGGAACTATATTCGGAGCCTGAGGTGTCCCCTACTGTGGAGTAGGGTTCGTCGCAGGCTATAAGGAAAATTCCAATTGTTAAATAGCGTACGAATGGAATAAAAGAAGGAGAAAAATTGACTTCTACATGTGATTTTCCTTATGGGCATGCCACTGCTTCCGCTGCTAGTTTGTCCGCAAGCTAAGCTCGCGCGGGGGTGGCCTAAGATTTTTGTGGACTACTTCTCTTTCGATCGAGGTTTGCTCAGATACCACTTGTAAGACCCCCCCCCCCCCCCTTTCTAAACCTGGGGTCTTATGCCCAGAATCGTCGTTTTGCGGTGGCCCCAACACTCAGGAAAGCCGCCACTACACAACGCCGATTCTGTCGGCCTTTTCGATCACTAGAGAGAAAGAAACATAACATAGTTTCGATAAAACTAAGTCCAACATCACATGTAATATATCTAAATGAAATCACATCGAGTCTATATATAATAGAGAGTACTGAAAAGTAACAAAACTAGAAATATAAATGGGATTAAGCCCGGTATATTAGATCCTCACTACAATCTCTCGCAGAAGCTATAAGAAATACTAATCACTCACGGAGCTGGTCATTGGTGCTCCGGTACTAGACTGGTCCACCTCCATGCACACCGTACTCCGCCGGTGTTGGTCCCTAAGCTGGAGGTCCCTGTCTCCCATCTAGAGACCTTGTAATGTTGTGGTCTGAAAACCATTAGTCATAAATACTAAGACCTATCATCCCCTACCCCTCCCCCATGGCTCCTAGTACCGAGCGGGGAGGAAGAAAGGGAAGCTACAAAGGTGGAGAGTACAAAGTGGCAGGTGACAGTGGAACTAGTCTAGCAGTTATTTATATTGTATAAATGGCTAAGGAAGAAAGGTACCAGCTAGCAGCTCTATAATAGTATGCAGGAAGGTAAGAAAGTAGAGTAAGCAGCATATGTAAGAAAGGCAAGACAAGAAGTAAGTAACGTTAACTTATATGAATGCCCATACAAACTTATAAGTTAAGGGGTCTTCTGCAAGGCTCCCATCGTATAAAAAGTCTCATACCAATTTATACGTTGGGGTGTCGGTTGTATGCAAGTATGAGTGTAGTGATATGCTATGCCATGATTCATGCAAGTGCAACTCACTCACATGATTCTATGCACACAGACCTTTAGATGATCCTATTTGGGCAGCTAGCTTCACTCACAGGAACATCCGTAGTGGCAAACGGAGACAGTGGTCGGGCCCCCAACTCCTAGGCGGGTATCAACACTACCAGGCCTAGCCCTTCCGTACGCCCCTAGAAGAACACAACCTAGAGTATCCACGTACTAATGCTGGCCATATCCACCAGACTTTCATTGGCTAAGTGTCCCACACCGCCAAGTCAATGTATCGACGTCGGTGTGAACGACCGTCCAATACCGAAGACCCACCACCTTATTTTGTATCCAAAACCTTTCGAGCCACTAGCTCCCCGGACTATCCCGTTCGTGCATCTACCTTCCTAACGTACCGTCTGGATGGAAATTAAAATAGCCTAATCAACTACCCGAGCTACCGGGGTGTGTGAATGTGTAACCCTAGTTATACTAGTTGCTCTTATAGTTTATTATTCCTACTGTTTAGGTTAGCCCAGGACTGCCCAAGGTATTCCCCGTGAAGGACTCTCGAGGGCACTAGGAACAACGATGGGTTGAAGCTTAAAGCTCCATTTCGCAGGGCACTTACTATTATTGGTTGCTATCAAATTTACCAATCCCTTAAATGTTGTACTGGATCTAACCCTAGTGTATTTGACACTTTCTCTCCTACGGGGAAGACAATGTTTCGTCGACCCCGAGCACCTCTTAACACTAGCCAAACTTCTCACTCCTCATCGCGACTTCCGTTGATAGTCTCATTTCCCTTACCAGACCAAAATCCCAACTCCCTAACTTCATTTGGCACCATATCTTGATTTCTGCAGTTTTTACTAAACGCAGACCATCCTAAGTTATATGATGTGTACAATGGGAGTAACTCAAAATAATCATCCAATATCCCTATAATTTTTATTGGGGGTCTATCATGACATTTATGGCCTAAATTCAGAAATTTATAATTTTCCTAATTTATCTGATAATTTAATTAATTTTTCTAGTAATCCAAAAACTCAAGTTTGAACATGAAGTATCACTTTCAGACATGCAAATGCTCCACAAAATTCATGATAAATACAAGATGATTATTTAGCGTAGAATCCAAAGTCTTCCAATTTTACAGCAAGGGTTAGGCCTCTAACCCTAATTTTAAATATAATCTTCATTAATCATTTTTAAAGACAAGTACAGCAAGAATACTTCCAAAACTTCTGAGAAAATGCAAACATGTACATGATGATCAAGAAACACACTAGGCCAAGTTTTATAATTTATCAACAAGAAATGAGCTCAGAAAAAATTATTTTACAAGTTCCCAAATTTACGAGCTTGTGAAGTAGGTACTGTAATTATGTATTTAAAAACTTTAATAAAATTCATCCATGAGTATAATGGTCTGAAACTCCCCCTGCCTAATTTTCATGACTTTCCAAAGGACAGTGAGTTTACAATATCCAAATAATTAAGTATGGCTAACTCATGCATTATAAAGGAAGTACTAAGATTATTGCTCCAAAATTCCCAATTAAATTTCCATAGGTTTATACTACTCCTATGACTACATTACCCAAGTTTCATCACTGTTTAATGAGTTTTAGTATCCTAATCTATCACTACAAAGTTTGTGCCCCAAACTAGGGTTAGGGTTTTGAGAGGACTACCTATCCCCACTTCCTTTAAGATGTTTTTACCAAAGGGCTTTAGCTACCCTAGTACCCTCTCCACCAAATTTCAGATCATTTCAAGGTCTTTTGACCACATGCCCTTCACAAGGCACCAAAGATCATCCTTAGGGTTTGGTCTTGGGTCCTAGGGCAAACTGACCCCAATCCACCCCATCTTCCATGGGTGGTGATAAAGGTAATGTCAAGTCAGTGGCCCAAATTTCAACCTCTGTTGAGGTGGTTTGGCCACCTAAACCCACAAGTGCACTTTTGACCTAAATACCCTTATTATGGCAAGGCTAGGGTTTGCCCAAAACCACACCAAATCAACTCAAAATGAGGTAAATATTTATGCACAGCCTCCTGATGACCCTAAGGACCATGCACCAAAATTTGGGAGGGTTTGGAGGTCTTTAGGTCCCTAAATTAATTTACCCTAGGGTTTTTAAATGATTTCAAAAACTATGGAAATATTGTCCCCCAAAATTCTCATTTTTAAGCAGGATCTAGATATAGACTAGGGCGACTACCTGCCCAAATTTCAAGTCATTTGGTCACGAGATGAAGTGTGGGCTCTCATTTTAATCTCTGCCTAGCTCTAGGTATAGACCCAACCAAAAAGGGTGCCCTGGTCAAACCAGGCACCCAAATTGGTTCAAATCAATTTTAAATTAATTTGACCCGTAGAGCTACAAATTATATGTTGATCATTTTCTCTTACTTAGCCGCTAGGTATTTTTAATAATTAAAAACATTAAATAGATAATATGTGATTGAAATGAAATTATCATGAAGATGGCCTATAGTTTAATTTAACTCTGGCACTAATCTTAAAGCAGCATCCAAGGGCTCTGGCTCATCTTCTTCCTCTAACCGATGGTTAAGATTCACCCATCCTGGAGCAACTTTCAGCCGCCCCCGCCGGCCATCCGGCCACCTCCCTGGCCGGCCACCGCCAGCACCACCTCCGTTGAGGTGGTGGCTATCGCCAGGCGGTGGAACAGCCGCCGGAGGGGCCTATTCTGGAGATCCCGATGGGTTCATTTATGCGGAAAAAACCACGAAAAATCCCTTCCCGATCGGTCTCAATTGAGCCTGATTCTTAACCCTAATGATTGCTACGATCTACCTATAGAGAGAGGAGGAGGGGAGGACCTTGCTTGCGGCCTGGAGGCGCGTCGATCGCCGGGAAGTCATTGGTGGTGGTTGCGCCACTCAGGTATCTGGAACTACACAGTGTAATGGCTCGAACTCTTCAGGTAAATGCTGGGGAAAACTCATCTCTACCCACTGATGGTGTTTCAAGCCGCAGTTAGGGAGGGGAGAGGCCAAGTCATCAATGGCCATTAATGGCCATTGAAAGCTTGTCTCGGCTATGGTGGTTCTCCTCCCCTTGCCTCTGCCATGGCCGGGAAAACACATGGCCTCCTATTAACTGACTAGGGGAGATGGTTCCAGCAAGAGTAGAGGGCTCTTGGCCTCCCTAGCCATGAATGGCCCCTTCCCTTCATTTTCTCTCTCCTCCATTAAATTGCAAATGGAGCTTTCTCTCTCCTACTCACCATGGCCGAATTTTAATCTCTCCTCCTACCTATTGGCACCCCACTAACCCATATGAATAATAAAAATGATGTTAGCCCAAGTTGGGGAAATGGGTTTGAGCTTGGGTTAGCCCATTTGAGCTAACTTTGACTTGACGTAGCTTAGGGTTTGCTTTGGTCAATTTGACCTTTTGAGTTGTCATCAATGGGTCCTTATTGACCCATTGGACTCCCCTAAGGTCTAGGTAGGGTTGGATATGGTTGACGTGGCACTTTGAAGGTCACATGCCCTTAGGAAGGGTACTTTGACCAAATTAGGGCTAGGGTTGGGTTTGGTCAACCTAAACTCTTTAGTTGATCCCAATGGGTCCTTAGTGACACATTGACCTCACGTTAGGGTTAGGAGGGCATGGGTGGGGACCACTTGGCTAGGGGAAGGCCAATTGACCCTAAGTAGGCTAGTTTGACCTATTTAGAGTTAGGGTTGACTTAGGTCAACTTAACCTCTTTGATTGCCTACAGTGGGCCATTAGTGGCCCCATAAACTACCCAAGTTGTTGGGGGTGTTATGGTAGGGTCATGGGATCAAGGTCTAGCCCTAAATTCAACCCTTAAGTCTAAATGTTGAGGATAAGCTATAGGCAGACCAAGGTGATTTTCACATTGGCCCTTGTTCACTTGGTCCTTGAGCTTCTAATGGTTTTGTCATGACCTAATGATGACAAAACCAAATCCTAGGGTTCTAGTTGTTTGAGGTATGTTACATTCTGGTGGATTCCTGCTCCATCCGACAAGCCACTGCAGTTGCCCTCCCCATGCGTGTGGGTAGGGGTGTAGCCCCAAATATGCAAAATGCGGGTGCTCCGGTATCAGCCGCTCTCCTGCACAAAATAAACGTAACCTTGTTAGAAACGATGGCCGCTTTGGGCGAGTCCTCGGAAAATAAGAGGGAGAACGTACCTTTGAAGGAAAGAACTGTCGGGAGCGAGTCGAGGCCTCTTCGCCGGAAGGCGGCCTATAAGTCTTTATGGAGGAAGAATTGGTGGAGGTTGGAGTCGTCGCCCATCACGGTTGGATGTCGGTAGGTCTCCTCGCTCTGCTAGATGGGCGAATAGGTGATGTAGCTGAGATCTCCCTTAATGAAGACGAATTTGGTGAACTAGGTACGGTTCTTATTGGCCGTCTCGCGCACTTTGAACTGCGAGCCGGCGAATAATGCGACCCCATCATTGGTGGCATGGTATATATACAGCTTTCAGAAAATGGTGAGGTTGAACTCAATCCGTTCCCTCTAAAGGAAGCTTGTGAAAGTTCATCTGCGCGGGGACAACCCTGAAGTATTTGAACACCTGGAGAAACTCCGGCCAGAGGGGCAGGCGCAGCCCCACCTCAAAATGTGAGATGGGGAAGGTAAGCTCATTAGGGAAGAAAGTATTAATCGCCTCGCCCCTCCTAGGTCGGCACCCAGTGAACCCTGGAGGGACATGATCTGCCATGAAAGTGAGATATTCCTGCTCTGTGGTATTCCCATCAAAGGATGGGTACTCGGCAAACTGCTTGGCACACTTTGACCTCCCATCGGCATCGGTGTAATGCCCCTAATTTTTTGGTGCTTATTTTAATTCTCGTAGTGACGTATTTTTGACGTCAGGGCGTTACGTTAACGTGGGGTTAACGGGTGTCGCTTACTGGAGCACGGGTTTGCTTAGTGGGTTTTCTTGTGTGGTTGGTTTTTGGTTTGGTTGTGCACCTCCCCTCATGAGTCGGGTCTGTTTTTGTGAGTCAGTGGAGCTTTTTATAGGGATGTGGTGGCGTTTTATATTCAGGAGGTGTTTTACCTGAGTTGGGTTTGTCGGATTTGGATTTAGACTTCGTCGTTAGATTCGAAGCATCAGAATTTAGCTATGGTGCGCTTTTCGTAAGATTCCGAGTTTTTTTGGATTTCGGATCGTTTTGGGATTATTTAATATTAATTCTAATGTAATATTATTTTATAATAATCATGTATGTGTGTATATATATAAAAAGACGGTAATTAGGTCGCGTCAATCCTATTCATCTTCTTCCTAAACCCGTGTGGTAGACTGTTTTCGCAAAACGGAAAGGAGCGGTGGACGGGGAGTGCGTTCGGCCGAAAATTAAGAGAGCTCTGGTAGTCTGTGTTGACAAAGGAGTAGAGATTTGGAAAGCTCTCGCCGAGATCTACGCGATCGTGGTAATATCTTCCAATTTCCCTGATTTTTAGGTGTTAGGGTTAGCGATTTTAACCTCTTTTCTCCTCCAAAAGTTTCATGAAATGTTGAAAAGATCATTTGGTGGTCGATCCTTGTCGCAGTGCAAACGGGAGGCGTATTTTCCAGAGTTTCTGAGGCAAGTGGATTTTTACCCTTGCATGTCTGTTTGCTTGTTGCTTTCCTCCCTTCTCCCTCCTTCTTTAGAGAGTAGGAGTTGTGTAGGTAGATCCATGAAAAGGTCCCTAGGTTAGGGCAAATTTTTCGGCCAAGGCTTGGAGAATAGGAATGGAGATTAAGTTAAATTCGACGAGTTTAGGTTAAAAAATTCGTCGAGTATCGACGGTAGCGTTCGCTGAATATGGAAGGTTAGCTGGGTAAGAATGCGTCATTTAGTCGTTAAGTAGAATTCGGCGAGTATCGCCAACCTGATTTGTCAAGTATCGGTAGAGTAGAATTCGGCGGTATCTCCGAATTTCCTTAAGGCATTCTCGTCAGATAATGATTCGTCGAGTGTAGATTGTTAGACTTAGTGACATTCGTCGAGTATGGGTTAGTAGCTTAAGTCTGATTCGTCGAATATCTAGGCTATTTCGACGAGTACCCGCAGTGTGGTGTCGAGAGGAGCCCGATTCGACGAGTATGATCAACGAATCGCCGAGTATTGTCTAGGCTTATAAGTGTCGAGTGGCGGGTAAAGATAAGGAGATTTCGGTATGTATTAGTATAATTTGTCGAGTATCGCTAGTATTATTCATCGTGTATAGTAGAGTTCGCTGAGTATCATTGTATGATTCGTCGAGTATCATTGCAATTCGTCGGGTATACTAGCCGAATTTGGCCAGGACTTAGAATATTTTGTCGTTTCGTGTAGGATTCATCGTGTATGGTTCTTAGAGTAATTTTAGGGCTTGTTTAAGGTTTGTCTTTGGGTTTAGACTTGGATTTTGGTTGGGTTGTTTAGTTATGATGTTTCTTCAGCTAGGTAGGTTGGCAGTGGATAAAGGACCACCAACCGGATGCTGGTTTGTGGGTCATTACACTAGGTGGTTTGGTCTCTATTTTGTGGATTGTTGGGTTGTGTTGGGCCAGGTGCCCACAACCGCAGTACCTTTATGTGATGTTTAGGTCTGGTAGTTCGGGTTTGGACATTTTGGTCACAGACTCCAGCCTGGTTATTTTTACCAAGTGTTAATGACTCACATTTTGAGTTATTTTGTGCTTAGTTTGCTTCTTAGATCAGTCTAGGCTATTTTATGCTAATCCTCGCAGATTTTGTCAAAGCATGGCTTCGTTCCGCGCTTGGTGAGAATGTTCATTTAACTTCTTATTACAAAATTTTACTTAACCTATTTTATCTGACTAATCAGCTATGGTTGTCGGCATTTCTTACAGTCAGGTTTGGTAGAACCCTTTCTGCCTTTGTACCTTTTTTCTTATTATTTCCTTTGCCACTTGTATTTTATTGCTGTAGTGTTCTTCTTTTGAATGCCTCAGGTTCAGGGCTGTAGTCGGTGGAGTGGCTGAGTTAGGAAGTAGCTTGTGGACTGCAGTTGTTGCGGTATTTTTCCTCATCGTTGTGAGGTAGTTCTTGTTTTCAGTTTTAGTTCAGACTTGCATACTTTTAATGGGTTTGTATCAGGTTTTTGATGCCCACTGGTAGTTTTATTTTGGAATATTAAATACTTTGCTAACTACTAGTTTACCTCTTTATGGTTGTTTTACTTGCTCTCTGGGAAGGTTTTATACTAGGGTTCTTATTAGGTATTTTAAAACATAAAATTACTATCAATACTTCATACATGCCATATTCGAAATCTAAATCACTATGTTTAAAGGCCGTAAAATCTACTTTTCTATTATTATAAATCTAGAGTCTTGCATACCATGAGTTGTCCTCTATGGACATTTACAATCATGTAGGACATCTAATCTTGTAAATAAAGTATTTTTCTGCATCATATAGATATCTTTTTCTTGTGCAATAGATGAGCCACTGAGCCGAGGGATACAGCTAACCGCTTAACTTAAAATGGATTTTCTTTAAATAACTTATAGACCTTTTACAAGTGTTTAGTTGGAGTTTGTCTGAGCATCTGCAGTTATACCCTGCTGACGTGGCATCATGGCGCGCATTTTCCCTTACTTTGATATACCGTTAAATGTGGAGGAAATGCGGGTTATGATAGTTGGTATCAGAGGGATGGGTTGTTTGACAATTGGTCAAACGGCTATCTCAGGTTCGTGTTCGTTGTCTAGTTTCATTTCATACACACACTGATATGTCATCAATATGTCTTAGCTGAATCACGAACATTACACCCATAAGCATGATAAGAAGTATACGGGGCATATTATGTAATATGGAATGCATAATATGTGTCTGTATATGGATCCTCATAGGGAGCAACATATGAATGTTATGTAGTATGGGATGCATAACATCATCACATAAATGCACATTAGATTTTAATTTTCGTTACATGCAATATTATGTAGTATGGGATGCATAATATTTCATGTGTACGCCGCTCATAGCATGCATTAATACCTTTTAGATTGCATAGCACAACATGCATGACATAACATCGCATCAGCACACGTGCCAAGGTAAAGATTTACAGGATGACATATGTACACATATGGATTTGAGTCAAAAAGAATATGAAATTCATGCATTCATGGTTTAGGCACATGAGTCAATAGGATGACAGTATATCGTCCTAATTTAGGCATGACATCATAATTAAAAATCCCAGAGCAAGTTAGTAGCATAAGGAAGAATTTAATCATGTATTATCTGAACTAAGTTGTGTGGTTCTAGCGGTAAGCTAGGTTTTGATTAGTGGTTAAATTGAGTTATTATAATGTCAAGATGTCCTACGACGAGGTCGACTCCCCTGTCGGAGGGAGAATCGTCTGGTTCCTAGAGTGTGGACGTAATAGAAAGATTGTGGTAGAGCAATGAGTCTCTGTCGAGGCAGATGCTGGAGATGTAGTCGCAGATCCAGGCATTGTTGTCAGCTGTTGCTAGTCAGTCGTCTAGAGTGTAGTATCCGGCTGTGGGTCAGACTATTCCTGTTCATATTCCCCCTGCCCCTTAGGTTCCCCGGTGTTATTGCCACCAAAGATGACATTTATTTCACATTTCCAGAGACTAGGACCCCCTACCTATGATGGTAGAGTATATTTTATGGCTTTGGATGAATGGATAATAGCCATCGAGGATATATTTGCTTAGTCAGGAGTTTCAGCGGACCAGAGAGTAATGGTCGTTGTGTATCAGCTCAAGGGACTTGCGAAGAGTTGGTGGCTAAGAGAGAAGGAAAATCTTAAGGATGGGTGTTCATGGGAATCCTTCAAGGAGTTGTTGCTAAAAAAGGTTTTCGCCGTCGGTCGAGAGAGAGCGTTTGATGAACGATTTTCTGCATCTCAAGCAAAGGCACTCACTGTTAGCGAGTACGAGGTGGAGTTCAGCATACTGAGCCGATTTTCCCCGGATATGGTGTCTTCAAAGTCTAGTCGAGTTAAACATTTTTGGGTGGTCTCAGGATTGACATCCAGCAGCTAGCTAGAGCTTATGGATCTGAAAGCTATGTTGAAGTTGTGGAAGCTGCTCTGGAGGTTGAGGCAATTGACAATGCCAAGAACCGAGATCATCAAATAAGAAAGGATAGAGGAAGACTGGTGAAGGTAAGAATATCCAAGAATCTGGTGCTGCTTCAAGGAAAAGTAGTAAAGAGATATGCAGTTTTTGGGGCCGGCCAGACCATCCGTTCGAGAAATGCTTCGAGAGGATAGGAGCTCAGAAGCAGGAGTAAGTTCATGCGATCTAGAGTGCTCCTGAGGGGGATTTAGTTTGTTTTGCGTATAAGAGGAGGGGGCATGACGCTGCCCGTTGTTGGGAAAAGGAGAGGGTCTGCTTCTAGTGCAGGATAGAAAGGACATTTCAGGTCAAAGTGCCCGCAGGCTCAGCCCCTATTGCAACCAGTTCCACTCCAAGCCTTTCCTCCACCGCAGCCATTAGATAATCGGAAGGGCAAGCTGAACGTGGTGTCTTTGGAGGAAGCTCAGACGTCTTCTCAAGTGATTTCAGGTTAGATCCTAAACTAGTTCTAGCTTTTAGTTTTTAGATGTAGTTTCGACGTTCATTCCCTTAGTTGCGTGTACGATTTTATAGGAAAGTTTAAGGTCAAGAGTCGTTGTGCGCACGTTCTTTTTGATTCTTGTGCTTCCCACTTATCCGTGGCTAGAACCTTCGTAGAGAGTCCCTGTTTGACCCCCGATCTTATTGGTGATGCGTTTTGCATCAAGTTTCCCTCTGGCGATTCTGTGGTATCAGACCAAGGCATTCAGAGTTGTCTGATTTTGTTAGAAGATTTTCTAGCCATTGCCGATCTGAAGGTGATAGACTTGGAACATTTTGATGTGATTTTGGGCATGGACTGGTTGTCCAAGTATGATGCGGTTATCCAGTGCAAGGTTAAGCATTTGGACTTCAAGATGGACAACGGTCAACCCAGGAGTGTTTACAGTTTCCCGTGCTAAGTTTCTCCGATTATTTCTGTGGTACGTGCTCAGAAGCTTATAAATTCTGGATGTTTTGCCTATTTTGTTTCGGTGTTGGAGACCGATAGTAGTTTGCTACGAGTTGAGGAGATTGTTGTTGTGCGCGAGTTGCCAGATGTATTTCCTGATAATCTTCCTGGTCTTCCATCTGAGTGAGACGTAGAGTTCATCATAGATTTGGATCCGGGTACCCGTCCTATTGCTAAGGCGCCGAATTGTATGGCCCCACGCGAGTTGGAGGAGTTGCGCACCCAATTGGATGAGTTGCTACAAAATTGATTTATTAGACCAAGTTCTTCACCGTGGGGTGCTCTTGTGTTGTTTGTAAAGAAACAGGATGGATCGATGAGGCTGTGCATTGACTATAGAGATTTGAATAAGGTAACCATCAAGAATAGGTACCCCCTAACGAGAATAGATGACCTTTTTGATCAGTTTTGTGGTAGCTCTATGTTTTCAAAGTGAAAGTTATTTAACCTCGGGTTAGCTAATCACCTAGTGGGGGGTGAATAGGTATTTGAGTTTTCAATAAAACCTTTGCTATTTTCAACTTATTCTATCTAGAGCTTGACCTTAAATCCTGTAATCACAAAGACAAACAAGCATACACAACAAACATAAGAATTTATAGTGGTTCCCTAATTGGGTACATCCACTTTCCCTCTCCACCTATCCAAGCTTATTTGTTGGACTCGGCACAACTTCTCCAAACTGCTCCTCAGAGCTTACACCTCAGATCCCGCAGGATCTTCAAGTCTCCTCCAAGACTCGCTTCTCAGCCACAAGGGCCTACACTCTATGGTCAGCAGACCACCTTCCTCAGGCTGTTAAGCCCTATACTCAGGCTGGTAGGATAGCCCTACCTCAGATCCCAAAGGATCCTACCTCAGAGCTCTATAGTGCTCCTACACTCAGTTACCCACAAGCCACCTACCTCAGCCTTATCTTTAAGGCCTACAGCTCAGGCTTTTCAGCCCTACAACTTCAGGCACAAGGCCCTACTCTCAGAGTGTTGCAACACTCCTATAACTTAGTACCCCTCCAGGTACCTACCTCAGTGCCCCTCCAGGCACATACAGCTCAGTGACAAATTTGTCACCTACAGCTCAGGCACAAAGTGCCCTAAACTCAGATTCAAAAAACCTGAATCCTACATGAAATAAATAAAGAGTTGAAAAAAATAAAGTAACTGACTTAGAGAAATTACTCTATGTCAACTTTGCTAGACTGAGAAGATTTCAGTCCAGCTCACCTCTGTAGAAGGAATCAGCCTTCTTCTACTGCTATCACTTACTACTACTGCACTATTGAGCAGCTTCCACCTTGCTAAAAGAGGAATCAGCTAAACTGTTATGTAGAGAACAACCTTGCTGAGCTTGAAGAGCTTCAGCTATCCTTTCTTGCCTTCAGGCTATCCTGGCTGGACTTCATCTTTCAAGCTTGATCAGAAAAATAAATGTTCAGCCGCCTCTTTCAGTTTCACTTTTTGTTCCTTTGATTCATTAACCCTAATACTTTACTGTTTCCCCTTTTAATATGCGTTGATTTGAATCAACGGCACCATAGTATGTGGGCTCACCAAGGATTGGTGAGCGCCAACTCCATCAGAAACGGGCAAAACACCTTTCGGCATTGTAGCATCTTTCCCGCAACGGCTTCCTGCAGTTTTGACTTTGATGATGTCAACAGTGGTCATCAACATCTGGACTTGGAAACTTTTCCTGAATCCCATCAAGCGTTGAGTGATGTTGAGACACTCAGCGCCATCAGCCTTAGCTCTCAGAGCTTCTGGACTTAGAAAATTTCCTGGCTTTATCTCAGCGGTTTTTTCTCAGCGGTCTCAGCAGTTTTCCATTATTAACTGAGACAAGCCTTTGTCTCAGCGTTTTCCTCCTATCTGCTATCTCATCGGTTTTTGCACTTTAATTGTCTCGGCGGATTTATCTCAGCGGTCTCAACAGTTTTTTATTTATCAGCTGAGATAATTATTTGTTTCAGCGCTTTCCTCTTTATTAGAAGCATTGAGTGAACCTGCTTCACTCAACGCTTCTGGACTTAGAAAGATTTCGGCTAATTTTGTTCTCAGTTGTTTACCTCTTGACTGTCTCAATGCTTTCAACTTTATTTAGAAGTGTTGAGTGAACTTGCTTCATTCAACGCTTCTAGACTTAGAAAGTTTCCAGGTAACTTTTTCTCTGTTGTCTCAACTATCTCAATGTCATCTTCTCAGCTGTCTTAATGTCATCTTCTCAGCTGTATCAGTTGTCTCAACGCCATCTTCTCAGTTATCTTCAGCTGTCTCAACGCTATCTTCCCAGCTGTCTCAGTTGTCTCAGCGGTCTTAACGCCTTCTTCTTGGCAGACTTAGTGCTTATGCCTTAGACAGATTTTCTGGCTTTAACTTTACAAGCTTTGAGCTGAGCTCGATGAACCGCAAACTGAGCCCGATGAACTTTGATCTTCTCAGTGCTCTCAATGCTTTTTGCCTTAGTCAATTTTTCTCCTGCTTCATCTTGATAAGCATTGGGCTGAGCCCGACGAACTGTAACCTGAGCTCGACGAACTTCGAGCTAAGATCGACAAAATTTGTATCCTGATTTCTTAAGCTTATGCTGAGTTGAGCTTGACAATCAGCAAGCTGATTTTGATGAACTCTGAGCTGAGTTCGACGAAATTTGAGTCTACTGCCCAACTCATTTTTCTTTACTTGTCCAATTATGGACTACATGTATGTATGAACTAAAGCACACATCAAATACATTATGTGTGTATGTCATTGATCCGTTTGACTTCTTACAAATCTGGGATATTGGGATCAATAGACCCAACACAAAGATTGATCTTCATTCAGGCTACCATCAATTGAGGATTCGTGAGACAGATATTCCACGGACTGCTTTTCATTCTCGGCATGGACATTTCTAGTTCTTGGTGATGTCTTTTGGATTGACCAATGCACCCTCTGCCTTTATGGATATGATAAACAGAGTGTTTAAGGATTTCCTAGACTGTTTCGTGGTCGTATTCATTGATGATGTTCTCGTATACTCCTATAGTGCTGAAGAGCATGTACAGCACTTGCATCTAGTTTTGTCTGCCTTGAGGGAGCATAAGTTGTATGCTAAGCTAAGCAAGTGTGAGTTTTGGTTACCTCGGGTTTCCTTCTTGGGTCATGTGGTTAATAAGGATGGAATTTTTGTGGACCCAGAAAAGATAGCTCATGTTATGGATTGGAATAGACCTGCTACTCCCAAAGAGATAAGGAGCTTCATAGGGCTAGCAGTCTATTATAAAAGGTTTATGGAAGGTTTCTCTATGTTTTCTGCGTCGCTGACTAAGCTTATGAGAAAGAACGTAGCTTTTGTTTGGAGTGATAATTGCAAAGAGCCTTTTTTGGAATTAAAAAGGAGATTGTGCACTGCTCCGATTTTGGCATTGCCTACCAAAGGGATAGTGTATGCTGTGTATGTGGATGCATCGCACATTGTACTTGGGTGCGTGTTAATTCAAGAAGGCAAAGTGATTGTTTATGGGTCGCGACAGTTCAAGACTCAGGAAAGGAATTACCCTACGCTTGATCTAGAGTTCGCAGCTGTGATCTATGCCTTGAAGTTTGGAGACAACTGTTATATGGCGCTCTGTGCAAGATTTATATTGATCATAAGAGTTTGAAGTACGTCTTCACTCAAAAGAAATTGAATTTGCGTCAGTGGAGATGGTTAGAATATGTTGCAGATTATGATGTGGAGATTCAATACCATCCGAGCAAAGCTAATGTGGTGGCTGACACCCTGAGTAGGAAGTCAGCGAAGATTTTTAACCTTTCTGTGGATTCGCTAGTGGAGGAACTTCTCTTAATGGATATATCGGTGGGGAGTAGCGACTTGCCCAGCAGTTTGGAAGTAATATAGCATTCATGGATTACACTTACAAGGCTGCATCAAATGGATGATCCTGATTTACAGCACCTTTATAATAGAACTGTGAAAGGAGAATTACCAGACTTTTCAATTGATGACGCGGGCACCTTGAAATACCGCGTTAAATTTTGTATCCCCGTAGTAGAGGATATTCGAGTTAAATTGTGCAATGAGGCGCATGGTTCTTGTGTTTCCTACCACCCCAGTTCTACCAAAATGTATATAGATCTAAAACAGATCGTTTGGTGGTATGGTATAAAGGGCGATATAGCTAAGTTCGTATCAGAATGTTTTACTCGCAAGCGAGTTAAGGCTAATCATGAAAGTCCTGGAGGCAAGTTGGCGCCCTTGGAAATTCCGAGTTGGAAGTGGGAGAGTATTTCGATGGATTTTATTATGGGATTGCCAAGATCTCCCCAGGGACACAATTTAGTTTGGGTTATTGTGGACAGATTGACGAAGTGTGCTCACTTCGTGCCATTCAAGATCGACTACTCCATGAAGAAAATAGATGATTTATACTCAATTAAGGTCATCAGATTGCATGGAGTGCCTGTCATTATTATATCAGATCAAGACTCCAGGTTTACGTCTCGCTTTTAGAAGACTTTACAGGAGGGGTTGGGTACCGACTTGAGGTATTCCACCACCTATCATACGCAGACAAATGGTCATACTGAGAGAGTAAATCAGATCGTGGAAGATATGATCAGATGTTATATTTTGGATCACGGAGGAGCATGGGATGAACGTTTGAGATTGATGGAATTTGCATACAACAACAGTTTCCAAGAGAGGCTTTGTATGGGAGACATCGCAGAACTCCCTTGTTTTGGGCTGAGCTTGGCGAGAGACCGTTATTGGGTCCAGAAGCGTTAGAAGAGATGCATATTTCCATTAAACATATTTGATAGAAGCTTCAGATAGCTCAAGAGCGTTATGAAAAGAACGGCAACCGTCAAAGGACTGAGTTGAAAATTGTTGTTAGGGACATGGTTTTTCTGAAAGTTTCCCTGATGTCCGGTGTTAAGAGATTTGGTAAGAATCATAAGTTGTACCCTAGGAATGTAGGACCTTTCAAAATTGTTGAGCGGATTGGTGTGTCAGCTTACAGGCTGGATTTGCCTGCAAATTTTCCGGGTGTGCATGATGTTTTCCACGTAAGCCAATTGCGGAAGTGTGTGCTAAGTGATAGACAAATTCTTGATGTTATGCCCCGGTTGGAGCCTAATCTGATGGAGACGTTGCTGACATGGCCACCATTGATCCCCGTCTGAGAGAGTTTGTCGATTGGGATGATCGTTACCGCAAGCTTGAGGATGGGACGTCCGCCGCCATTATATAAAAATATATAATTATACATTAAATAATTATAATTATATATTTTTAATAATTTTATTATTTTAGAAATTTTATTTTAAGTATTTATTTCATGTGTAATGATGGGTGCTTATAACCATCATGTGTTGTTTTTAATTATTTCATTTCATGTGCTATGATGGGTGCATATAACCATCGTATTTTCAATTTTGAATTTTGAATTTTGAATTTTGAATTTTGAATTTTGAATGAAGGGAGATGGAGTGGTGTAAACCTATATATAGGCCATGATATTTGTCATATTGAATTAGTGAATTAATGAAAAGAAACCTAATTCTAAATTGAGAATTCTCTTCCTCCTCTCCTCCTTGGCCGCCAACTTCCCCCCTCCCCCTCTTTGTGGATTTCGGTCACAACTCCTCTCCTTTCCTCCTTCCTCCTTTCTCTACCCTAATTCTTTCTCCTCTCCACTACGAGTATCAAATCAAAGAACTCCTCCCCTTGAAGAAATTCAGCCAAGGCAAGAAGATCTTCCCTTGTGGATCAACTCCGGCATGAAGTGACGAAGGCGGACGAGTTTCTCTCCAAACGGCGTGACTCTGGCGGAGCCGTTTAAGAAAGACCCAAGTAGAGAAATCGGAATCATTCATTCTGATAGGGTAATGAATCCTTTCTACCTATTGTGTGTTTGTCTTCCTAGATTAATTCCTATGGTGCTAGATTCTTGGCGTTGAATTTTGAATTGTTAATTTATCGTGGTTTCTTCGATTGGTTTTGTGTTTGTCTTGATTGAATTATTTTTCAAAAAAGCTTTGGCGAACCTTCGTTTTCTTTTGTTGGGAGAGATCTACCTTTTCCAAATCGTATTTATTTGGTAGATCTCTTTTGGTACAACACCGCTCGTTCGGACCGGGTGGGTCCTTTTAGCGGGAAAGAATATTGGCATATAGCCTTTGTTCGATCCTAAGCGGTTTGGCTACCCGTACATTAGAATATAATTGATAAAATTAATTAATGTGGTGCTGCATAGAACGATTGTTCGAATATAGGATTGGATCAAGGAGAGGCAAACGTGTTTGTCCGTAGATTTATTCATTGTCTAACGTCCAAGTCTGCATCAATTTGGTATCAGAGCCAGGTTGTGCTAATATCTTAATTAGTACCATCCTAGAAATAAAAAAAATTACTTAGAACGCCGACGCGCACTTACTCGTTTCATTGCACAGCATAAAAATCAATTTTTAAATTTTTGGTCTGCAAATAGCGGCCAAAAATTTTCATTTTTACCCAAAATTCAAAAAAATTAAAATTCTGGAATTTCCCCATCATTTTATTAGTAAGAAATCAAAAAATATTTTATTTTTATTAAGTCATTATTTTTATTAAATCATTACAAAATTTTAATTTTGGTCTTCCAATAGCAGCCTATATTTTTTTCTTCAAAACAAAATTCAAAAAAAAATTATTCAATAATTTTCATATTATTTCCTGCAAGCAAATCAAAAAAAAATCTGTTATCTCCATAGTTATTAAGTGGGAACAATTCCATCTTTGAAAATTAAATAGGTTCAGGTTCATTTCTCATTGCATGTGCACCAGTTCCGGTTGAGTTTTCTCTCCGGTTCTCACTAAAATGGCATATGACGTATATGCTGTCCGGTTAGACTATTCATATGCTAAGGATTTGGCTAAACACACCCCTAGGGCACAACACATTTATCCTACTGATGACACTACTAGAAAAATGAGTATTAGCTACACTTGTTTTTGCCAGGGTCAAAATTCGTGGCTAATAGGTAGGTATTATCCACGGTTCATATTTCGTGGCTAATAATTAAGTATTAGCCACGGATAACAACTTCGTGGCAAAAAACTGCATCATTAGCCACGGGCTTGACAAAATCGTGGCTAAACAAATACTATATTAATTTTTTAATTATATGTCAAATTGTATAACATCGGCCTGTTCCCGCACTCACGACTAAACCCTAGGCTATCCCGCACTCACGACTCGCCGCATTTCTGCAAGCTCTCCAGCGATCCTGTAGGAGAGTTGGCGAGTTGTGATTTCTGGATTTTCTCCTCCTCTACCGACAAACTTCCAGGTTCTCCACTCCGGCGATGGTATCCAGTTCTCCCCCTACAGCGTATGCAAGGTGTGTAGCGATGGGAAAGGAGAATCAACTCTTACCATTGATCAGAGATCCTTCTCGCCAGCCCTAAATTGTTGCCCTGCATTTTGACAAGCCACCAACTTCCTACCTCCCCCATCCGTATTTTACTGGTTATCTTCCTTGATCGAGCACCAGGTGCGCCGATATCCTTCAGATCCAAAGAATTCGCAACTACCTCCTGTTGGATTTTCATTGTCAGCCAGCATACAAGGTAATATCGGACTCATTTTTCCCCATTGCTGAAAAAACTGAGCATTTCTGTAAGGACGGTATGCTTTGGAATTCTAAAAATCAAAATTCATGATCTTTTGTTTAGGATTTATGATGATAAGTTGTGGTCTCATCATTTTAGGTTCCTTAAGTTAGTCATTGCTCCATATTCCAGTTTCTGGTGTTAGATTTGATGGTGGTTGGCATTGATCTACATATGGAAATGAGGGTAGATGGATGCCGACTGCTGTAAATTATGGTTTTGAATTTCATTCATCAACCTAGGCCTTTAATTACCCATTAGATGAAATTAAACTAAGGGAGATTCTCTCCCAGCAATATGAATAATTCAAAGTAACTAAAATGCTAAACCTATGTAAAAATATACATTTTAATACCTCTCGGTAAACTATATTACCAGCTTCCATAATCTACTTGATTTTATGGTGTAGATTTCTCACCTTCTGATCTTGATCATGTATGTCGTATTGATAGCTTTATTTTGCATTCAAATTCTGATATCTTTGTCTTCAATCTCAAAATCTTTGATCTTCTATTTAATTTGCTGGTTGTCTTTGTTTATAGGTCGGACTAAAGATGGCCAGAATCTATTAGATATGCAGGCCAGAATCTATTAAATATTCCTATGATTTGATCTTTGGATCATTGTTCCCCTTTTAGAATGATTTCACTCTTGTGAAATCAAAGCTCTAAATGGTTTCTTTTAGGCTTGGATTGTCCTGGTCTTCCCATGTATCCTCCTGGTAATCCTGATCTTGATCTATTTCTTTTAAAATCTGATGTTGCAGTCTGCAAATATTTATCTGCATTTCATTTAAGAGCCACACCAGGGGGATATTTTACATTGTTTTCAAACTCACATTAGTACTAAAAGCATGCTTAGCAAGTGAAACTGCATTGTGTAGCTGCCACAAATCTTTAAATAGAAATGAGGTGGCAATTGTAGATGGTATGTTATTTCTACAAAATCCAATTTTATATTTTAACATGTAATTTTTTTCTGAATTACTTTATATGGTATGTTATTTTAACATGTAATTTTTGGTGAATATGGTAGAACAACTAGCATCGTTGTGATGAGAGATTTAGATGGTAAATCTAAGTGCTTTGGTTTTGTCAATTTTGAGAATCCAGATGATGCTGCAACTGCAGTTCAGGAACTAAATGGAAAGAAAATGGAGGATAAGGAGTGGTATGTAGGCAGAGCACAGAAGAAAACTGAAAGAGAACAAGAATTAAAAACAAGATTTGAACAAAGTATAACGGGCACTGCAGATAAGTATCAATGGGTTAATTTGTACTTGACAAATTTGGATGATAGCATTGGAGATGAGAAGCTAAATGAGCTTTTTTCAGTGTTTGGTACAATTACTTCTTGCAATTTTTCAAGGCAATGTTTCAGTTTTGTTTCATTCATATGAATAGTTACCCATTTCTATCTCATTCACATTTCTTTATGGTGTCTACGTGCAAAATTGTTGTGCTTTCACATTAAATTCATTGATTTATTTTTTTGGAATCAGATACTGGTTTATGTTATTGAGAGGAAGTCCTATAGCCAGCATCAAACCTCTGACTAATGTACTCCTTGCAGCCTAGATTTGGTTATCACCGGCAGCAGCTTGTTCCTGGAATGAGACCTGGTGGAGGTCCAATGCCATAGTGTTGTTGTTGTTTTATTCAGTTTTGAGTATTTGCATCACTCCTTCAGTAAACGTGTAGTTTTATTTGCGATGTACTTCAATTTCTAGCACTTTCATTTATATGCATTGTTAACGGCTAGCCTGATTAGAATTAAGTGTAATAAATTGTGGTTGTTAGCGCAAATTTTTAATTTCTATTATTTAGTTAATGGTGTGTCGGATATTTGCCAGTTGATTAATTTAGCATGGCATTACTGTTATGTCTTTTTTAAGTCATTTACTTGTATTCCATGCTTTCCTGTAATCATATGTAATTAGATCCGTTGTTGAACCCCTATAGATTTATCCAGCATGACTCTGTATCCTCCCTTATTTTCACAGCTTTATGATGTTTGTGTTCTTATAATAACAATTGCTTGAATGTTTCCAACAATAGTTGTAAATGACTGCAAAGCAATTTTTTTGCTTGTTGCTTTCTAAGGTGATTCTCAATGCTTGAATATTTTAATGCAGATTTTTTAAATATATAACCCTTCTTAAATCAGCTTTTAAAAATTAATTTATGTGGAAATCATGTCCAGGAGAAGCTTTTCAGCATGCTAAGAGATGTGTTAAAGAGCAAACCCCATATAGATATTGTGAAGCTTCACAAGTCCGGAGGGGTGGTCCACAGGGATCAAAATGTCCACCACAACTGTAGAAGCTATAGAATTCGTGTAAGCTTCTTCTCTTCCATATCCTTATGAAAAGTATTGCAAGGCTAATACTTGATATTTGCTCTTTGCTACTTCCGTGTCATGGCACTTCTTTTTACCGGTGTTACTTGCCTTCATGTATAATGTTTTTACCTTAAATAGATGTAATTTCAATTCAGTCTTTTTCTTGAAATTTTTTCAACACATCTCATCTAATCACAACAGTTTCCTTATAATCGTCTATTCTTTTGTAGATTACTGCTCAGTCACATTTATATTGAAATGGTACTCGGAGTTCAGATACTCAGAGTTTAGACTGTCGTTGCTTACTATATCAAACAATTCAAAATGGATCACATCATCCTCCGCAACTGCCCCTACCCAAATATGACCCGGTTTCCCTCTCTTTCTGCATTGTACAACAGCCAGAGTTCTTGTCTATTCTAGTTAGCTATCGTTTGGTTTTTTGCAAATTTCCTGCATTTTGTACGAGCATACTTACTGTGTATTTGGCTAATTTCTTGAAGCTCTTTATGAGTTATCATAAGTCTATTGGACTATGTGCTCTTGTTATATAGTTTAATGCTCTATAATTGCATTATATGATCTACATTGTGCTTGGTCCCAACTTCCAATGATCTACTGTTTATGAAAAAAATGTTCACATAACGTCGCAACAGCAATTAAAATCTCCAACAAATCATTAAAGTATTGAATGTGTTTTTTTAAAAAAAACTTAAATTACTATTTGCCACGGCTTGTAACTGTGGCAAATAGTTTTTAAAAAATGATGAGTTTACTTTTAGCCAGGGATTAAAACTGTGGCTAAAAGTCAAGATATTAGCCACGGCAGTTTTTCTCATGGCTAATATTATTTGCTACGGCCAATCCGTGGCTTAAATGTTTTAGCCACGCCTACTTTAGCCACGGATTTTTTCCGTGGATAGACCGTGGCTAAAGGGTTTTAGCCACGGTTTTGGACTTTTTGCCAGGGTAATTTGCCCTGGCCAAAAACCTATTTTCTAGTAGTGTGACGGTTTAGGATGTCCCCAAATTTTTAGAGATTGGCCTAAGGGATTAGAGCATTATTTTAATGGCCACTTATGGGATGACCACAAAAAGGTTAACTTTGTCTGAGAGCATCTAATAGGTCAAGCCCAGTTGTTTTGGTTAAACGAATAGTGTCATGTTGGTAGTTATCGTTACGCTTGGCCGCACATGCGTAGCCTACTCTCGGATCAATTTGATCCCGACTATCTTTTCCCTGCTAATACTAAGCCTATGACTGAGTATAGTTATGGAACTAGATCCATACCAGCCTTTAAGAATGACTATAAACCAAACGTACATACCAAGAGATAGATAACTAAAGATTTGACTAACCTTAAATAAGGGAACAAGTCAGTCTCGGATTATACGCGTCTTTTTAAGTCGGTCAATTATGAGGGAGGCTCATCCTCATCTGTTCTGCTGATGTTTTGGTTAAGTGTTTTCTTTGTTAGCCTATGATTGCTTTTATTATGTTTTGGATTTAATCCTATTTATGTTAATTTTTGGGATGAAACTTCCTTTTAGGAGGGGTGGTTGTAACACCCCTAATTTTTCAGTGTTTAGTTTAATTCTCGTAGTGACGTATTTTTGACGTCAGGGCGTTACATTGACGTGTGGTTAACGGGTGTTGTTTGTTGGACCACGAATTTGCTCAGTGGGTTTTCTTGTGTGGTTGGTTTTTGGTTTGGTTGTGCGCCTCCCCTCATGAGTCGGGTCTGTTTTGGTGACTCTGTGAAGTTTTTTATAGGGATATGGTGACATTTTGTATTCGGGCAGTGTTTTACCCGAGTTTGGTTTGTCAGATTTGGATTTCGACTTCGCCATTAGATTCGTAGCATCAGTATTTAGCTACGGTACGATTTTCGTAACATTCTGAGTTGTTTTCGTTTTCAGATCGTTTTGGGATTATTTAATATTAATTATAATGTAATATTATATTATAATAATCATGTATGTGTGTATATATATATAAATAGCCAGTAATTAGGTCGTGTCAATCCTATTCATCTTATTCCTAAACCCGAGCGGCCGACTGTTTTCGTGAAATGAAAAGGAGCGGCGGACGGGGCGTGCGTTCAGCCGACGATTGAGAGAGCTCCGATGGTCGGTTTCGATAGAAGGAGTAGATATTTGGAAAGCTCTCGCCAAGATCTACGCGATTGTGGTAAGATCTTACCGTTTCCCCGATTTTTAGGTGTTAGGTTTAGCGATTTTGACCTCTTTTCTCCTCCAAAAGTTTTAGGAAACGTTGCTAGGATCATTTGGTGGCTAATCCTTATCGCGGTGCGAGAGGGAGGCATCTTTTCCGAAGTTTCCATGGCAAGTGGATCTTTTCCCCTTGCATGTCTGTTTTCGTGTTGCTTTCCTCCCTTTTTCCTCCTCCTTTAGAGAGTAGGAGTTGTGTAGGTAGATCCAAGAAAAGAGTCCCTAAGTTAGGGCAAATGTTTCGGCCAAGGTTTGGAGAATAAGAATAGAGATTAAGTTAAATTCGACGAGTTTCGGTTAGAAAATTCGTCGAGTATGGATGGTAGGGTTTGCCTAATATGGAAGGTTAGTCGAGTAAGAATGCGTCGTTTAGTCGTTATGTAGAATTCGGCGAGTATCGCCAGCCGGATTCGTTGAGTATCAGTAGAGTATAATTTGATGAGTATCGTCGAATTTCCTTAAGGCATTCTCGTCGGATAATGATTCGTCGAGTGTAGATTGTTAGACTTAGTGAGATTCGTCAAATATGGGTTAGTAGCTTAAGTCTGATTCGTCGAATATCTACGCTATTTCGACGAGTATCGGCAGTGTGGTGTCGAGAGGAGCCCGATTCGACGAGTATGATCAACGAATCGTCGAGTATTGTCTAGGCTTATAAGTGTCGAGTGGTCGGTAAAGACAAGGAGATTTCGGCGTGTATCAGTAGAATTCGTCGAGTATTGCTAGTATTTTTTGCAGTGTATAGTAGAGTTTGACGAGTATCATTGTACAATTTGTCGAGTATCATTGCGATTCGTCGGGTATACTCGCCGAATTTGGCCAGGACTTGGAATATTTTGTCGTTTCGTGTAGGATTCGTCGTGTACGGTCCTTAGATTAATTTTAGGGCTTGTTTAAGTTTGTCTTTGGGTTTATACTTGTGTTTTGGTTGGGTTGTTTGGTTATGATGTTTCTTCGGCTAGGTAGGTTGGCAGTGGATAAAGGACCACCAACTGGACGTCGGTTTGTGGGTCATTACACTAGGTGGTTTGGTTTAGCCTCTGTTTTGTGGCATGTTGGGTTATGTTGGGCCAGGTGGCCACCACTGTAGTGCCTTTACGAGACGTTCGGGTCTGGTAGTTCGTGTTAGGATGTTTTGGTCACTAACTCTGGCCCAGTTGTTTTTACCAAGTGTTAATGACTCACATTTTCGAGTTGTTTTGTGCTCAGTTTACTTCTTAGATAAGTCTATGCTATTTTATGTTAATCCTTGCAGATTTTGTCAAAGCATGACTTCGTTATGTGCTTGGTGTGAATATTCATTTAACTTCTTATTACAAACTTTTTACTTAACCTATTTTATTTGACTAATCAGTTGTGGTTTTCAGCATTTCTAATAGTCGGGTTTGGTAGAACTCTTCCTGCCTTTGTACCTTTTTCCTGATTATTTCCTTTGCCACTTGTATTTTCTTACTGAGATGTTCTTCTTTTGAATGCCTCAGGTTCAGCGCTATAGCCGGTGGAGCGGTTGAGTTGGTCATTAGCTTGTGTACTGCAGTTGTTGTAGCAGTTTTCCTCACCATTGTGAGGTAGTTCTTGTTTTCAGTTTTTGTTCAGACTTGCATACTTTCAGTGAGTTCATGTCAGGTTGTTGACGCCCACTGGTTATTTTCTTTTGGATTATTAAATACTTTGCTATCTGCTAGTTTACGTCTTTGTGGTTATTTTTATTTGCTCTCTAGGAAGGTTTTATGCTAGTTTGCATGTTAGCTATTTTAAAGTATAAAATTACTATCAATACTTCATACATGCCATATTCAAAATCAAAATCACTATGTTTAAAGACCGTAAAAGCTACTTTTCTATTATTATAAATCTAGAGTCTTGCATACTATGAGTTGTCCTCTGGGGATGTTTACACTCATGTAAGATGTCTAATCTTGCAAATAAAGTATTTTTCCGCAGCGTATAGCTATCTTTTTATTGTGGACTAGATGAGCCACTGAGCTGAGGGATACGGCTAACCGCTTAACTTAAACTGGATTTTCTTTAAATAACTTATAGACCTTTTACTGGTGTTTAGTTGGAGTTTGCCTGAGCATCTGCAGTTATCGCCTACTTATATTCCTTACTCTGATATACCGTTAAATGTGGAGGAAATGTGGGTTATGACAATCAACTCGTGTCGTTCCCATTTTAGCAGATCTTCGTGCGAGTGCAAGTGTCAAGTAGTGAGTTTAAGTGGGGTATATGCCTGCAATAAAGGCGATGGGATAGGGGTAGGTAGGGGGTTCTATTTATAGAAAATGGATTAATACCTACCGAGCTGCCTACTTAGCCTAGCTCGCTGACCCCAACTCGCCAACTTCTCGTGACATGTTCTATAACAAGACGAGCCGAATCTAAAGTAGAATATTGTATGCGCGAGATCAACATGCGTCAAATATTAAATATTATCAAATTATCAAACACAGCAGTGTGAGTGTTCAGAGGAAGAAATACATCAGGGAGGTGAAGTATTATTATAACACACGAAGCTGGGGGTTGTTGGGTCCATTGATCCACATGGCCGAGATTTGTAAGAAGTCAAACAAGTCAATGACACACACACTAGTTGTATTTGATGTGTGTTTGATTTTATTCATACAGTTTGGTCCTTATTACACTGATTGGACAGATGGACACCAAGCAAGTTGGTGGACAGACATGAATTTGCCTAAGTTCACAGGCATTGAGTGAAGCAAGCTCACTCAATGTTTGGTGCAGGAATTTGGTTAAGTCCACAGGCGTTGACTGAAGCAAGCTCACTCAACGCCAGATGCAAGGGAAGATGTTGGATAGGTTGGAAATCACCTAAGTCCACAGGAGTTGAGTGAAGTCTATTCACGCAATGTCAGGTAAGTAAAAGCGTTAAGTATAGCTTGGTTAGCCTAATCCTAACAATTGGCAAGCTGAAAATGTAATTAAGTCCACAGGCATTGAGTGTAGTCTACTCACTCAACGCCATACAACAAAAATATGTGAGACAGGCTGAGGCAGTCAAAGCCTAAGGAGAAACTGGCTAAAATGTGGCAAAGTCCACGGGCATTGAGTGAATCCTATTCACTCAATGTCATATAGCATAAATCACTAAGTATAGCTCAGACAGACAACACCACAGAAAATCTGTGTATAAATTTGACTAAGTCCACAGGCATTGAGTGAAGCTTACTCACTCAACGCCATGTGATAAAAAGCGTTGACTGAACCTTAGTCAGTCAGATACTGTGATTTCACAGAAATTTGGCTAAGTCCAAATGCGTTGACTGAAGCTTACTCACTCAACGCTAAGTGACAAATTCTATTTAAGTATTATGGCGTTGATTGATGAAGGCTCACTCAACGTCTAGTAACAGAGATTTTGGCTAAGGCTAAGGCATTGAGTGATGAAGACACACTCAACACTCTCAATGCCTAGTAACAGAAAGTTTGGCTAAGGCAAAAAGCATTGAGTGATGAAGACACACTCAATGCTCTCAACTCCTAGTAACAGAAAGTTTGGCTAAGGAAAAAAGCATTGAGTAATGAAGACACACTCAACGCTCTCAATGCCAAAGAAGCAAAAATATTTTTCAAGGCAAAAATCATTGAGTGGACTCAATGCTCTCAATGTCTAATTGTAGAAAAATTCTTCCAAGTGTTTTGGAATTGAGTGAAGGTTACTCACTCAACGCCAAGTGACAAAAAATCTATCTAAGTGTTTTGGTATTGAGTGAAAGTTGTTCACTCAATGCCTAGTGATAGAGAATCTATCTAAGTGTTTTGGCATTTAGTGAAGGTTACTCACTCAACACCTAGTGACAGAAAATCTATCTAAGTGTTTTGGCATTGAGTGAAGGTTGCTCATTCAACGCTTAGTGACAGAAAATATGTTTAAGTGTTTTGGCGTTGAGTGAAGTTTACTCACTCAATGCCTATACTAATGTTACTTGAATTTGTCTAAGTCCACAGATGGCTGACGTCAGCATGAGTCAACAAAAGTCAATGCAATTCAAATTTGTTGCGGGAAATATGGAGAATGTCATTGATGGCGCCGACGGCCAGCGTTTGTCGTATTCTATAAATGGTAGGTGGTAAATGGGTAATTAAGGCTGGGCCCCATAGTGCAAAGAGTTGTTGATCGACAATCAATAAAAGGGAAAGATTGGCTGAGTCGACAACAAGCAATTAGGGTTTTCTAATTTCGCAATTGCGGCTGAACATCATCTTCTTCCTCGCCATTACTACAGAGCCTGAAGGTCCTATTCAATTCAGTCAACCTGAAAGCGAAAAGTGATAGCTATTGTGACATTCATCTGCGATAGCAAGGTCAGGAATGATTCCTGAAATAGAAGAGACAGATATTTATACAAGATACTTCCAGAACAACCGTGATTCATCTGAAGATATTGTCAACTTATTGTTGTGAAGAAGAGGTTAGGGGAGAATCAATTTCAGCCCAGGAAGACAGACACAGAGATTTTTCTCTGGTGTCTTATTGTTTCAAACCATTGCTATTTTCTGTAGGATCCAATCTTGGATCTGAGTGTAAAATTCCTGAGAGAATCTGAGTGTAGGCCTGTGTTATAAAGGCTGAGGTAAGATTTGTTGTTGATCTGAGTGTAGGATTCTTGTGTGAATCCGAGTGTTGGCCTGTGTTATAATTGCTGAGGTAGGATCCAGCTGGGATCTGAGTGGTAGGGCATATTGCCTGAGTTGTAGGTCTTGAAGAAGACTGAGTGGTCTTGCGGGATCATGTTGTAAGCTCCTTGGAGCTGAGTTTTGGTGGAAGAGGCTTGTCTAACACACTGTTAGAAGGGCGCAGATGGACAGTGGACGTACCCAAACTTTGGGGAACCACAATAAAATATATGTGTCGTCTAGTTGATGTTTTTGAAAGATAAATCTAACAAATCATTAAGCACAGCAAATAAGGTATAGGTCTAGATAATCAAAAAGAGACATAAAACCTATTCATCCCCCCTAAGTGTTAGCTGACCTTGAAAATAAAGTCTTTCAAGTGGTATCAGAGGGAGGTTACTCAAAGAAGACTTAACAGTCTGAGTAGATCTCCAAGGTCAGCAAGAAAATCTATCCTTATGGGTTCAGGAGTGAACTATAAGGAGCTGGGTGCCATGTAGCTTCCCATCTGCAGGAAGGAATGGTTTGGCATCTGAAAGGAGAGGGTTAGGTTGTTCATGGAGGCAGCTGACCCTAGGATCTTTATCACAGTCAAGGAAGGGCCTTTCATTCCTATGAAAGTGTCAGTTCTGGATGTAAATGTCCAGACACCCAAGACCTACTCAGAAATGACTAAGTATGAAGTTATTCATACCACTATAGATAAAAGGGCACAAAATATTATATTCAGTGTCATAGATTAATCCACCTTCCAAATTCTTGTACACTGCAGGACCTCTTAGGAGATGTGGGACACCTTGGTGGTCTACATGGAGGGAATAGAGGAAGTGAGAGATGATAGAATGTTCATGCTCAATCAAGAGTATGAGGCCTTCAGGCAGAGCAAGACTGATAGCATAGTTGAGTGCTATGAAAGATTTTTCAAAATAGTCAATGAGTTGAGGACATATGACAAAGTCTTCAGCACTTATGAGTTGAATGACAAGTTTCTCATGTATCTAACTGGAGACTAGGATACTAAAATATGTGCCACCAGATAAGTGGCAAGACTTGTAGACACTCCACCACCAACATTATTTGGAAAGTTGTTGTCCTATGAAATACAACTGCCTGCTAGAAAAGAGGAGGAGAAAGTCAGTAAGTCCCAAGCTAAAGAGAAGAATGTGGTATTCATGGCTTAAGCCTCAATAAGGAGCAGAAGGAAGACCCCTTCTCCACCAAGGAGGGATACTGGATCTGACTCAGAAAAATCAGAGACTAGCACATCAGACTGATATATGTTTGATGAAGACTTTGCTTCCTTCTACAGGTAGTTCTAGAAGTTTATGAAGAAGAAATATTAGAGAAGCAAGCCCTCCTCCTCCTCTCATCCCAAAGAAGACTACTACAAGGGAAGGAAGAAATCATCTAAGGAGGACAGGTATGGTTCTAAACCTAGCAGACATGTTTCTTCTAAAGTGTTTTGTTATTATTGCAGTAAGTCAGGGCATGTAATAGCCGACTATCCTATCAAAAGAAAGGAATCTGGTGAGAAGAAGTACCTCAAGCAAAAAGGCAAGAAGAAGAAATCCTTCATTGCTAAGAAGAATAAGAGATGGAATGACTCTTCCTATTCAGAGTCAGAAAGAGAAGAGGATGATAAAGCCTACATTGGGCTTGTTGTTGTTATGCTGGAAGAAGAAGAAGACAATTGTTGTCAAGTACTGATAGCACTGACTGATGAAGAATCCAACCAGGAACAGCTTGGTCAACAAATGGTAAATTCTCTATCCAAGTATTCTTCTGAGTTAGGTTATGAGACCAGCCCAAATTCAGAAGTTGATTCATCAAATGATGAAGGAGATTCTGAGTATGAGGAAGATGTCAATTCTATAATTGACAAATATGGTATCCTTCTGAGTGCTTTCAAGGAAAGCAAGTTGTTGGCTAAGAAGTAGGATAAGGAAATTGCCTCCCTTCAGCTTGCTACTTCCCAGCATGCTGATTCAGCTTCACTGTTTGATCAGAAAATAAAAGAAATCAGTGAGCTGGAAACTATCTCCTTCATTCAGATAGGAACCATAGAGTACCAAGAAAATAGAATAAGGGACTTAGAAGTGCTGCTGGAAAGAGAGAATAGAATAGTGGCTAGATATTCAAAGCCCAGTTCAGTGCTTCCCTTGATAGACTCCTTCTCCTACCAAAAGGGTAAGAAGGGGTTGGGTTTCAAAGAAAGCTCTAGTGTTGTTAATCCCAAAAGGAAGGGCAAAGCTTCAGTGCAGCCACTAGCCTCCAAGCCTCATATTCCTTTCAGGAGATTTTTACTACCATCTAACAGTATGATCAAGAGAGTATTCATGGTCGCTATAAGAATGGTTGATACACTGGTGTGAACAAAATGTTCACTGCCATGGTGGAAAATATAGTAAGGGTGCAAGTGCCTTCAAGGCAGCCCATGAGGAAATCCAAATTGCCCATCATGAATCATTTGTGTTTGGTGCATCGGCCCCTTCACTCAAGGTAAAACTGCTGAAAGAAACAGTGCTTAATCACATAGAGGGGGGTGAATAGGTGAACTTAATCTTTTTAACTTTAAAGGAAGAAACACTGAATTATAAGATCTGTATTTGCAATTCACTACAGCAATTCAGCACAGATAACACAACAATCACAGAATTAATTACACAGTGTACACACAGATTTTATAGTGGTTCCCCAAGGTCTGGGTACATCCACTTTCCCCCTTCGCCTATCTAGTAGTGTACTAGATTTGGCCTAACTTCTCCACTTCTCCTCAGATCCTCAAATCTTACAACTCAGAACCCCAAACAGGTTCCTACAACTTAGAGTATCCCCACTCCTACAACTCAGGCACCAAGCCCTACCACTCAGTCTTCAACAAGACCTACACTCAGGCACAATAGCCCTACCTCAGCCTTCAACAAGGCCTACACTCAGAGAAATGATTCTCCTACACTCAGGCTCACAGGCCCTACCTCAGCCTTTATAGATTTAGGCTTACAACTCAGATCTATACAAGATCCTACAGAAATTAGAAAATACAAAGTATAAAACCACAACTCTGATAGAGAGAGATGAGTTGACTGGCTTCTTGATGAGTTCTTGGAAGAACTTGGAAGAGATCAACCTCCCTTGGCTTTCTTCAAAGCTTTTTGAATTAGAACACAGTAGGGTTGTATCTCTATGCAGATGATCTTCAATCAACTGCTGTCTTGAGATTCTGATTTCAATCTGAATCTTACTTAGCAGCCCGGTTCAACAGCTGCTCTTCTTAGAAGGAGCTCTCTCTCTCCAACTTCTTAGATCTTCTGTTGAAGATCTTCTCTAGTGTTAATCTTTTGATTGATTACTTCACTTGTTGTTGTTGTGTTTCTCTTTATTGATCGATTCACCTTCTGTTGAAGGAGAAAGGTATTTAAATAAGCTTTCTCCATGGTGACCGGCTGATCCGGTTTCTAACAACTTTCTGTTGGCTCTGACAGTTGCAGTTGACCGGTTGAAATGGCAGCTGTCAAGTCATCCAGTCACTTCTTGAAATCTCTGTCACTGTCTGAAAGTGTCGAGATAGATAGTCTTTATGTGTCGACACAAATAGACTAAGTGTCGACACAAGTAGACTAAGTGTCTACACTAGCCTTTATGGTGTCGACACAACTCCTTGTGTTGTTGTAACAGCTTCTCGACACTGCTTCTTCAGAATGTGTCGACACTGATCCTGTGTGTCGACACAAGTCCTTCTTCTTCAATACTTAGTTGATTTCTGCTAAGTGTCGACACAACTCCTTTATGTCGACACATCTTCTTGTGTTGAAACTTGCTAAGTGTCGACACATCTTCTTTGTGTCGACACATGCCTTCTGTGTTGAAACTTTTGCTGAGTGTCGACACATCTCCTTTGTGTCAACACATTCTTCATGTGTTGAGACTTTGCTGAGTGTCGACACATCTCCTTTGTGTCGACACATGTACTTGAACTTTGTTGAAGTTTACTGAGTGTCGATACAGCCTCCTAGTGTCGACACATGTACTTGAACTTTGTTGAAGTTTACTGAGTGTCGACACTTTTGATGTCGACAAGGTTTCTCTGGGTGTCAACACTGCTTCTAAGTGTCGACACTGATTATGTAGACAATTCTTCACTGTGTGTCGACACTGCCTGTATGTGTCGATACTTTCCTTCTGGTGTCGACTCTGCCTTCCTGGTGTCGACATAATTACTCCAAGTGTCGACACTGCTTCTTTAGGTGTCGACACAAGCTTTCTTAAGTATCGACTCTTTTCTTCTGGGTGTCGACACATGGACTTAGAAACTTTTCCTGCAAACCTGCAGTTACTTAACCTGCACAAATAAACTCAAAGCACATCAAATACACCTTGATGTATATCATTGAGTAGGGTGATGCTTCTTCAAATCTGGTACATATATTCCAATGTACCCAACAATCTCCCCCTATTTGGAGAAGTCATAACCCTTAGTCAATGATATACACCATACATAACAAATTCTCAGTATGATGTAAAACAGTGTTATATGACAGGGAAAATACTAAACATGTATAAACAAATCATGTATAAACAATTATCTCAAAATAACAATGTAATAGATTTGAATCATGACACATTGTTTTTACATATTCCAACATTTTCATTAATCAAAAGTTTACATAGAGTTAAAAGCAAATGATTACAAATTGTAAACTTAGGAAAATTTCTATCCTATGGCTGCTCAGGCTCCTTGATAACAATCCCCTTTCTAGATTGAATCTTTGCTTGAACTGGAGCATCATTGTCATCAACAGGCTTCTTCCCTTTGAGATCTTTCTTTTTCAGCTCTTCGGCCTTTATCTTCTGCCTTTCAAAATAGTGATAAGGCTTAGGGAAATACTTGTTAGGCTCCTGTGCATTAGGAGGTAGCTTTCCCAGTTTAGCCTTCCTTCTATATTATACTATGGCCTCTTGCACATTCTCATGTTTTCTCCACTCCAGGTCAGAATACCACTTGCCTCTATCCAGGACATTGTCCTTAGCAGCCTTCCAAGCAGTCAATATGATATTCCTGTATGTGGGGCTCCATTGTTCAAAATCTAGCCTTAATTCAGCCTGCTCTCTGAACCTTTTCTTAGATAATTGAGCTTCTTGTTCCTTTAATAAAGCCTCTTGCTCTTTTAGTACTGCCTCTGGCACAGGCTGTACTACTTTCTCAAAGATAATATTCTGATTACCCTCAGGAGGACTATACATAGACTGTACCTCCTGATGTATCATGTCAAAATTTGCAGGAGGATATATCACTTGAGCCACTTCAGCTTGCTCTCCTCCAAAGTATGCAGGATTTATGCCAGACTCTGCAACATTATCATCATCACATAAAGGTGGATATCCAAGGGTGGATCTGATGGAGTTTGAAATCCATTTGGCATGATCAGAGCCTGCCTTGACTAATACCCTCTCCCCCTTTATGACTTCTCTCTCTATGTGATCCCTCAGATCATCTTTCTGAAACCTGATCTGGGCATTCAGATAGTTAACTCCATGTTTATAAAAAGGTTTCAACCTTTGGAGCTTTTCAGTGATTAGCTTCTGTGAATCCTTGATGGCAGATGTAACAGCAGTGATACCTTCTTGTAATGCCTGATCAAATTCTGCCTTGGCTGTAGTCATGGCTGTTGTGTGGGCAGTAGCTAGATTCTTCATTTCAGTGACTATCACATTATGTGATTCAGTCAAGTTTTCATTTATTCTTATTTGATTTTCTAGAATATATCCTTGCTTCACTGTCAGGTCATCAATTTGTGTCTTGATCGTCTCTTGATGTGTAGCCAGATAGACCACTGCATTGCCTCCTTTATGGAAACAATCAGTCATTTTCTTCTTGTTGAGATTCACTTCAAATCTTATAGATTTGATGTCTTGAGCCAGATCAAATTGAAGGGATTTATGTTCCTCATCCATATATTTCTCTAGAGCTTGCCTTTGCTCATCCATCTTAATTTGCAATGCCACCAGCAGAGAACTATAATTAGTTGTTGGAGCTTGTGGTGGAGCAACTGTTTGTAAAGCTTTCTTGTAGCTTTGACTTCTTCTTTTGAAAACCTGGAATTTTCTCTTCTTGGCTCTAGCAGCCTCTTCATCCTCTGAAGCAGAAGTGCTAGCAATATCTACTCTATCCTTAGGACTAGGATGTAAATCCTTCTCAGTCCTTGGTAGCTCCTCAGTATTTCTTGGCTCCTCAGTCTCTTGTCTAGCAGTTTCCTCTACATTCTCCACATGCTCCCCCTCAATATTTGCCTTCTCCCCCTCAACAGCAGCTATTTCTCTCTCAAGGTCTGTCTGTACAAGATCATGGAATAGCTCTTCTAATGTAAATTCCTGTTGAGGATGGGCTGGAGAATATCTGATCTCATCAACCACTTTATCAGCAACAGATGTGTCCTCCATGACAACATCTTGTGGTTGAGGTTGTATCTGTGTTTGCTGATGAACATCAGGTAATGAATCAGTCAAAACTTCATCCTCAATAGTGAAATCTAATTGATTAATTTCAGTGATTACCTCTAGAATGGTTTGGGTAGACCTTTCACTCTCTAGTGGAGTTGGCTCTTCCACATGTAGAGGCTCCCCCTAGAGTGGATACAGGTGAATTGGGCTAGCTGGTGGTAGCTCCCCCTGCCACTGTGCATCTTCTTGTCTTGCTGGTGACTGTCCAGCATTTCCAGTCTCTTCATCATCAGGACTAAAGACCACTTGCTCTTCTGAGCTGCTGGAGGATTCTTGAGCCACAATGGTTGTCTTCTTCTTCTGTGATGTTTCCTTTTCTAGAGATGGCAGTACCTTTGTTAGCACCCTATCCCACTTTGAGAAAATTCTGACATCCATTCTCCTCATGTGGTTTATCTTCAAACCAGCAGCCTGATTCATCACCTCAGGAATACTTCCAGCTAGGTATAGACTCAGAATTCTACCCAGATTGGGCTTCTTCAGACTTTCTTTTATCTTATCAAACATAACTGCAGACCAATCAGTATTAAGTTTGAAGATTATCCTTGTCATCAAACTGAACATATGAGCTGGAATTCTATCATGCCCACCAGGCTTGCTCAGTATAACCTTCCCAACTATCTCAGATAAAAACTTGCCTTGTATATTCATTCCTTTCCTATTAAAGACTGAACAAATCTTCAAGCTTGAATCCAGTCCACACCAAGTCAGTGCCTCTCTAGTCTTAGAATCAGATACATCTTCTTCCTCTTTTGTTCTTGGTAGTTGAAGTACCTTTCTTAGACTTTTATGTGTGACCTTGACTTTTGTCTCATGAACTCTGGAATTAATCTTGAGTCCTGAGTCATCAAGTGAAGCTGCACTCAAGAATTCAAGGACCTCCTTCTTCCAGATCTTGACATGTTCTGATACAAGATACTCTAGTCCAGTCTCGGCAATTAGGGTTACCACACCTTTGATTCGGGTTTCGGATCATCAAAGGTGTGTCGCACGAGCTCATATCCTTCATTAATGTTCTCTTCTAGCTTGGGCGCCATTAGAGTTTGAAGAAATTTTGAATTTAGAGAATAAAGATGTCGACACACAAGGTTTGTCTCGAAACTAAGGTGAGCGTGTCGACAAACAATGGGAAAACCTATTTATACCTTTCTAGAATTGAAGGTGAAAAGGCGCGTTAACATACTTGAATTGTGTCAACACTATTGAAAAGTGTCGACACTTTCTTATAATGTCTCAACAACGATGTGTCGACACAAATATAGTCGACAAAATATATGTGTCGACACTTATATATGTGTCGACACCACTCAAATCGACACTTAGTCGAGACTCTACTAGACTAATTCTGTGTAAATCCTAAGTGTCAACACCACCTTGGATGTGTCGACACCTACACTGCATGTGTCGACACAAATTCTCTGAAGTGTCGACACAGACTTCCTAGATGTGTCGACATCATTTCTCTGAAATGTCGACACCACTTCTATGTGTCGACACAGACAACTCTGTGTGTCGACACCATTTTACTTAGCCAATTTTTGTAAACTATTCTAAGTTTATCATCCCTAATTCAATTTTAAATTTATTGAATTTGGTTTCTTCTAAGGGCTTAGTAAACATATCAGCTAACTGATTATCTGTCTTAACATACTCTAGGGAAATGTCTTCTTTTTCCACATATTCTCTTAGAAAATGGTATTTAATTTCTATGTGCTTAGTCCTATTATGAGAGACATGATTATTTACAATAGAAATGGCACTAGTAGAATCACAAAATAAAGGTATCCTACTTACTTGAATACCATAATCTTCTAGCTGATGTTGTATCCATAGTAGTTGTGCACAGTAGCTTCCTGCAGCAACATACTCTGACTCAGCTGTGGAAATAGCCACACTGATCTGCTTCTTGCTACTCCAAGACACCAGCCTTCCACCTAGAAATTGACAGGTTCCTGTCGTACTCTTCCTATCTTCCTTGCAGCCTGCAAAGTCTGCATCTGAATAACCTGTCAGTTCAAAATCTCCATTCCTAGGGTACCAAAGGCCTAGATAAGGAGTGCCCTTAAGATATCTCAAAATTCTTTTGACTGCTGTCAAATGAGATTCTTTAGGACAAGCTTGGTACATAGCACAGACACATGTAGCATACATGATATCTGGTCTACTAGCAGTCAAATACAGTAGGGAGCCAACTATCCCTCTATACAAAGTTTCATCTACAGGTTTCCCTGCATCATCTTTGCTTAGAGACATGCTTGACCCCATAGGAGTTTTCATAGTAGTGGATGATTACATATCATACTTCCTTATCAATTCTAACGTGAACTTAGACTGGCATATGGATAAATCATCCTCAGTCTGTCTAACTTGGAGACCCAAGAAGAACTTAAGTTCCCCCATACTGCTCATTCCAAATTGTCCTTGCATTAGTTTTGCAAACTTTTTGCAAATACTACTTTCTGTAGACCCAAATATGATGTCATCTACATATATTTGGACTAAGATAATCTTGCCTCTGGATTCCCTAAGGAATAGAGTCTTGTCTATTTTCCCCCTTGTGAATTTATTCTCAATGAGGAAACTAGACAGGGTTTCATACCAAGCCCTAGGGGCTTGTTTTAACCCATACAAAGCCTTCCTAAGTCTATATACATAATCAGGTTTATGAGAATCTACAAAACCTGATGGATGCTCTACATAGACTTCTTCCTTCAGATTTTCATTCAGAAAAGTTGACTTAACATCCATTTGATATACCTTAAATCCTTGATATGTTGCATAGGCAAGGAACATCCTTATTATTTCCAGTCTTGCTACTGGAGCAAAGGTTTGATCAAAATCAATACCTTCTTCCTGCCTATATCCTTTTGCAACTAGTCTAGCTTTATTCTTTATAATACTTCCATTCTCATCCAACTTGTTCCTAAAGATCCACTTAGTTCCAATAATGTTGTGGTCCTTTGGTTTAGGAACTAGCTCCCAGACCTTGCATCTTTTGAACTGGTTCAGCTCCTCTTGCATGGCCTCAATCCAATGAGGGTCTAGGATTGCTTCTTCAAATTTCTTTGGCTCTAGTTGGGATAGAAAGCTGGAGTAGAGAACTGAACTTAGATTCCTGCTCCTTATTTGTACCCCTTGTCTGAGATCTCCAATAATTTGATTGGCTGGATGATCTTTTAAATGCCTATTTGCTGGAGGCAGCCTGTCTTATGGTTGTATACCTTCAGCTTCTTCATTCAACTGCACCTCTTGGTCTTCTTCAGCTATAGGAGTATCTTGTACTCCCCCTGGACAGTAGCCACCATCTTCCACTTGCTGACTTGCAGAAGAACCCTCTGTTAAGGTAAGCTTGTCCATCTTCTCAGTTACACCTATGGAGCTGCAAACACTACTTGGCAATTCATTGTTAATGAGCCTTGCTTCATCAAAAACTATATGTACTGACTCTTCTATAACTTGAGTAATCAAGTTATAGACCCTATAAGCCTTACTGTTATTGTTGTACCCAACAAAGATTCCCTCTTGGGATTTGGCAGCAAACTTGGTTAGATAAAACTTATCGTTGTTAAGGATATAGCACTTGCAACCAAAGATCCTGAAATAGGATAGATTTGGTTTTCTGCCCTTCACAATCTCATAGGGGGTCTTCTTGTGGCTCTTGGTGATAGTAGCCCTATTGATTACATGACATGCAGTATTAACTGCCTCAGCCCAGAAATATTTTGGGAGAGAAGTGTCACTCAATAGGGTTCTACCAGCTTCTATCAAGGTTCTATTTTTCCTTTCAGTAATACCATTTTGCTGAGGTGTTCTTGGTAAGGAAAATTCCTGAAAAATTCCAAATTCTTCATACAGTTTTGTCATACTTTCAGACTGAAATTCAGTACCATGGTCACTTCTGATTTTGACCACTGTACTGTCTAATTCATTCTGAATTTATTTAACAAAACTATACAAGATACTTGGAGTTTCAGATTTTTACCTTAGGAAGAACACCCAGGAATACCTTGAGTAGTCATCAACTACCACAAATGTGTAGACCTTCCTACCTAGGCTGTGAACTGGCATAGGACCAAAAAGATCAATATGCAAGAGGTATAGACACCTCACAGCATCTTTGTTCTCAAGGCTATGAAAGGTGGATTTGGTCTGCTTGCCCTTTTGACAAGCTGAGCATATCTCATCCTTTATACACTTAACCTGAGGACCATTCCTCACTGTTGGGTATTGTATCCACAACGTACCTGATTTGAAGAAGCCTCTGGACAAGCTAAGGTAAATAGACAATGTATTTGATGAAATCTTTTAAGTTATGCTTGCAGTTATTCCACGCTAAGTACAAACTAATGTCAGGGTGCAGTAGGTCAATATACACGGGTCTGCGCGACGTAATCCCTCGTTGAGCAGATCAGTGTGTTGTCCTACGTGTACTCTCTCTATTGGAGTGTACTTATTTTCAAGTACAGGGCTGTGATAATGCAAGAGCAGACAAGGAGCAACGATGGGTCAAAGAGCAGCTCATGGGTGGAAAGACGAAAAATCGTCTAAGTAATAATTGACGAGAATCACCAAGTGATTCTCGCCGATTCGGCGAGAATTACAAGTGATTCTCGCCGAATCGTCGAGAATCACTGGCTGATTCTCATCGTCTCAATCCGGCTAAGTCAGAGCATGAAAATCTGTCGCTAAGTCAAAATCGTCGAGAATCACCAAGTGATTCGGCGAGAATCACTAGTGATTCTCGCCGAATCGTCGAGAATGACCTTCGATTCTCGTCGATTTTGCCTTAGGCAAATTTTCTGGAACCCACTGGACCGGACTCAGCCGCTGGCGCTGTTTTGAACCGGGCTTGGGGTTTCTTATTAGTGGGGCCCACAAAGGTCATCTTGAAGACCTAATGTATAAATACATCTGTATTTTTGAACAGTGAAAGGCAGACAGAAAAACGAATACGGAAGAAAAGCCGAGCCGCCGACCTTGACCTAGATCGTGAAATCCTGCTCCGCCGCCATCGCCGCTCGTGCCTGTTGATCGTCGTCGTTGATCTTGGTTTCTTCTGGATCTCCCGGCGACAGAAGCTCAGCCAAGCACTGCGTCTCACGCGTCTAACCAGAGATCCTTTGTCTCTTGATTCGTTGATCGGGAAAACCTTCCCTTTCCGAATCGATCGAGACGATCGATCCTAGTGTGACTGATGAGTATGATTATGATAGGCTTTTTACTATCATAATTGTAATCATATCTACCATTTCCTACCCCTTTTGTGTTGATTTCATGATAATAGCAAAGAAATTGTCGTATCATAGATAGAAGAGCGTATTTAGAAGTCTTTGGCAGTTCTTATAATAAACCATTTACTGAGTCTATCATTTTTCTATTGCAGGTAATGTCAATCAATGGACCTAAAAGTCTCGGAGCAAACAGAGGAGTTCACGGAGTCTACATGGCTGATGACAGGACGAAAATTTGAGGCACACGGCCAGACACACGGCCGTGTGCCTACCCGTGTCCTATGCACCTGGAGCTGAAGAGTTTGGGCGCAGACAATGGAACCTCACACGGCCAGACACACGGCCGTGTGCCTACCCGTGTCATCTTTGCACACAACTGCAGACCAACCCGTGTCTGGGGAACACGGCCGTGTCCATACCCGTGTCATCTGACACGGCCCACGACCAGACACGCCTTCTCGTGGGGAACCGCCCAGGAACCGCCTAGGAACCGTCCACACGGCCTGCCACACGGCCGTGTGCGACCCCGTGTCCGACCTGTTTGCAAGGGAACTATAAATTTCCTGTAGAAAAATTTATTTAGAACTTTTGGATCATTTCTGGATTGGAGAACTGCTGGAGGCCGAAGGGGAGTATTCAAGACAAGGAGGATTGAAGGGTATTCATATGTATTTTTTATTTAATCATTAACCCTTTGAATCCTTTCTTTCTCTTGATGATCCATCTTCAATTTATGTTTTAATTTGCATGAATTTCCCTTTGAACATTCTAGTAATCATGTATCACCTTGTTTATGTTATATTTGTAGTATTTTATTTGTGTTTATGCAATCAAACAAAGAGTTTAATCATCCCTTTGAATTACTTATTCATTTTACAAAATTTGCAATTGGCTAGATTGAGAAATTGGTTATTTGCAATGCTTTTGGTATGTTCATATTGTGATGATAATTCCCTTTGTAATTCAAACTTTATGATCGAGAGATATTTTGTTTGGAAAATTAGAACACGAATAAAAGGATTCATGTTAATTTAGAGATAGAATTCATGAATTTATGTAGTAATAAAGGTAATTTGTTTAATGCGAACTTGAGTGTTGTGAATTGTTCGAGAGAAAATTTACTATCTTAGGTTTAGATTTGGAATTGCTCGAGAGAGAATTTTGATGAAAAATTAACCTTTACATTGCACAAATGTAACACTCTTTTCATGTCATGATCGCTTAGAATTGAATTGATATTGTGATGATTTGTTCATGTAATTATTTAAAAGCTTCGTGTTTTTATCGTTTTTATTTCTCCAATACTGAATTATCCAATTGGTCATAGTTAGGTTAATGTAGTTTAAATATCACTTTTGTTTAGAGGTATGATAATAAAGGGTGGGTGAGTACGAATAGTTGAAACGACCCTGTGGAATACGACACGAGATGTAGATTTCTCATATATTACGATTGATAGGTGCGCTTGCCTGAATGCTAATTCAATCTAGTTAAGTCCATCTACATAATTGTATTAGAATGTAGAATGAAATCACATTGAATTATTACTTGTTAGCAAGAAAGATCATCAAGTTTTTGGCGCCGTTGCCGGGGATCGTTTTCAATATTTTGAAATCCTAATCTTTATTGATCTACCAATTTTCATTTATATAGTTGTAAATTAGTATTTGAATAATTATATTGCGTAATATTTTTTTTTGTAGTCTGTTAGTCTATGACCAGGGGCAAAAATTCTGGGCTAGCACCATTTCATCCTGACCCAGAACGAATTCTCCATAACACTAACTTAAGGGACGTGGGAATTAATACCACAGATATTTCAAACGGACTATCAGAAGAGGAGACAGTAAACCAAGGAGAGAATCATCTTGAAAACTTAGATATCATGGCCAACCAAAATGAACAAACCATGTCTGACTTTGCTAGACCTAATCTCCAAGGAACCGGGTCGAGCATCGTTAGACCACCGATAGCTACCAATAATTTTGAATTGAAGCCTAGTGTGATACAAATGGTTCAACAGTATGTCCAGTATGATGGCTTGCAAGATGAGGATCCTAACACCCACTTGGCCGGATTCTTAGAGATATGTGACATATTTAAGATCAATGGTGTTTCCAACGACGCCATTCGATTGAGATTGTTTCCATTTTCTTTAAGGCATAAGGCGAAGCAGTGGTTGAATTCCTTACCTAGAGGGTCGATCACAACTTGGGACATGATGGTTGAGAAGTTTCTGATGAAGTATTTTCCACCTGCGAAGACTGCGAAGTTGAGGAATGACATCTCTACGTACATTCAATTGGAGTCTGAATCGTTGTACGACACATGGGAACGATTCAAGGAGTTGTTAAGGAGATGCCCCCACCATGCTCTACCTTCATGGCTTCAGATTCAGACCTTCTATAATGGTCTAAATCCAGCCACCAAACAAATGATTGATGCGGCTAGTGGAGGAACTTTGAACAACAAGACACCTGAAGCGGCTCACCAGTTGATAGAGCACATGGCAATGAACAATTACCAATGGACTACCGTAAGACATAAGCCTAGCAAGCCCGCAGGAATTTATGAAGTAGATGCCGTTACCGCCTTAGCAATTCAAGTGGAGAAACTTCACCAAAAGATGGACAACCTTGCCTTAGCATCACCTTCCATGACACCTCAACAATGGGACCCTTCATGCACTGGAATGCCTAGTTGTGAACCGCAAGTTCAAGAGCATGTTGACTATATGGGTAACAATATTAGGCCACCTTTCAATCAAGCCAACAACCCATATAGCTCTATATTTAATCCTGGATGGCGAAACCACCCCAATTTCTCTTGGGGAGGACAAGGAAATCAAGGGAAGCAGCCCATGTTTGGACAATAACCACAGTTGGAACCAAGGAAGCCTACATTGGAAGATGTGCTTACCAAATTCATGCAAACTACCGATGTAGCCTTCCGAAATCAAGAGGGTTCAATTCGGAACTTGGAAAATCAAATTGGTCAGCTTGCAAGGATGGTTTCTGAAAGGCAGCAAGGAACACTTCCAGGGAATACAAAGATAAATCCAAGGGAGCATGCAAAAGCCGTTCAATTGAGGAGCGGAAAGGAGTTACAAGACCCAAGGCCTGCAAAAGAAGCACCCAAAATGGAGTCTAGCGGCGAAGGACCAAGCGAGATGAATGTACAACCGATGGAGTACCAACCAGCATTACCATATCCAGCAAAGCATAGCAAGGAGCGCATGGATGCGCAGTATGGTAAATTTTTATCTGTGTTTAAGCAATTACATGTTAATTTACCTTTTTCTGAAATTATTCAAATGCCTAAATATGCAAAATTTCTTAAGGACTTGATTTCTAATAAAAAGAAAATAGAAGAATTATCATTAGTAACATTAAGTGAAGAATGTTCTGCTATTTTGCAAAATAAATTGCCACAAAAACTTAAGGATCCCGGTTCATTTTCAATTCCATGCTTAATCGGTGATTTACAAGTAAATAAGGCTTTAGCAGATCTAGGAGCAAGTATAAATTTAATGCCTTATAATTTATATCTGAAACTAGGCCTAGGAGAACTTAGCCCAACAAGAATGAGTATTCAATTAGCAGATCGATCGGTTAAGTATCCTAGAGGAATAGTAGAAGATGTATTAGTTAAGGTAGATAAATTTATATTTCCTGCTGATTTTGTTATTTTAGATATGGATGAAAATATCGAAGTACCACTCATATTAGGTCGTCCATTTCTAGCTACATCTAGAGCACTTATTGATGTTTTTGATGGTAAATTAGTATTGCGAGTAGGAGAAGATGAAGTCACTTTTCAAATTGGCAAAACTATGAAACAATCTTTAGATAACGATGATTGTTGCTATTTTTCTCATGGTATTGATGATTTTATGTCTTCTATAAATTCTAATTTTTATTATAAAGATCCTTTAGAAATTTGCATAACTAACAATTATCTAGAATATGATAAAAATGATGACATTATTGAACATTTATTTTTTCTAGAAAATTGTGTTGCTATGAATAGAAAAATGGAATATAGTTTAATTACTGAAGGAGATCATGAAATTCTTAAGAATAATACTAAGGATCCACCAATAGTAGAATTAAAAAAATTACCGGATCACCTTGAGTATGCATTCTTAGGAACAAATTCTTCGTACCCAGTTATCATATCTTCAAATCTTTCCAAACTTGAAAAAGAAAAATTGATAACCGTATTGAAGAAATGTAGAGGTGCAATAGCGTGGCAAATATCTGATATAAAGGGTATTAATCCTAGTCTTTGCACTCATAAAATTCTTTTGGAAGAAAACTATAAGTCGTCTATTCAACCGCAACGTAGGCTAAATCCCAATATGAAAGAGGTAGTTAAGGCTGATATTATGAAGTTATTAGATGCTGGTATTATATATCCTATTTCGGATAGTTCATGGGTTAGTCCTGTCCAAGTAGCTCCTAAGAAGGGTGGCCTGACCGTAGTAGCAAATGATAGAAATGAATTAATTCCAACGCGAACAGTAACAGGTTGGCGTGTCTGTATAGACTATAGGAAATTAAACGATGCCACTAGGAAAGACCATTTCCCTCTTCCTTTCATTGACCAGATATTAGAACGCTTATCAGGACATTCGTATTATTGTTTTCTAGATGGACTTTCTGGATACTTTCAAATTCCTATAGCACCAGAAGACCAAGAGAAAACAACATTTACTTGCCCATTTGGTACCTTTGCCTATAGACGTATGCCTTTCGGGTTATGTAATGCACCCGCCACATTTCAAAGGTGCATGCTAGCCATCTTTAACGAGTATGTTGAAGATATCATGGAAGTGTTCATGGATGATTTTTCGGTTTTTGGCGACTCCTTTGAGTTGTGTTTGAATAATTTAGAGAAAGTTCTTAGGAGGTGTGAGGAGACGAACCTAGCGCTTAGTTGGGAGAAGTGTCATTTCATGGTACAAGAAGGGTTAGTACTTGGCCATAAAATTTCAAGCCAAGGAATTCAAGTAGATAGAGCAAAAATAGAGACCATAGAAAAATTACCACCACCAACCTCCGTAAAGGCAGTGAGAAGTTTCTTAGGACACGCGGGATTTTACCGCCGTTTTATTAAAGATTTCTCTAAAATAGCTAAACCACTTACAAGGCTTTTAGAAAAAGACACACCTTTTATTTTTGAACAAGAGTGTCTACATGCCTTTGAGTTCTTAAAAGAAAAATTAATTAATTCTCCTATTATGATCGCACCTGACTTTAGTCAACCATTTGAGATCATGTGTGACGCTAGTAGTTTTGCGGTAGGGGCTGTTTTAGGACAACGCCGAAACAAACATTTTCACCCAATATATTATGCTAGTAAAACACTTAATAATGCACAGGAGAATTATACAACTACTGAAAAAGAACTCCTAGCAGTGGTATTCGCCTTTGATAAATTTAGACCATATTTAACATTGTCCAAAGTGGTAGTTTATACGGATCACTCTGCACTTAGATATTTGCTAGCCAAAGCGGAAGCAAAGCCTCATTTAATCTGATGGGTTCTTCTTCTACAAGAATTTGATCTAGAAATTAGGGATAAACGAGGAGCAGAAAACTTAGCGGCAGATCATCTTTCACGTTTAGAAAACCCACTACGATCAATGTTAGATGAGTCTGAAATTTCTGATACATTTCCTGAGGAATCATTATTTGCCATATCTACCAATATACATCTAGATTATCCATGGTTTGCAGATTATGCAAACTATCTTGTGGCTAAGGTCCTTCCAAAAGACTTTTCATATCAGCAGAAAAAGAAATTTTTCTCTGACTTGAAATATTACTTTTGGTAGGACCCTTTTCTTTTTCGGATATGTGCAGATTCTGTTATAAGAAGGTGTGTATCAGCGGAGGAAGGTTGGAAGATTTTGGAGCAGTGTCATTCAGGTCCTGCTGGTGGTCACTATGGAGCGAATCGCTCCGCTAAAAAGGTTCTTGATTCCGGGTTTTATTGGCCCCTTCTATTCAGGGATGCCCAAAGGTATGTGCTTTCATGTGATTCTTGCCAAAAAGCAGGTAATATTTCTAAATTACATGAAATGCCTCAAAACTTTATTCTTGAATGTGAGGTATTCGATGTGTGGGGTATAGATTTTATGGGACCATTCCCAGTTTCTTTTGGGAATAAATATATTTTGGTAGCTGTAGATTATGTATCAAGGTGGGTTGAAGCGCAAGCTTTGCCTACTAATGATAGTAGGGTTGTAATTAGATTTTTGAAATCCTTATTCGCACGATTTGGCACACCACGTGCACTTATTAGTGATAGGGGTTCACACTTTTGTAATCAACAACTAGACAAAGTATTAGAAAAATATGGAGTTACACATAGGATAGCCACTCCGTATCATCCTCAAACTAGTGGGCAAGTTGAAGTTTCCAATAGAGAGCTTAAGAGAATCTTAGAAAAATCTATAGAAGGGAATAGGAAGCAGTGGTCCAGGAAACTTAACGACTGTTTGTGGGCTTATAGGACCGCCTACAAAACGCCTATAGGGACCACCCCCTTTAGATTAGTCTACGGTAAATCTTGCCACCTACCTATAGAATTAGAACACAAATCATATTGGGCAATACGCTCCTTAAATTTTGACACTAGTTCTATAGGAGAGAAGCGTAAACTTCAACTTAACGAATTAGATGAGTGGAGAACTATAGCCTATGAGAACTCCCGGATTTATAAGGAGAAAACCAAACTATTTCATGACCGTCACCTTCGCAAACCCAAGGTATTCCAAAAAGGTGACCAAGTCCTCCTTTATAACTCCAGATTACGATTATTCCCAGGGAAGTTAAGGTCTAAGTGGTCCAGACCCTGTAAAGTTAAAGAAGTCTTTCCCTACGGTACCGTCGAGTTAACTCACCCCGAGAAGGGAGATTTTAAGGTTAATGGTCACCGACTTAAACCCTATTATGGTGAAATCCCTATGGACTTCGCTCGTCTAGAGACTTGCCTCCGTCTAGATTAGTTTTATATTAACTTTAGTAGGTGTTTTTAAGTATTATTGTTTTAGTATAAATTTAATTAGATGCATTGAAAAACAAAAAAAAAAGAGAAGAAGAAAAGAATTTTTTTTTTTATGAAAAAATTTTTCCACCAAAATTTTTATGAGAAAAAAATTTTTTCTGGAGAGGCACACGGCTAACCACACGGCCGTGTGGGTTGCCGTGTACATGACACAGGCTCAGGCCCAGCCGTGTGGAATTAATTCGCCATAAGGGCATTTTCATCCCGAGCACAACACGGGTATGCACCAACCCGTATGCAGCGCTGTGTGCATCGGTCTCGACGATCGTCGAGACCGATGTGTCGAGACGTCGAACACGGGCGTGTCTGATTACACACGCCCGTGTCTCCTACCTACCCGTGTTCATGTACCGTGCCAGTTGTAACACGGGGTGACACACGGCCGTGTTGTCGCCCGTGTCCACCTGACGCGCTGTCCCCAGCCAGTTTGACCACACGGACCGAGGCAGGTCCGTGTTCCACGAGGCCTCGGATCCCCTAACACGGGTGCACACACGGCCGTGTGCGCACCCGTGTTCCCATTTTTTTACACGGACCGACGCACCCCGTGTTCCACGAGGTTGCAGATTCCCTAACACGGGTTCACACACGCCCGTGTGCGAACCCGTGTGCACCATGTATAAATATGGCCGTGTGGATTTCTTCCTTGCTCACTCCAAACCCTCTCCCAGCACCATTCATCCCGTGGCCTGAACTCAAGGGCTCCATTTTCTCCAATTCTCGCCCCCCTTCACTCGCATTCTCCCCGTCTACATTATGTCTTCCGGAAGAAGTGGAGGTCGCCGTCGCCGACCGGAATTACAAGTCTCCACGGAGAGGCGGGATGCCGCTGCTCCGCTAATTTTCACAGATGCGTCGCACACCGCCCGCTTCAACCGCTTGCAATCCAAAAAATTTCAAGACATACGCGTGATTGATTGGAGCGTACTTGAGGAGATAAACTTAGCTGGAGATGTCAGGGGGCTGATTTCTGTAACGGGGTGGAGTCAATTTTTTGCCATAGAGGAGTTAGGCTTTAGGGAACTCACCTTAGAGTTCCTATCGTCATTTTATTCCCGCTTTAGGCCTAATTTCATCGACGCACCGCACACACCCGAGGGGATAGTTTCATTTCGAGTGGGTGGCACATTTTATACACTCACCATGCTCCAATTCACCCAATACTTAGGGGTGTATGAGGAGTCGTTCCTTTTCAGTGCTGCCTACCCCGAACTCCACTACGATCTCCCCAACCGCGATATGGCCGGTGCTATTTGGCGCCAGATTTCATTTGACACTGGCGCCTACGAGGCCAAGAGATCTAAGGCATCTAAATTGATTTCTCCCGCCCTCCATTACATCCACCATCTACTCAGCCACACGTTGAGCGGTCGGGGCGAAAGCTCTGGAGTTGTCAATAGGCAGGATCTGTTATACCTCTACAGCATGACATCACGATATCCTCTACATCTCGGTTATCTTCTAGCCTAGTTTATTCTTCATCAGGCCGACACCCCTCGTATAGGGTCCATTTGCGTAGCACCCTGTATTACTCGCCTCGTGAAGAATATGGGCATCTTTTTAGCCCTCCCCCAGATGACAGTGGTCGCAAAGACCGTGCCTATCACGATGGCTAGTCTTCGCGCCCTCCGCCTCGTCACCGCCCGTCAGGGCCGGGGAGGGGTTATATATTCTATTGCTCGACGTGTACTGCATATACATGACGACAGTGATGATGAGATAGACCCTGACCTCGACGAGCCGTTGGTGCCTCCACCCCATTCCACCTACGCTAATGGCGAGTCGTCTACTGCACCTCCTCCACCTCAGTCACGATACTCGCGTGAGTTTAGACAGTTCTTCGACGCCGAGCTATCACCGAGCATACAGGACATTAAGGAGTCGCAGAAGCGGACCGAGGACCTCCTCGTACAGATCAGAGACCACCTCGAGCTCGCCCCTCGCCAGCCGCCAGCTCCAGCACTGCCTTCCTTCCCGGATGATTCGACAGGCCACCATGAGTACTTCTGATATGTATCGTTGTAGTGCTATCTTCATGTATCGTATCTTGTAAATTGTTTTTTTTATATCAGTGTATTCAGTTCTGTCGACTATTATATATCAGTGCATTCTATTACAGCTCCTGTTTCTGTACTGTGCTCTTCTACTTATCATGATAACAATTTTTTTTATCATCATGAAATCACTCTATGTTCGCTTTTTAATTTGCACTGAGGACATTGCAAATCTTAAGTCTGGGGGTAGAATGGTTATCCATGTGGTTACAATTGATTCTAATCTGCCTATCATAATACTCAAGTTTGTCCCCCTACAAATTTTGTGGATTTTTTTTAAGCTCTCATTATTCACTCATTTGGGATTATAAAGATTTAATTTACCTTCGCACACTGATTAAAATGAATTGATGTAGACTCATAGAGTATTCAACTTTGTTGATTTCGTAATTAAGCATAGAAATTTTTTTAGCTTAATTTTCTCTATATAATTTAATTTTAAGATTACTCCTCTATATTAGTAACTATCCAACACTCTATTTTAGAAAATATATTTATCTATAATAAAGTGAGTCGATGAGTGTAACATTTTTATAATTTGGTATTAGGGCTTTAAAATTAAAAATTACTCCATATTGATGTCTAGGACTCACCCTCTAGCATTCCTCAAAACATTACATAAGTTAATTAGTAAGGGCGGAAATGACTTAGGCCTCCTATTGGATAGCTTGAGCCTTGTTATCCCAACACCTTTAACATGATACCCTTATACACCCAATTTGAACCTAATCCCCATCCTTTTGATGCTCTACTATTTAAATTCACCAAGGCCAAATCCCTACCTATTAGCACACCTATCATTGATGCCTGCTTGGAATGATTTGTTCATTGTGATATGTGGCCTGAGTGCGTGTATCCTTGCACCCACTTGGAATGATCCCTACTTTGAACCCAAAAAAAAGACATAGTAATATGTGGCCTGAGTGCGTGTATACTTGCACCCACTTGGAATGATCCCTACTATGGTCCCTTGGTTAAATATATATATAAAAATAGAGTGCCCTTCAAAATATGGGAAATATACAAATTGCAAAGCCTGGGGGTGTTTACAAAAAAAAAATTTGAAATATGTTAAGGTATCTTCCAACATAAGGCTCAATCAAGATTTAGGTGTGAAAAATTCATCAAACTTATCCTTCATTACCTCACCTTTAATCTTCTATCCTAGCCAAAAAGGCTACACCAAAATTCAAGTCCTAAGGATCCAACCTTACTAATTCTAAATTGTGCTGTGATGAGGGTGTAAAAAGGGTAAGCTCATGATTATCAGTAAGAGTACTTATAAGTTTTGAAACGCTAATATGTATCTTATAGAGATTGTTACTTTCTCCTCATATTTGTTAAAGATGACTATACTTTTATGTCTAAAAGCGAGTGAGAGATAGTTAAAATGATATATTAGAGAAATTTTAAGATAAATTTATATTTAGAAAAGTCTGCTAAATTATTTCCTATGCGATTACATCATCAAAGTTCTCTTAAATTCATAGCAACCAGTGTGCGGAGGCAAAATTATTTAATGGTAACCCAGGTGTTTGAATTAGTTTGCTTAGGGACAAGCAAACATCTAAGTCTGGGGGTATTTGATGAGTACGATTATGATAGGCTTTTTACTATCATAATTGTAATCATATCTACCATTTCCTGCCCCTTTTGTGTTGATTTCATGATAATAGCAAAGAAATTGTCGTATCATAGATAGAAGAGCGTATTTAGAAGTCTTTGGCAGTTCTTATAATAAACCATTTACTGAGTCTATCATTTTTCTATTGCAGGTAATGCCAACCAATGGACTTAAAAGTCTCGGAGCAAACAGAGGAGTTCACGGAGTCTACATGGCTGATGACAGGATGAAAATTTGAGGCACACGGCCAGACACACGGCCGTGTGCCTACCTGTATCCTATGCACCTGGAGCTGAAGAGTTTGGGCGCAGACAATGGAACCTCACACGGCCAGACACACGGTCGTGTGCCTACCCGTGTCATCTTTGCACACGACTGCAGACCAACCTGTGTCTGGGGAACACGGCCGACCACACGGCCGTGTCCATACCCGTGTCATCTGACACGGCCCACGACCAGACACGCCTTCTCGTGGGGAACCGCCCAGGAACCGCCTAGGAACCGTCCACACGGCCTGCCACATGGCCGTGTGCGACCCCGTGTCCGACCTGTTTGCAAGGGAACTATAAATTTCCTGTAGAAAAATTTATTTAAAACTTTTGGATCATTTCTGGATTGGAGAACTGCTGGAGGCCGAAGGGGAGCATTCAAGACAAGGAGGATTGAAGGGTATTCATATGTATTTTTTATTTAATCATTAACCCTTTGAATCCTTTCTTTCTCTTGATGATCCATCTTCAATTTATGTTTTAATTTGCATGAATTTCCCTTTGAACATTCTAGTAATCATGTATCACCTTGTTTATGTTATATTTGTAGTATTTTATTTGTGTTTATGCAATCAAACAAAGAGTTTAATCATCCCTTTGAATTACTTATTCATTTTACAAAATTTGCAATTGGCTAGATTGAGAAATTGGTTATTTGCAATGCTTTTGGTATGTTCATATTGTGATGATAATTCCCTTTGTAATTCAAACTTTATGATCGAGAGATATTTTGTTTGGAAAATTAGAACACGAATAAAAGGATTCATGTTAATTTAGAGATAGAATTCATGAATTTATGTAGTCATAAAGGTAATTTGTTTAATGCGAACTTGAGTGTTGTGAATTGTTCGAGAGAAAATTTACTATCTTAGGTTTAGATTTGGAATTGCTCGAGAGAGAATTTTGATGAAAAATTAACCTTTACATTGCACAAATGTAACACTCTTTTCATGTCATGATCGCTTAGAATTGAATTGATATTGTGATGATTTGTTCATGTAATTATTTAAAAGCTTCGTGTTTTTATCGTTTTTATTTCTCCAATACTGAATTATCCAATTGGTCATAGTTAGGTTAATGTAGTTTAAATATCACTTTTGTTTAGAGGTATGATAATAAAGGGTGGGTGAGTACGAATAGTTGAAACGACCCTGTGGAATACGACACGAGATGTAGATTTCTCATATATTACGATTGATAGGTGCGCTTGCCTGAATGCTAACTCAATCTAGTTAAGTCCATCTACATAATTGTATTAGAATGTAGAATGAAATCACATTGAATTATTACTTGTTAGCAAGAAAGATCATCATGGACCGTTGGAAGATCTTGCTAGCTTTGCTACGAAGATTGAATCTCCAAAGTCCAGCAGCAGCACGCCGTTGTCGCCGCCGATCCTGTGAACCAAGCCGCCGCCCTTCTTACCGCCGCCGGTTTCGGGGAGATTCTCTCCAAGTGAGATCTAGGGTTGTGGACTCTTCGTTGACTTCAAGAACTCGTCATCGAACGAAGAGGGACACCTTAGTCTCCATAAGTTGTTTGTATTTCTTATACAATCTATTTTCATTTCTTTGTAACGGACCGATTGGTCCCTAGTTGTAAGGGTTAGGTGCAACCCGTGTTGTGGGAGTGGTGACTCCTACGTGTGGAAGGGTTCCTTCCGTTAGTGCAAGGATTGGATTTAAATCCTGTTGTGAAGTGACTGAGTCGTCCCTGGTTGGGAGATAGGTCAAAGGGGGAAGTGGATGTACCCAAATCAGGGAACCACTATAATTTGCTTGTGTCCTTTCTGTGCTGTGTTGTTTTGTTTTGTTGTGTAGGTACGACTTTAATTCCGCAAAAACGCTGCAAGACACCTATTCCACCCCCCCCCCCCCCCCCCCCCCCCCCCATAGGTGAAGGTAGTTGACACTAAGTGAACTTTCAAGTGATATCAAAGGGAGGTTGCTCATCAAAAAGGTTCACACCTTAAGTAAGTTCCTGCCACTAGTGTCAAGAAGAAGGCAGACTTCTACTATGGACGGACTCAAGTACACAGGCAAGATCACAGTGTGCACCAGGCTAAACTTTCCTATCTGGAAGGAAAGGATTAGGTTCTACATGGAAGCGGTCGATCCCCCGACTCTTCATGATTGTGGAGGAGGGACCTTATGTCCCCACTAAGGCCTCCACCATTGATCCTACCAAGAAAGTGCCAAAGAAAATTTCTGAAATGGACAAGGATGAGATGGTGCTGGTGGGACTTGACAAGAAGGCGCAGAACATTCTGGTCAGCGCGGTCAATGACTCAATGATGCAGAACTTCTGCAACTGCAGGACAGCAAAGGAGATCTGGCACTGCCTGATTATCTAATGGAGGGCACTGATGAAGTGAGGGATGATCGGAGATCCCTCCTGAACCAGAAATATGAGGCCTTCAGACAAGGGCCTAAGGAAGAGATTGGAGTCACCTTCGAGAACTTCCTCAAGATTGTCAATGCCCTTAAAGGATATGGAAGAGTGTTCACTGATGGTGAACTTAATGATAAATTCCTTAGGTCCCTTACTAAGGAATGGGACACAAAGATCTGCACCATCCGAGAGTTTGGCAGACTTGCTGAAACAGACCCGCAAATTCTTTTTGGGAAGATGATGTCCTATGAGCTTCAACTGAACACCAGGAAAGCAGAAGAAGAAGCAGAGAAGGCTGCAGCCAAGGAAAAGACTGTGGCCCTAAAAGCCATTCACTCCAGGAAGGGCAAGGTGCGGTTTCATACCGTGTCGGGAAAAAGGATGAGGAGGAGGACTCCGAGCCATGCTCCTCCAGCTCAGAGTTGTCTGAGAAAGATTTCTCCCTCATCACCCGAGAATTCAAGAAGTTCCTCAAGATGAGGAATCAAAGAAAGAGAGACGGCTCCTCCTCCAGGCATCAGAAGAAAAATTATTCTTGTGACAGGTATGCTTCTAAACCGAACAAACATCGCTCCTCTGACATTATTTGTTTCGGATGCAATAAGCCAGGACACGTCGTGGCCGACTGCCACCAAGGCAAGATAGAAAAGGTGAAGGGAGAGGAGCACAAGTCCTCTAGAGATAAGAAGAAAGAGAGGAGCTACATCGCCAAAAATCCAAAGACACTGAGTGAGTTTGATTCCTCAGACTCCAGTGATGATGAGGAAGCCTACTTCGGGCTGGTTGGTCACTCCGACTCAGAAGGAGAATGCCCCCCATTTACTGGGAAGGTAAAAGCTCACACCCCTCTCTGCGACTCTGAATCTGATCCTGAGTCTCAGGATGATGACCCTGAGGATAGCCCTTCGGCCCGTGAAGCGGAGCTCCTCGAGAAGTATGAGCTTCTGCTCAACACTTTCGAGGAGTGTCGTAAGAGATTGAAGGCTGAGAAAAAGGAAGTGAAATTCCTTAAGGGTGAGAGTGTCTCCCTAAGGGAAGAGATCACCAGTTTGATCTCTCTCCGATAGGAGCACCTAGACCTGACTTCAAAGCATTCAGAGTCTCTTAAGCTCCTTGATCGTAAGCAGGAGGAAGTCGACAAGTTGGAAGAACAACTTGCGGCAGAAAGGAAGATCGTCAAGAGCTTCTCTATGCCAAAAATAGTTCTTCCATTAGTTGATACCTACTCTGCTCAGGCCAAAGGAGCTGTCTTGGGTCATGTAGGGGTATCTGGTTCCTCATCCAGGATAAACAGGAACTAGAGAAAGAATAAGGCCGCCAAGAAGGCCTCTGCTGCTGAAAAGGGAAAGGCCCCACTCAGTCCTGTTGCGTTCAGAAAGCCTAGCTTTCCATGCAACCAACATGACTTTGAGTCAACCTTTGGTCATCATTTCCGGCCCTCGGTTGCAAAGCCAAAGAGCTGATACGACGGTTGGACTTTTCCCCGCAACTTCGGTGAGAGTGTCTTCAAGGCACCTTATGAGGAAATCCACATGGGAAATTATGGTCAATTCTCTAGCGGCCATAATAGAAAGCAGGCACCAAAAGCCAAGCTTGTTATACTGAAGGAACAGAAGGTGAAGAATTCATGTGACTGCAATCACTATGATGCCTCCACCTCCAGATCCAAGGCCCCGGCTGTACCCACCATTCCCAGGGTAAAGCAGGAGCCTATGAAGAGGTACAACAGATTTGACTGCTGGTGTTGTGGCAAAGTCGGTCACTTTGTCGTGGATTGTTGGTTTAATCTGAGGTATAACGAGACTCCTTATGTTAGCAATGCAAGGCCGACCACTCGTAGGGTTAACCACCCAAGGGGGAGTATGCTAACCAAGAATCTAGGACCCAAGTTCGATTGGGTTCCTAAGGGAAATTAATCTTGTTTTGCAGGAATGTCCAAAGGCCACCAAAACTCCAATATGGTACTTGGACAGTGGTTGCTCCTGGCATATGACTGGGACAAGAAGCCTGCTGCGTGATTACACTCCAGTCGAGAATGGACCCAAAGTCATCTTTTGGGGGTCAGATCGAGGAGTCACCAGAGGTTACGGTATGATTTCCAACGGTATAATCTCTATCACCGACGTGGCATATGTTGAAGGGTTAAACCATAACCTGATCAGTGTAAGTCAGTTATGTGATAATGGTTATGACGTTAAGTTCTGCAAGGATAAATGCCTGATAATATCATGTGCCTCTTCTGAGACGGTATTATCAGGCATTAGGAGCAGAAATATCTTCTGCTTAGACTTTCTTAGCTTAGATTCATCTACCCCAGTATGCCTAATAGCAAAAGGCAGTGCATCTCTTTATGAACAATGGCACAAGAGATTGGCACATATTAATTACAAGACAATTAGTATACTATTTTAAAAAGATTTAGTGAGGGATGCTCCCATTATGAAGTGTATCAAAGATAGTCCCTGTCCTACATGCCAGATGGGCAAACAGACTCGGGCTACCTTTAAGGGCATCTCAGACAAAGACTCCTCCAGATGTCTTTATCTTCTGCACATGGACTTGTTTGGTCCAATGCAAGTTCATAGCTTAGGAGGGAAATCTTATACGCTCGTGATTATAGATGATCACTCTCGGTTTACCTGGGTGTTCTTTTTAAAACGCAAGTCTGATACGTTTGACATCTTCACCAGCTTTGTCAAGCAGATCCAGAACGAACTTAACTGCTCAGTGGTCAAAATCAGAAGTGACCGTGGAACAGAGTTCGAGTCTGGTGCTATGACAGAGTTCTGTGGAGAACTTGGTATCTTTCATGAGTTTTCCTCCCCGCACACTCCTCAACAAAATGGAGTCGTGGAGAGGAGAAATAGAATACTCATTGAAGCCTGCACGACAATGTTGAATGACGCTTCACTCCCAGAATACTTCTGGGCTGAGGCGGTCAACACGGCTTGTCATGTTCAAAACCGGGCATTGATCAACAAAAGTCATCGTAAGACGCCCTACGAACTACTAAAAGGCAGGAAACCAACCATGTCCTATTTGAGGATCTTTGGTTGCAGATGTTATGTACTGAATAATGGGAAGTACCCGCATACCAAATTTGGTGAAAAATGCTTCGAAGGCATATTAATGGGCTATAGTACCCACAGTCGGGCATATAGGGTCTTCAATAAGAAAACTCAAGTGGTAGAAGAATCAATTAATGTTGTATTTGATGAAGGAAGCTTGCTTAACAGCAATTCTTCCATCGGTATTCTTGAAGATGCAGGTGCACGACTTGAACAACTGAGTCTCGATGAGACCGCTAAAGATGAAACTCCTAAGTACGTCAAAGTTTCCACCTCAACATCAACTGGGAATGTTGAAGATCAAAATGGAGAAAATCTCTTAGAAGAAGGAGAAGCCCAAGAAGTAGTCGAAGCTCAGAGCGCCAGACTTCTAGAGCTCCGGCACGTGAGGGATCATCCTAGAGATCAGATCATCGGAGATCCTCGTGACGGTGTTAGAACTCGAAGAGTCACTATTAACGAGATTTTGCATTTTAGCTTCCTGTCACAGGTAGAACCAAAGAAGTTCGACGAGGCGAACAAAGATGCGACATGGATTTTGGCCATGCAAGATGAACTGCATCAATTCGAACGATGCAACGTTTGGACGCTGGTTCCCAGACCACAAAAGCAGAATGTGATTGGCACCAAGTGGATCTTCAGAAATAAACTGGATGAACATGGTGTCATCATAAAGAACAAGGCCAGGCTGGTGGATCAAGGTTACAGACAGGAGGAGGGGATTGACTTCGACCAAACCTTTGCACCAGTGGCAAGGCTCGAGGCAATCAAATTGTTCCTGGTGTATGCTTCGCACAAAAGATTCACAGTCTATCAAATGGATGTGAAATCAGCATTCTTGAACGGAGACCTGAAAGAGGAAGTATACGTCGCTCAACCCCCAGGTTTTGTCAATCCTACTTATCTCAATCATGTATATTTTCTTAATAAAGCTCTATATGGTTTCAAACAAGCTCCACGAGCTTGGTATGAGACTTTATCTAGTTTTATTCTTGAGAACAAGTTCTCTAGAGGTAAAATAGATAAGACATTGTTTCTCAGGGAATTCAAAGGCAAGATTTTGCTTGTGCAAATCTATGTCGATGACATTATATTCGGCTCAACGGACAACAATCTTTGCAAAACGTTTTCTAAACTTATGCAAGGAAACTTTTAAATGAGCAGTATGGGAGAGCTAAAGTATTTCTTGGGACTTCAAGTGAAACAGTCTGAGGATGGAATCTTCATCTCTCAGACGAAGTTTACAAATGAACTCCTCAAGAAATTCGGTATGGAGAATGCAACCTCTATGAGGACTCCAATGGGATCCACTATGTCTCTGGATAAGGATGAGAAAGGTAAACCTTTCGATGAAACCAAATACAGAAGCATCATTGGATCCCTGCTCTACCTTACTGCTAGTAGACCGGATATCATGTTCCCCACATGTGTCTGTGCTAGATATCAGGTGAACACTAAGGAATCTCACTATGTCGCTGCAAAGCGAATTCTAAGATACCTTAAAGGTACTCCCAGTCTTGGCTTGTGGTACCCGAGAAACAATGATGTCGAGCTAATAGGTTTTTCAGATGCTGATTTTGCAGGGAGTAGGGATGACAGGAAAAGCACTTCCGGGACGTGTCAATTCCTCGGAAGAAGGCTTATCTCATGGAACAGCAAGAAGCAGAATTGTGTAGCAACCTCCACAACAGAGTCTGAGTACATCTCGGCAGGCAGCTGTTGCGCACAACTCCTATGAATCAGAAACCAGTTAGCCGACAATGACCTTCAGTTCAAGGAAGTACCAATGTACTGCGACTCCTCCAGTGCAATTGTCATTGCCAACAATCCGGTATCGCACGGCAGAACGAAGCATATTGAAGTGCGCTACCACTTCATTCGGGAGCACGTGGAGAACAAGGACATCTCTCTCTATTATGTCCCCACGGACAAGTAGATTGCAGATATTTTCACAAAGCCCTTAGACGAAGCCAAGTTCAGTCTTTTCAAAACTGAATTGGGGATGCTAAACTATGAGGAATGAAGACTACAGAAGCTCCAGGCTCGTGCATCTAGGGGGAGCCTCTGCCAGGAACTCAAGTGTGAGCACAGGTGCAAGAACTGAGGGGGAGCAAGGGGTCAAATGCAACAGACCTAGATTTGCAGAAGCCGAAAAGGGGGAGATTACCCTCTCGTCTAAGGCTAAGGTGGCTCCCAGTTTGCTCTCAAGAAATTGGTATTGGTAATGAATATCTCTCTCAACTCAATTTTAAGTTTATGATTTTCATTCCCATACGCTCTATTCACCTTAGCTTGTAGGGTTTAGGCTTCTTCAAATAGGGGGAGATTGTTTGGTATTGTATCCACAACGTACCTGATTTAAAGAAGCCCCTGGACAAGCTAAGGTAAATAGACAATGTATTTGATGAAATCTTTTAAGTTGTGCTTGTAGTTATTCCACGCTAAGTACACACCAATGTCAGGGTGCAGTAGGTCAATATACACGGGTATGCGCGACGTAATCCCTCGTTGAGCAGATCAGTGTGTTGGCCTACGTGTACTCTCTCTATTGGAGTGTACTTATTTTCAAGTATAGGGTTGTGATAATGCAAGAGCAGACAAGGAGCAAGGATGGGTCAAAGAGCAGCTCGTGGGTGGAAAGACGAAAAATCATCTAAGTAATAATCGACGAGCATCACCAAGTGATTCTCGCCGATTCGGCGAGAATTACTAGTGATTCTCGCCGAATCGTCGAGAATCACTGGCTGATTCTCGCCGTCTCAATCCGGCTAAGTCAGAGCATGAAAATCTGTCGCTAAGTCAAAATCGTCGAGAATCACCAAGTGATTCGGCGAGAATCACTAGTGATTCTCGCCGAATCGTCGAGAATGACCTTCGATTCTCGCCGATTTTGCCTTAGGCGAATTTTCTGGAACCCGCTGGACCGGACTCAACCGCTGGCGCTGTTTTGAACCGGGCTTGGGGTTTCTTGTTGGTGGGGCCCACAACGGTCATCTTGAAGACCTAATGTATAAATACATCTGTATTTTTGAACAGTGAAAGGCAGACAGAAAAACGAATACGGAAGAAAAGCCGAGCCGCCGACCTTGACCTAGATTGCGAAATCCTGCTCCGCCGCCATCGCCGCTCGTGCATGTTGATCGCCGTCGTTGATCTTGGTTTCTTCCGGATCTCCCGGCGACAGAAGCTCAGCCAAGCACTGCGTCTCACGCGTCTAACCAGAGATCCTTTGTCTCTTGATTCGTTGATCGGGAAAACCTTCCCTTTCCGAATCGATCGAGACGATCGATCCTAGTGTGACCATTGGAAGATCTTGCTAGCTTTGCTACAAAGATTGAATCTCCAAAGTCCAGCAGCAGCATGCCGTTGTCGCCACCGATCCCGTGAACCAAGCCGCCGCCCTTCTTGCCGCCACCGGTTTCGGGGAGATTCTCTCCAAGTGAGATCTAGGGTTGTGGACTCTTCGTTGACTTCAAGAACTCGTCATCGAACGAAGAGGGACACCTTAGTCTCCATAAGTTGTTTGTATTTCTTATACAATCTATTTTCATTTCTTTGTAACGGACCGATTGGTCCCTAGTTGTAAGGGTTGGGTGCAACCCGTGTTGTGGGAGTGGTGACTCCTATGTGTGGAAGGGTTCCTTCCGTTAGTGCAAGGATTAGATTTCAATCCTGTTGGTGAAGTGACCGAGTCGTCCCTGGTTGGGATATAGGTCGAAGGGGGAAAGTGGATGTACCCAAATTGGGGAACCACTATAATTTGCTTGTGTCCTTTCTGTGATGTGTTGTTTTGTTTTCTTGTGCAGGTACGACTTTAATTCCGCAAAAACGCTGCAAGACACCTATTCCCCCCGCCCCCATAGGTGAAGGTAGTTGACACTAAGTGGACTTTCAAGTGGTATCAGAGGGAGGTTGCTCATCAAAAAGGTTCACACCTTGAGTAAGTTCCTGCCACTAGTGTCAAGAAGAAGGCAGACTTCTACTATGGACGGACTCAAGTACACAGGCAAGATCCCAGTGTGCACCAGGCTAAACTTTCCTATCTAGAAGGAAAAGATTAGGTTCTACATGGAAGCGGTCGATCCCCGACTCTTCATGATCGTGGAGGAGGGACCTTATGTCCCCACTAAGGCCTCCACCATTGATCCTACCAAGAAAGTTCCAAAGAAAATTTCTGAAATGGACAAGGACGAGATGGTGCTGGTGGGACTTTACAAGAAGGCACAGAAGAGCTACATCGCCAAAAATCCAAAGACACTGAGTGAGTCTGATTCCTCAGACTCCAGTGATGATGAGGAAGCCTACTTCGGGCTGGTGGGTCACTCCGACTCAGAAGGAGAATTCCCCCCATTTACTGGGAAGGTAAAAGCTCACACCCCTCTCTGCGACTCAGAATCTGATCCTGATTCTCAGGATGATGACCCTGAGGATAGCCCTTCAGCCCGTGAAGCGGAGCTCCTCGAGAAGTATGAGCTTCTGCTCAACACTTTCGAGGAGTGCCGTAAGAGATTGAAGGCTGAGAAAAAGGAAGTGAAATTCCTTAAGGGTGAGAGTGTCTCCCTAAGGGAAGAGATCACCAGTTTGATCTCTCTCCGACAGGAGCACCTAGACCTGACTTCAAAGCATTCAGAGTCTCTTAAGCTCCTTGATCGTAAGCAGGAGGAAGTCGACAAGTTGGAAGAACAACTTGCGGCAGAAAGGAATATCGTCAAGAGCTTCTCTATGGCAAAAACAGTTCTTCCATTAGTTGATACCTACTCTGCTCAGGCCAAAGGAGCTGGCTTGGGGCATGTAGGGGTATCTGGTTCCTCATCCATGAGAAACAGGAACCAGAGAAAGAATAAGGCCGCCAAGAAGGCCTCTGCTGCTGAAAAAGGAAAGACCCCACTCAGTCCTGTTGTGTTCAGAAAGTCTAGCTTTCCCTGCAACCAACATGACTTTGAGTCAACCTTTGGTCATCATTTCCGGCCCTCGGTTACAAAGCCAAAGAGCCGATATGATGGTTGGAATTTTCTCCGCAACTTCGGTGAGAGTGTCTTCAAGGCACCTTATGAGGAAATCCACATGGGAAATTATGGTCAATTCTCTAGCGGCCATAATAGAAAGCAGGCACCAAAAGTCAAGCCTGTTATACTGAAGGAACAGAAGGTGAAGAAGTCATGTGACTGCAATCACTATGATGCCTCCACCTCCAGATCCAAGGCCCCGGCTGTACCCACCATTCCCAGGGTAAAGCAGGAGCCTAGGAAGAGGTACAACAGATTTGACTGTTAGTGTTGTGGCAAAGTCGGTCACTTTGCCGTGGATTGTTGGTTTAATCCGAGGTATAACGAGACTCCTTATGTTAGCAATGCGAGGCCAACCATTCGTAGGGTTAACCACCCGAGGGGGAGTATGCTAACCAAGAATCTAGGACCCAAGTTCGATTGGGTTCCTAAGGGAAATTAATTTTGTTTTGCAGGAATGTCCAAAGGCCACCAAAACTCCAATATGGTACTTGGACAGTGGTTGCTCCCGACATATGACTAGGACAAGAAGCCTGCTGTGTGATTACATTCCAGTCGAGAATGGAACCAAAGTCATCTTTGGGGGGTCAGATCGAGGAGTCACCAGAGGTTACGGTATGATTTCCAACGGTATAATATCTATCACCGATGTGGCTTATGTTGAAGGGTTAAACCATAACCTGATCAGTGTAAGTCAGTTATGTGATAAAAGTTATGACGTTAAGTTCTGCAAGGATAAATGCCTGATAATATCATGTGCCTCTTCTGAGACGGTATTATCAGGCATTAGGAGCAGAAATATCTTCTGCTTAGACTTTCTTAGCTTAGATTCATCTACCCCCGTATGCCTAGTAGCAAAAGGCAGTGCATCTCTTTGTGAACAATGGCACAAGAGATTGGCACATATTAATTACAAGACAATTAGTATGCTATTTTCCAAAGATTTAGTGAGGGATGCTCCCATTATTAAGTGTATCAAAGATAGTCCCTATCCTGCATGCCAGATGGGCAAACAGACTCGGGCTACCTTTAAGGGCATCTCAGAAAAAGACTCCTCCAGATGTCTTTATCTTCTGCACATGGACTTGTTTGGTCCAATGCAAGTTCATAGCTTAGGAGGGAAATCTTATACGCTCGTGATTGTAGATGATCACTCTCGGTTTACCTGGGTGTTCTTTTTAAAACGCAAGTCTGATACGTTTGACATCTTCACCAGCTTTGTCAAGCAGATCCAGAACGAACTTAACTGCTCAGTGGTCAAAATCAGAAGTGACCGTGGAACAGAGTTCGAGTCTGGTGCTATGACAGAGTTCTGTGAAGAACTTGGTATCTTTCATGAGTTTTCCTCCCCGCGCACTCCTCAATAAAACGGAGTCGCGGAGAGGAGAAATAGAACACTCATTGAAGCCTGCATGACAATGTTGAATGACGCTTCACTCTCAGAATACTTCTGGGCTGAGGCGGTCAATACGGCTTGTCATGTTCAAAACCGGGCATTGATCAACAAAAGTCATCGTAAGACGCCCTACGAACTACTGAAAGGCAGGAAACCAACCATGTCCTATTTGAGGATCTTTGGTTGCAGATGTTATGTACTGAATAATGGGAAGTACCCGCGTACCAAATTTGGTGAAAAATGCTTCGAAGGCATATTCATGGGCTATAGTACCCACAGTCGGGCATATAGGGTCTTCAATAAGAAAACCCTAGTGGTAGAAGAATCAATTAATGTTGTATTTGATGAAGGAAGCTTGCTTAACAGCAATTCTTCCAGCGGTATTCTTGAAGATGCAGGTGCACGACTTGAACAACCGAGTCTCGATGAGACCGCTAAAGATGAAACTCCTAAGTACGTCAAAGTTTCCACCTCAACGTCAACTGGGAATGTTGAAGATCAAAATGGAGAAAATCTCTTAGAAGAAGGAGAAGCCCAAGAAGTAGTCGAAGCTCCAGACGCCAGACTTCTAGAGCTCTGGCACATGAGGGATCATCCTAGAGATCAGATCATCGGAGATCCTTGTGACGGTGTTAGAACTCGAAGAGGCACTATTAACGAGATTTTGCATTTTAGCTTCCTGTCACAGGTAGAACCAAAGAAGTTCGACGAGGCGAACAAAGATGCGACATGGATTTTGGCCATGCAAGATGAACTGCATCAATTCGAACGATGCAACGTTTGGACGCTGGTTCCCAGACCACAAAAGCAGAATGTGATTGGCACCAAGTGGATCTTCAGAAACAAATTGGATGAACATGGTGTCATCATAAAGAACAAGGCTAGGCTGGTGGCTCAAGGTTATAGACAGGAGGAGGGGATTGAATTCGACCAAACCTTTGCACCAGTGGCAAGGCTCGAGGCAATCAGATTGTTCCTGGTGTATGCTTCACACAAAGGATTCACAGTCTATCAAATGGATGTGAAATCAGTATTCTTGAACGGAGACCTGAAAGAGGAAGTATACGTCGCTCAATCCCCAGGTTTTGTCAATCCTACTTATCTCAATCATGTATATTTTCTTAATAAAGCTCTATATGGTTTCAAACAAGCTCCACGAGCTTGGTATGAGACTTTATCTAGTTTTCTTCTTGAGAACAAGTTCTCTAGAGGTAAAATAGATAAGACATTGTTTCTCAGGGAATTCAAAGGCAAGATTTTGCTGGTGCAAATCTATGTCGATGACATTATATTCGGCTCAACGGACAACAATCTTTGCAAAACGTTTTCTAAACTTATGCAAGGAAACTTTTAATTGAGCAGTATGGGAGAGCTAAAGTATTTCTTGGGACTTCAAGTAAAACAGTCTGAGGATGGAATCTTCATCTCTCAGACAAAGTTCACAAATGAACTCCTCAAGAAATTCGGTATGGAGAATGCAACCTCTATGAGGACTCCAATGGGATCCACTATGTCTCTGGATAAGGATGAGAAAGGTAAACCTTTCGATGAAACCAAATACAGAAGCATCATTGGATCCCTGCTCTACCTTACTGCCAGTAGACCGGATATCATGTTCCCCACATGTGTCTGTGCCAGATATCAGGTGAACACTAAGGAATCTCACTATGTCGCTGCAAAGCGAATTCTAAGATACCTTAAAGGTACTCCCAATCTTGGCTTATGGTACCCGAGAAACAATGATGTCGAGCTAATAGGTTTTTCAAATGCTGATTTTGCAGGGAGTAGGGATGATAGGAAAAGCACTTCCGGGACGTGTCAATTTCTCGGAAGAAGGCTTATCTCATGGAACAGCAAGAAGCAGAGTTGTGTAGCAACCTCCACAGCAGAGTCTGAGTACGTCTTGGCAGGCAGCTGTTGCGCACAACTCCTATGAATCAGAAACCAGTTAGCCGACTACGACCTTCAGTTCAAGGAAGTACCAATGTACTGCGACTCCTCCAGTGCAATTGTCATTGCCAACAATCCGGTATCGCACAGCAGAACGAAGCATATTGAAGTGTGCTACCACTTCATTCGGGAGCACGTGGAGAACAAGAACATCTCTCTCTGTTATGTCCCCACAGACAAGCAGATTGCAGATATTTTCACAAAGCCCTTAGACGAAGCCAAGTTCAGTCTTTTCAAAACTGAATTGGGGATGCTAAACTATGAGGAATGAATACTACAGAAGCTCCAGGCTCGTGCATCTAGGGGGAGCCTCTGCCAGGAACTCAAGTGTGATCACAGGTGCAAGAACTGAGGGGGAGCAAGGGGTCAAATGCAACAGACCCAGATTTGTAGAAGCCGAAAAGGGGGAGATTACCCTCTCGGCTAAGGCTAAGGTGGCTCCCAGTTTGCTCTCAAGAAATTGGTATTGGTAATGAATATCTCTCTCAACTCAATTTTAAGTTTATGATTTTCATTCCCATCCGCTCTATTCACCTTAGCTTGTAGGGTTTAGGCTTCTTCAAATAGGGGGAGATTGTTTGGTATTGTATCCACAACGTACCTGATTTGAAGAAGCCCCTGGACAAGCTAAGGTAAATAGACAATGTATTTGATGAAATCTTTTAAGTTGTGGTTGCAGTTATTCCACGCTAAGTACACACCAATGTCAGGGTGCAGTAGGTCAATATACACGGGTCTGCGCGACGTAATCCCTCGTTGAGCAGATCAGTGTGTTGGCCTACGTGTACTCTCTCTATTGGAGTGTACTTATTTTCAAGTACAGGGCTGTGATAATGCAAGAGCAGATAAGGAGCAAGGATGGGTCAAAGAGCAGCTCATGGGTGGAAAGACGAAAAATCGTCTAAGTAATAATCGACAAGAATCACCAAGTGATTCTCGCCGATTCGACGAGAATTACTAGTGATTCTCGCCGAATCGTCGAGAATCTCTGGCTGATTCTCGCCGTCTCAATCCGGCTAAGTCAGAGCATGAAAATCTGTCGCTAAGTCAAAATCGTAGAGAATCACCAAGTGATTCGGCGAGAATCACTAGTGATTCTCGCCAAATCGTCGAGAATGACCTTCGATTCTCGCCGATTTTGCCTTAGGCGAATTTTCTGGAACCCGCTGGACCGGACTCAGCCGCTGGCGCTGTTTTGAACCGGTCTTGGGGTTTCTTGTTGGTGGGGCACACAATGGTCATCTTGAAGACCTAATGTATAAATACATCTATATTTTTGAACAGTGAATGGCAGACAGAAAAACGAATACGGAAGAAAAGCCGAGCCGCCGACCTTGACCTAGATCGCAAAATCCTGCTCCGCCGCCGTCGCCGCTCGTGCCTGTTGATCGCCGTCGTTGATCTTGGTTTCTTCCGGATCTCCCGGCGACAGAAGCTCAGCCAAGCACTGCGTCTCATGCGTCTAACCAGAGATCCTTTGTCTCTTGATTCGTTGATCGGGAAAACCTTCCCTTTCCGAATCGATCGAGACGGTCGATCCTAGTGTGACCATTGGAAAATCTTGCTAGCTTTGCTACGAAGATTGAATCTCCAAAGTCCAGCAGCACGCCGTTGTCGCCTCCGATCCCGTGAACCAAGCCGCCGCCCTTCTTGCCGCCGCCGGTTTCGGGGAGATTCTCTCCAAGTGAGATCTAGGGTTGTGGACTCTTCGTTGACTTCAAGAACTCGTCATCGAACGAAGAGGGACACCTTAGTCTCCATAAGTTGTTTGTATTTCTTATACAATCTATTTTCATTTCTTTGTAACAGACCGATTGGTCCCTAGTTGTAAGGGTTGGGTGCAACCCGTGTTGTGAGAGTGGTGACTTCTACGTGTGGAAGGGTTCCTTCCATTAGTGCAAGGATTGGATTTCAATCCTATTGGTGAAGTGACCGAGTCGTCCCTGGTTGGGAGATAGGTCGAAGGGGGAAAGTTGATGTACCCAAATCGGGGAACCACTATAATTTGCTTGTGTCCTTTCTGTGCTGTGTTGTTTTGTTTTGTTGTGCAGGTACGACTTTAATTCCGCAAAAACGCTGCAAGACACCTATTCCCCCCCCCCCCATAGGTGAATGTAGTTGACACTAAGTGGACTTTCACTCACTAACTCTTTGCTAAAGAGTTGGCCAATTGTCTTATAGTTAAGATGAGCCAGCCTCTTGTGTCATTTAACACAATGTGAGACTCTTTCATCAGCTACAAGACATATAGGAGAAACATTGTTCTCACACATAATGTCTAGACAATAGACATTTCTCTTCCTATATCCTGACAGAATGATCTTTTGATCATTTGACCTCTTGATATGACAACTATTTTTGACAAATGAGATGTCATATCCTAAATCACTCAGCTGACTTATGCTAATGAGGTTATGTTTCAAACCCTTTACATAAGCCATTTGAGTAATTGTAATTTGGTTACTAGTAATGTTACCAAAGCCTTTGATGATCCCTTTTTCTGAACCACCAAAGGTAACTTTAGGCCCATCTTTGACAGATGTATTATCCTTCAGCAACCCCCTTGTTCCAGTCATGTGCTTGGAACATCCACTGTCCAAGTACCATATAGGGGCATGGCCACTTGGACTCACCTGCAAAACAGATTACCTAACCTTAGAACCCAAATAATTCTTGGGTCCTTGGTGCAGGTTAGTCTGACTTTTAACAAAACTACATGTAGCTATTTTAGCAGGTAGTTTGCTACTCTCCTTGACACTTGAATTGTGCAAACAGTCTATGGCAAAGTGGTCTATCTTGCCACAACACTAGCACTCAAACCTGTTGTACCTTTGTTTTGGTACAACCCTGGCTGAAGTATCTACAGCAAGCTTTTTGTTAAGTGTTGGGGCTTTGCCCTTAGATTTGGACCTTACTGTCCTGGCAGGTTTTGTAAACCCCAATCCAGTCTTACCCTTTTGAGGAATAAACTCATCTATCAAATGTAAAACTGATTTTGGTTTAGAAAAGCTTGCAACAATCTCTTTCTCCTTCTAAAGTCTAGCCTCCAGATTTTTAATTTGATCATTCTTAAATGTGATTGTGCCCAATTGAATGACAGTAATGTTTTTCAACTTGGCAATCTCATTCAGTTTTTGATCTAACACTTTATCTGAATCAGCAGCTGCCAACTTAAGATTAGCAATTTCCTTAGTCAGTGTTTTGATCAGTTTTTTGCTCTTCTTAAGTGCCTGCAATACATCTCTATATTCATCCATCAACTGATGAATATCACCCTTAGATTTAGACCCACCCACATCACTTGATGCAGATGTATCTGATTCTGAATCAGTACTATAATCTGAAAGATATTGTACCTTACTTGGTCCAGGTTGATCCTGGATCTTGTCTCCTTCTGTTAAGGTCATCAGTCCATTGCACTGATTGTCCTCATGCTCATAAATTGAGTTCATTAACTGCATGAACTCATCTTCCTCCTCTTCAGCATATAATCCAATATAGGCTTCAGCTTCTGATTTAGTTTCTGAAGATGACTGATCAGTCAGACTTTTGTCTTTCTTAGCAACAAAAGACTTTTCCTTTTTTCCTTTAACCTGAGTCTTTTTCTTATCTGTAGTCTCTTTTCTTTTATCTGGACATTCAGCCACTACATGTTCAGGCCTATTACAATAATAGCACACAATCTTTGAGGTTATAACTTTGCTTGGCTTGGACCTTCTTCTGTCATTCCTTGATGACTTCCTTCTCTGATAGTAGTCATCTTTAGACTGTGTAGTGGATGGCTTAGACCTCCACTGCTTCTTCTTTAGAAACTTTTGAAACTGTCTTGTAAAGGCAGCAAAATCTTCATCACTTTCACTACTGTCTGAGTCCTGGTTCTCTGAATTCTCTGAAGCAGTCTCAGCAACTGTTTGTGCTAGAGATGGAGACTTGCTTTTGTACTTCCTAGTGGCTTCAGTTTTGAAGGCCACAGATCTTTCCTTGTGCTCCACTTTAGTAGTTCTCTCTTCCTCCTTTCTAATCATTAACTGCATCTCATAAGATAACAGTTTTCCAAACAAAGTTAGAGGAGGTATATCAGCTAATTTGGTCATTTCCCTAATGGCACAAATCTTGGTATCCCAGTCCTTAGTCAGGGATCTTAAAAACTTGTCATTCAGCTCATAGTTGCTGAATTCTCTTCCATAGGACATCAACTCATTAATAATCCTATAGAATTTCTTGTAGCATTCAGTAATGCTATCAGACTTTCCTTGTCTGAAGCTTTCATACTCCTGATTTAACAAGGACTTCCTATCCTGTCTTACTTCTTCAGACCCTTCCATGTAAACTATTAAAGTGTCCCACATTTCTTTTGAGGTTTTACAATGTATTAGGTTCTGAAATGTGGCATCATCAATTGTACTTACAATAATATTCTGTGCCCTCTTGTACATAGTGGCCAGAATAATCCCATCTTTAGTCATTTCTGAATAGTCTTTGGGAGTTCTCTGATTTGCATCCAGAACAGATACTTTCATTGGCACATATGGCCCTTCTTTGACTGTTATATATATTGTTGGGTCAGAGGCTTCCATAAAAAGTCTAACCCTCTCTTTCCATATGCCAAATATCTCTTTTCTACAGATTGGCAACTTCATGGATCCCAGTTCTTTGTGATTCTCAGTTGAACTCATTTTCTTGAATCTTGATTAATCTGATTCTGCCTACAAGATCTTACTCAGACTGTTATGTCCCTTTTTGAGTAACCTGGCTCTGATACCACTTGAAAGAAACAGTGCATCATCACCTAGAGGGGGGTGAATAGGTGAACTTAATATTTTTAACTTTAACGGCAGAAATACTGAATTATAAGATCTGTATTTGCAATTCACTACAGCAATTCAGCACAGATAACACAACAATCACAGAATTAATTACACACAGAGTACACACAGATTTTATAGTGGTTCCCCAAGGTCTGGGTACATCCATTTTCCCCCTTCGCCTATCTAGTAGTGTACTAGATTCGGCCTAACTTCTCCACTTCTCCTCAGATCCTCAGATCTTACAACTCAGAACCCCAAACAGGTTCCTACAACTCAGAGTATCCCCACTCCTACAACTCAGGCATCAAGCCCTACCACTCAGTATTCAACAAGACCTACACTCGGGCACAACAGCCCTACCTCAGCCTTCAACAAGGCCTACACTCAGAGAAATGATTCTCCTACACTCAGGCTCACAGGCCCTACCTCAGCCTTTATAGATTTAGGCTTACAACTCAGATCTATACAAGATCCTACAGAAATTAGAAAATACAAAGTATATAACCGCAACTCTGATAGAGAGAGATAAGTTGACTGGCTTCTTGATGAGTTCTTGGAAGAACTTGGCAGAGATCAACCTCTCTTGGCTTTCTTCAAAGCTTCTTAAATTAGAATACAGTAGGGTTGTATCTCTATGCAGATGATCTTCAATCAACAGTTGTCTTGAGATTCTGATTTCAATCTGAATCTTACTTAGCAGCCCGGTTCAACAGCTGCTCTTCTTAGAAGGAGTTCTCTCTCTCCAACTTCTTAGATCTTCTATTGAAGATCTTCTCTAGTGTTAATCTTCTGATTGATTACTTCACTTGTTGTTGTTGTTGTTGAAAACTGTGAAGTGAAAGTGGGTGAATAGAAGGCTTGGGCAACCTATCCGCGCGGACTACGCGAACAGGGTTTGCGGACTGCTAGGTTGGCAAGGATGTTGCAGGCGGTTTGCTCTGTGGCGGCCTGGGCGGTCTGTTCGCGCGGACTACGCGGACAATAGCAGCGGTCTGTCAGGCCGGTGATTACTCAGCAGGCAGTTGGATCCCAGGAAGTAACCGGCCGGATAGAAATCCTATCCGCGGAGTCCGGCATGGAGCAGACTGATGAACTGGAGCTCGACAGACCGGTTTGGCAATTGCCTTGGTCTTGCTCTAGTGCAGCGGCAAGTGGAAGCCGCGGAGACCGCCGGTTAGTGCAGACAGAAGCTGGAGGTCGCCCGGTATGGCGGGCTAGATCCAGTGTCCGCCTATAAGTGCGGACTGGCCCTTGTGGCCAGTGGACTGGACTTGGTGTGATCTGAACCAAGTCCAGGTTGGCTCAGTCCGGGGAGATCGCGCAGTGGAGTGCGGGCTGCTTTCTCAGTCCACCAAGCCTAGTAGAAGTGTTGTTGCCTTGATTGCTAGCTTGGGGGTATGCGGACTGAAGGATTGCCTGTGCAAGAGCGTGCGGACTGGAGCTGGAGTCCGCTGAGTTCGGTTTAGCCTTGTGATGAGGTTATGAACTCAGGAATGCGGATTGGAGTTTGTTGTGTAAGCAGACTAGATCGGCGTGTCCGCTGAGTCTGACGGTGCCTTGGAGATAGAGGCAATGGACTCAGGAGGTGCGGACGGAAGCCGGGTGTCCGTTGAGTCTGGCAGGTGCCTTGATGGCGAGGCTGCGGGCTCGGGTTTTGCAGGTTGATGCCTTGTCCGCAGATTGGCAAACACAGCTGTTGTGGAGTCTGGCTGTGGTGGTCCTGGCTTGGCCTTTGGCGGCAAGGCGGGCAGGATATTGGAGTCCGGCCTTGGAGAAGCTGAGGCGGACTGGCTATCTGCACAGGAGCGGCGAACTGGAGTGTGTGTCCGCGGGCTGGAGGACACACTTGTTCTTGCTGCGGAATGTGGCGGTGATCCTATCGGCTAGGGTGGTGACCATACTCATCATCGTGCCTATAAATAGGACTCATGTCACATCAGGAGTAAGGCAACCTAAACCGAAGTAAGTGAACAGTAATTGAGCTCGCGTAAGTTGCTGCGGTATGGACTTTGGTGTCCGCGCGGTTTAAGAGTTGACCCGGTTGTGCTGTGCAGGTTGTGCGGATAGCGCTGGAAAGCCAGGACTTGGCTCTGATTGCGGTCAGGGATAGTGCGGACTCTGCGGTTATGCAATAGGCGGTAAACAGCAGGTCGCGGATAGCGACCAGGCGGTCTTCTCTTTGGCAACTTGGTTCGGGGTTCAGGAAGTCGCCTGCTTCAGGCGGACTGTTCCATTCGGTGACGCAGCTCGTGTTGTTTGGCGGCTAGGCGACCTCGCGGTTAGGCGACCTGCAGATCGGCGGTGAATAGCTAAGCATTGGTATAAGGGGTAGTCCGCGGGGCTTGGGTTGCGGTCTGGCGACCTGGCGTACTGAGCGGACTCCACAGCAGTAGACCGGCGGCTTGGTAGTTGAGTCCGCGCGGCTTGTTTTTGTTTCTTGTCTTTGTAACTGTCTCTGCTCTCCTGGTTTGGGTTTTGGTGAAGCATGTCTCGCCATGTTTATCTCACCTTGTAAAGAAGTTTGCTCTTGATCAATAAAGAAGCTTGTGATGCATGTGTTGCTTGTTGTTACTGCTTTGTTGAGATAACCCCTGCTAACTCCACGATCCGGGAAAACTTTCAACAATATAAGTGGGGTGTTCTCCTCTGGTTTGTTGAGTTTCAATAGGGTATCCGAGGAGGCCTATGCGGTTTTGTTGAATTTTAACAGTTGTGTGTCTCTCTATTGATTGATTCACCTTCTGTTGAAGGAGAAAGGTCTTTAAATAAGCTTTCTCCATGGTGGCCGGCTGATCCGGTTTCTAACAACTTTCTGTTGGCTCTGACAGTTGCAGTTGACCGGTTGAAATGGCAGCTGTCAAGTCATCCAGTCACTTCTTGAAATCTCTGTCACTGTCTGAAAGTGTCGAGACAGATAGTCTTTATGTGTCGACATAAATAGACTAAGTGTCGACACAAGTAGACTAAGTGTCGACACTAGCCTTTATGGTGTCGACACAAGTCCTTGTGTTGTTGTAACAGCTTCTTGACACTACTTCTTCAGAATGTGTCGACACTGATCCTGTGTGTCGACACAAGTCCTTCTTCAATACTTAGTTGATTTCTGCTAAGTGTCGACACAACTCCTTTGTGTCGACACATCTTCTTGTGTTGAAACTTGCTAAGTGTCGATACATCTTCTTTGTGTCGACACATGCCTTCTGTGTTGAAACTTTTGCTGAGTGTCGACACATCTCCTTTGTGTCGACACATTCTTCATGTGTTGAGACTTTGCTGAGTGTCGACACATCTCCTTTGTGTCGACACATGTACTTGAACTTTGTTGAAGTTTACTGAGTGTCGATACAGCCTCCTAGTGTCGACACATGTACTTGAACTTTGTTGAAGTTTACTGAGTGTCGACACAGCCTCCTAGTGTTGACACTTTTGATGTCGACAAGGTTTCTCTGGGTGTCGACACTGCTTCTAAGTGTCGACACTGATCATGTTGACAATTCTTCACCGTGTGTCGACACTGCCTGTATGTGTCGACACTTTCCTTCTGGTGTCGACTCTGCCTTCCTGGTGTCGACACAATTACTCCAAGTGTCGACACTGCTTCTCTAGGTGTCGACACAAGCCTTCTTAAGTGTCGACACTTTTCTTCTGGGTTTAGACACATGGACTTAGAAACTTTTCCTAAAAACCTGCAGTTACTTAACCTGCACAAATAAACTCAAAGCACATCAAATACACCTTGATGTATATCATTGATGTTGAAACCGGAGCCCGGCCTCTTGTGGAGTTCGACCCTTGGGGAAGGGGTGGTCTCGCGCCTACTTTGCTCCTGCAAGAAAAGCAACGAAGAAGACAAGAAGAAACAGACCCAAGGGCTCGGCAGGGAGGTCCCACCACAAACCCAGAAGATCTCTGAGCGTTTCCCCTCCTTAGCCAGAAGCCGAGCTTAAGTACCCTCAGAGAGCACTTGAAAACGAGAGTAAGGAGGCACTCAAAGCGTGCCCTCTGAGGTACCCCTTGGGTCTTATTTATAGATTTTCAGAATCTGAACTGCCAATAACCAAAAGAACTGACCTGGAAATACCAAAAAGCCCTTGGTTGGGTCTGCCAACAGCCAAACTCCGCTGTCCTGAGTAGCTATGCGCAGTCCAACCTGGTCTGCCAACAGCGAGGCTCCGCTGTTCTGAGTAGCTATTCGCACCCATGGGAAGTCAGCTCGCCTCCAATTCCCCCCGCGGGAGGCCGGCGCGACCTAGCTCTGGTGGCCCGCCTATCCTCCCTGGTCGAGCGCGAGCCGGACCGTCACGACCCGCCTGTCTTCTGTCGGGGCGGACCGGCGGCCACCGCGACCCCGATTGGCTCGCTAGTCGCGGGTCGCCAAACTCATCTGCTTTGGCCAATGATTCTCCGCGCAACCCACTCGTTCGCCTCGCCGGCTCGCTCGCCTGAAATGGGCGGGAGCGGGCCAGCCCTTCTGCCGTATGTCCGTTTTGCCGTTCGGGTGCGGGTCGCGGGATTAGGTCTGCTCGCCCTTCCTGGCGGGACCCGCTCGCCGGACACGCGGTTGTACACAATCCCCGCTCTTTCTGAGCTTGATTCAAGCTCGGAAAGAATCATCTAACCCGCGTGTTCGGCGAGTGCTGTGCTGAGCTGGCAGGGAATCTTCTGGTGGGGCCCCACTGTCCGGCTATAAATATACCACTGAGCCCTTGGGAGGGGGCTCCCCAGATTCCCCCATTTTTCTTGAACAGACTTCAGTTTCTCGATGTCGGTCAGCGAAGAGGTGCGAGCTCGCCTGGCGGCAGCGGGCCTGAAGACTCAGGAGGAGGCCCTCGAGGCCACCCCTTGGCTAACGCGTGGGTCTCCCGGCCCTCTCTTTAGGCCGACGAAGGGAAAGATTGTTAGGCGGTCTCCGGCGGGTGACTGTCCGGGTTCCAGCTTGGCGGCGGGTGCTGAGGTCATCCCTGGGGTATGTGACCTTCTTCGGCTTATTGCTGTACCTCTGATCTTTTGACTTGCAGGCAATTCCCTGTGAAGAGGTGGGGAACGGGGGAGAGGATCGCCCCCCTCCTTTGTTGCCTGAGAGGGTCGCTAGTTCCCCCGATCTAGATCGCCCTCCTCCGAAAACCCCTCGCTCGCCGGCTCCCCACGGGCTGGGAAAATCTCTTGCGGCCCTCGAGGGAGAAGCATTTCAGGGTCGGCCGGGCTCCTCTCGCCCATCCATCGGCGCGGACGACGTGCCAACCCCTGGTAAGCTAGTGCTCACTGTTGGCCCTGTCCTCGCTCGCTCCTTCTGAATTCCCTTTTTGTAGGCTTCAACATGGTGTCCTCTGAAACTGAGATGAGCGAAGGGTATTCGCCTCCGCCCGATGTGGACAGTGTTTCTGACTATCTGGGCGACCCGACCGATGTGGTGGGGATGAAGAGGCAGGTGACGCGGCTGTTCCAGAAACACACGCTGCTTCTTCAGGAGATCGTGAAGAGGGTCGATCAGGACAAAGCCGACACCGCGGCCTGGCTCGCGGCCTTGGAGGGACCCCCGCGCGCGGCCGAAGACGACGATGTCACTTCACCGGGCATGCACATTACGCGAGCCGAGGAGCACCTCAGGACCGCCATAGAGCAAGTCGGCCTGGCTGAGCGGGAGTTGGTGGCGGTTCGCGATTACCTCTATCCTCGCGTGCCGCCGCGAACGGGAACGAAGAAGCGGGGCAGGTGGAAGTGGATCGAGTACTGATCCAGCCTTGTTCCCCGCGCTCGCGGGATATCGCGGAGTTATCTTGTATTTGTAACAACTTGCAACTCTTTTTGCCCGCCTATGGGCCTAATTTTTTTACTGCTGAGGTTTATTGAAATTATCATGTTGTTGCTCTTGCTCTTTGTGGGCGGGTCAAGGGAAAGATCTGCTCTTCCCCTCGTGCTGATCGGGGTGAGGGCGAGCCGAAGAGCTCGCCAGACGGGAGCCTCCCAACTCGCGCGGAATCCCGGGCGGGTGCGGGCGAGCCGAAGAGCTCGCCAGACGGGAGCCTCCCGACTCGCGCGGAATCCCGGGCGGGCGCGGGCCGAGTGTTGCCCGCTCAGGTCTTGCGCGGACGCGGCCGGGCGAGAACTATGCCTGACTGGCCTCGGCGGCGCGGCCGCGTGCCGTGAAGTCGAAACGTCAGGCTGATTTTTGCTATCTGCACCCCCTCTTTCGGCGGGAAGTTTCCCGCCTTTTCTCTTTCCCTATAAATAGGCCTTGCCGGCCCTTATTCCCTCACCGATTCAAAACGCTCTCTCGCTTCCCGTTCTCCGCAAAGTACCGCTCGTGCTCGCCTTCTGGACCTGTCTCGCACGTTCGGCGGCGATTCGGTGGGAATGGGCGGAGGCGGCGGCGACGTGGACGGACGAAGTAAGTGCGCCTGGACCTTCTCAGAACACAACTTTCCTCGCGCTATTATATCGGAGCGCGAATACTTGGAGGCCCTAGGCGACCACATCCCAGCTGGGTTCTCGGCGAGGCGGCCCGCGGAGGGGGAGAAGATCAATGATCTGTCCGGTAACGAGCTCGCCATTCCACTGGCCCATTTTGAGGTGGGTCTTCGCCTCCCCCTTTGGCCAGAGGTTCGCCAGGTGCTGAAGTATTTCGGGGTCGTCCCAGGGCAGATGACCCCTAACTCTGTTGCCATCATGGTAGGGTTCGCCTGTTTTCTGCGAGAGGAGCGAGTGGAGTTTAATCTCGCCGTTTTCCGGAAGCTATTCTCCTTTCGGGCGAATCGGGATGGGACCGCCTACTTCTCCAGCGCCCACCTCAAGGTGAGGGAGACAGTAAATAAGAGTCACAACTGGCTCAAAAGGTTCCTGTTCGTCAAAGGGGATTTTGGCAACGTCCCCTTCTCGCCGGTGCAGCTCAGCGAGGCGAGTTACCGGCCGCCCAGCCTAGGGGGCCATGAGGCCGACTTGTGTGGGTTCTTCGCCGGGAAGAATTACGAGGTCGCATATCTGAGCCGCCATCTTGACGACCTTGCTGCAGTCCCACCAGGGGGAGGTTTGCCACTCGCCTCTGCTCTGTCTTACCCTTTTCTTCTTTGCCTCATCTCCTCTTCTTGGCAGGCGAGCGTGACATCCCCCTTCATCCTCCCTACGAGAGCGCCCGGATCGCCTCCGGGATTCTCGCCCGAGCGCAGGCCGCGGATGCCGCTCAGCGCGACACCCCGTCGGTCCCGGCCAAGAAGCGGTCGGGCGGTGGACAGCCCGCTCCCCCACCGAAAGTGGCGAAGACTACGGGTCAGCAACCCGCTGCGAGCCAAAGGAAAGGCAAGGCCCCGGCCGTTCTGCCAGCGGAGAACTCCCCTCCCGTGGTCGCTTCGACCGGCGACCTCCCCGCCGGGGCGGCGGGTACCTTTGGGCCGCCAGACGGGTCGCAAACCTCCGCGAAGCCGGTGCAGAGAGGGCATCGCAACTTCGGCTACGGCGAGAGGTACCTGGATGAGCTCGGCGTCCCGCTCTTGTCATGGGACAAGGAGTCTAACCGCGCGATGGTCTCGACTCTGCTGCCGAGCTGGATGGAGCAGGATACCATTGGCGTGGAGGCGTATATCTTCTCCTTCGGCCTGTACTCGCGAGAAGACGCTGCCATCTACGACAAAGAGGAGACGCGGGTATTGGTTCATGAGAGCGCGCGGGCCCAGCTGCGCGGCCTGGAGTTGGCTCACATGGTGGGGAGGCGTTGTACCCAGCTGGAGCAGAACGTCGCGTCCATCCAGAAGATGGCGGACGAGAGGGAGGAGGCCCGAAAGCTCGCTCTAGAGGACGCGGCCCTTCACAAGAGGCGGGCCGACGCGGCTGAGGAGACCCTTGCGCAGTACCTGGGCGGGGTGGTACGTACTCACCCTGAACTACCGCCCCTTCTTGCGAATGCAGCTCACGATTATTCTCCTTCCTTTTCCCAGGATGCGGCGACGGCGAGCCGGATGGGTGCCTAGATCGCCACCCTCGCTCAGGACAAATCAGTGCTGGAGGCACGGGTATGCGAGCTGGAGGCCGCCGCCGCTGTCCCCCCGCCAGATAACAGGGGCTGCCCGCTCGCACACCACTCCGACCACGAGTTGGAGGTGCTGATGCAAAAGAATGCCGCTAGCGCCGCAAAGTACACGATGCAGATGTTGCGACGCGCGAATCTCCTCAAGAGCGAGGCGGCGGAGCTTTCGGCGAGCGACGTGGTGCCAGCGCTGTTCCTCCCCGTACCGGACCCTGGAGACCAGTCCTTCCAGCGCCTTTAGGACCTGTCCCCCCGGATCCTGCGTCGCCCCCGCTTTTTGACATTCGTTTACTAGATGTACATATATCGTGAACGTTTAACTGTTTTTGAGATGTACTCGCGGGCTGTGCCCAGACTTCGTGATTTTTCATCTATTATTGCTTTTACAAATGCTTTCTCGCCTGCCTTATTTTCATGCTTGTTACTACTGCGCGGGGCGGCCTGCCTCTGCGGCCCAGTCCTGGTGACGCGGCTGCTCGCCCACCAAGCGAGGCGAGCCGGCTCGCCCTTCGTCTGTGTTGCCAAATTTCTTGCGGATTCTCGCCCAGGTTCTCGCCTCCATTCGGCTGCCATTTCTGGGGTTGGGGGGCTATGTTAACCCCCCCCCCCCCTCCCCCTTTTTGGTTTCGCTGTTGTGATTCTGATCTGCTATTAACACCATTCAAGTAGTTCCCGGCCTGGCCGGTGTAACACCCCCTATCCGTCGCATAGCATATAGCAGTAGGTCCGGCCGGGGCCCGACGCCATATACCACAGACAGACCGGGTGGTTACGTATGGAAACCATCCAACCAATCTCAACGTCCTACACAGAGCATTCTAGCGGAAGCAATTTATAAGAGTTACAAATCAAGAACCCAGCACAAGCATGAATGTCCACTAAAACGAAAGGAATGTCATTACAAAATACTCAAAAGTCGGCCTTAAGGCCTTACAAGATGTTTCATTTGTCTATTACATGATTTACCAACCTCGGCACGCAGGCCGGCCATACATGAATAAAATAGAAAACATTTCCACTTGGGCCTTCGAGGGCCAGCTTCGCAAAAAAGGGCTTTAGCCCGCTATTGACCGCTTGGTCCAGCTGCACCTGCAAGCAAACAAACCACCGCACGGTGGCAAACAAAGCAACGGTCAGCAATGCTGACCAAATTATAACGATCCCGCCCCCAACTCGGGGCGGCGATGCTCCTTCCCTGCATTTCATTAGCACAAGCGAGCAATGCATATAACCATAGCCATTTCATCACAGACGTTGGCTCGTACGGCCACACGTCCCGTGCACTCAGGGCACATTCTCGGTGAACCGGTCGATGTTACGTCAATTGAAGCCATTAACATTCCGGACTCACCACCGCCACTTAGACGGCCATTCCTATGAGCAATTCGTCTTCATGGTATTGGTCACGTCAATTTAAGCCATCGACCACCGAAGACTCACATCTATGCCAACGGCGAGTGCCATGTACTTTAGGTCTCTCTAACCCGAACGACATAGAGCGGGTACGGCTCCATCTAACCCGTGCTCACATCGCAACGGCAATTTAAGCCATATGCGCGGGTCAAACTTTCACCGAGTCCCATTCTAACACAAGTCACATAACCCCGTTATGTTCAAGTTGGCTCTCAGGCCACCAAGTTGGCAAGACCTCGTGTCCGCCCAGTTTTCCGGGTGCACCTTTGGGTTAGTCCCCAAGGCTCCCTGCTGCAATCTACCGTGTAGAAAACCCGAAAACACCAAATAGCACGGAGTCTTCTCCGGCCTTATGCAATGCAACATCACCGATCCGAACTACATGTCCGGGTAGGCTTCAACCAAAATGCCTATGTCCGTTCTCGCATACGGACGCTAAACAACGGGGACTTTACATATCTACCCGAAGGAACGCCTCCAACTCTTCGCCAACTCGCGAGAGAGGGCTTCCTATGCTAAGAAAGAGAGCTATCATGCTCAAAAGTGAGGATCGTTACCCTTGCGGTCCTCTTTGGCGCCATCGAAAAGTAATCGGATGGAAATCACCGCACTTGCGTTGCCTCCGTGGATCCGGAGTCGGCTTGCGATTCGGAGCTCCGAAGCTCCTCCAATGGCGGATCTAGCTCCTCTTCTTCTTGCCTTAGCTTTTCTTTCTCCAAGGGTTTGGAGAGATAACAAGTGGAAAAAGTGAGGGTTTTCTAAGTCAAAACCCGGGTATATCCCTTCAGGAACAACCCCCAGCCATTGGATCCTCAGTCAAAGAAATGAACGGCTTCGATTCGGGACTGAAATGCCCAATCTGGGCCGAACACGGCCTGGCACACGCCCGTGTCCAGGGCCGTGTGCCTCATTCGCCGTCAAAATCGAATCACCTGGAACCTCACACGGGTCTCGAACACGCCCGTGTTCGAGCTGACACGCCCGTGTTCCAACTGACACGGCCGTGTAGCTGGCCGTGTACCCCATGATTTTCTCCCGTTTTCAACCCGAGCACTGCACGGGTTCTAGGACACGCCCGTGTCCTTGCCCGTGTCACCTTGACACGCCTGGGCTCCAGGCCGTGTACAAGGTCTCGGCACTTCGCGGCTAAGTGTCGACACGGGTCGACACGCCCTGCGACACGCCCGTGTCGCAGGCCGTGTGCCATGTCTCGACACACTGTCGACACCAAAGTGTCGACTTCGCGGGACGAGTGTCGACACGGGTTGACACGCCCTGCGACACGCCCGTGTCGCAGGCCGTGTGCCGTGTCTCGACACAACGTCGAAGCACTGTGTCGACTTCACGGCTAAGTGTCGACACGGGTCGACACGCCCTGCGACACGCCCGTGTCGCAGGCCGTGTGCCCAGTCTCGACACAATGTCGAGACCAAAGTGTCGACTTCACGCCTTAGTGTCGACACAGGCTTGACACGCCCTGGGACACGCCCGTGTCCCAGGCCGTGTGCCTGTAGCCAGAACTCAAACTGGCCCAAATTATTCCCCTCTGCTCCTTTGAGTTTCGGGGCGTTACAACTCTACCCCTCTTAAAAGAATTTCGCCCACGAAATTACATAAAGGGAAAAACATGTAAACCACTTAGCTCCACTGAAAGCTTCAGCCGATAGGCCGCTTCTCCTACTCGCTCCAGAACCTCGAACGGTCCAAGGTACCTCGGGCTTAGCTTTTTCAACCGTCGCACCCGCGAGACACCCTTGAACGGCTTGATCTTCAAGTATACATAATCGCCCACAGCGAACTCCACGTTCCTGTGCTTGGCATTATAGTACTTTGCTTGCCGGTCCTGAGCGATAAGCAACCTCTCCCGAATGGTTCTTACCAAGGAAGTAGCATCCTCCACTTCCGATCGCTTATACAACTTTGACTCGCCCGTTTCTAACCAAGACAACGGCGTGCGACATCTTCTACCGTATAGGGCCTCGAAAGGCGTCATCTGAATACTTGCTTGGTAGCTGTTGTTGTATGCGAACTCCACCAAATAAAGGTGGTCCTCCCACTGCTTTCCGAAGTCCAAGACACACATGCGAAGCATGTCTTCCATCGTTCTATTGACCCTCTCGGTCTGCCCATCCGTTTGCGGATGGAAGGCTGTGCTAAACTTCAGCTTTGTTCCCAACATTTGCTGCACCAGCCTCCAATCATTGGACGTGAACCGCCCATCTCGGTCACTCACGATGCTGCGGGGCACACCATGAAGCCGCACTATGTTATCCACATAAAGCTTCGCCAGCTTCTCCACCGGATCATCCTTCCTATGCGGAATAAAATGCGACACCTTTGTTAATCGATCGACCACCACCCAAATGGCATCGTTCCCCTTTTGCGACCTTGGCAAACCATGCACAAAATCCATAGAGATGTCGTCGAATTTCCACTCCGGAATAGGCAAGGACTTAAGAAATCCTCCCGGCTTTTGGCACTCCGCCTTTACCAAGGCGCAGGTTTGGCACTTCGCTACATATAGCGCCACATCCTTTTTCAAACCCGGCCACCAAAACAGTTTCTTGACGTCGCGGTACATCTTCGTGCTCCCCGGGTGAATCGAGTACTTGGTATGATGCGCCTCGTACAACAACTCCACCCGTAAATTGCCCACACTTGGGACGCACAAACGACCGTCCTTCCACAGCAATCCGTCCTCCACAACGAATTGGGAATTTGACCCATCCAGAGCCTCTATCATGAACTGCTTCATATGAGCATCCATATCCAAAGCCTGCCGAATCCGATCAGCCAGGTCATATTGGACTTCAGTCCAATTCAGCACTGCTTCAGCACTAGATTGTCTATCCACACAAACAATCTCCAACGCCTCCAGCTCCTGCACCAACCGCTCATCATGCACTGATAGCCAATTCGCTTGAGCTGGGGCTCGGCGACTCAACGCGTCCGCAACCGCATTCCCTTTGCCAGGCACGTAGTGGATCTTAAAAGTATAGTCCCCCAGGAACTCCATCCACCTACGCTGCCGCATATTCAGATCTTTCTGATCAATCAGGTACTTTAGGCTCTTGTGATCGGTGTAGATATCAATCTTCACACCGTACAAATAGTGTCTCCACAGCTTCAAGGCAAAAATCACGGCCGCTAACTCCAAGTCATGGACCGGATAATTCCTCTCGTGCACTTTTAGCTGTCTCGAGCCATAAGCTATCACGCTTCCGTGCTGCAGTAGCACACAACCCAAACCGCTGCCTGAAGCATCGCTATATATCTCATAGCCTTCGGTTCCAACCGGCGAACTCAGCACAGGCGCCGTGGTCAACCGACACTTCAATTCCTCAAAAGCTCGCGCGCACTCCGGCGTCCAAACGAACTTATGCTCCTTCCTCGTCAAAGTAGTGAGAGGTAGCGCTATCCGCGAGAAGTTCTCTACGAAGCGCCTATAATAACAGGCAAGCCCCAAAAAGCTCCGGACTTCTGCTACCGTAGCAAGCTCAGGCCACTCCCGTATCGCAACAATCTTCGCCGGATCCACCGCAATACCCTCTCCACTCACTATATGCCCAAGGAACGCCACTGAGGATAGCCAAAACTCGCACTTCGAGAACTTGGCATACAACTGGTTTCTCCTGAGTGTCTCCAACACCAAATGGAGATGCTTGAGGTGATCCTCCTCACTTTGCGAGTACACCAAAATATCGTCGATGAAGACGATCACAAAATGGTCCAAGTACTCCCTGAACGTCCTGTTCATCAAATCCATAAATACTGACGGCGCATTAGTCAGCCCAAACGGCATGACCGTAAACTCATAATGCCCGTATCTCGTACTAAACGTTGTCTTTGGGATATCACTCTCCCTTATCCGCAGCTGATAGTACCCAGACTTGAGATCTAACTTCGAGTACACCGTCGACCCGACTAACTGATCAAAGAGATCATCAATCCGGGGGATCGGATACTTGTTCTTCTCAGTCAGCTTATTTAGCTCCCGATAATCAATACATAATCTCAAGCTTCCGTCCTTCTTCTTAACAAAGAGGACCGGTGCGCTCCAAGGCGAAGAACTCGGGCGCACATACCCTTGCTCCAACAACTCTTGTAGTTGAACTTTCAGCTCCGCCATTTCCTTAGGCGCTAGCCGATACGGAGATCGTGACACAGGCTTTGCACCTGGCACTAGCTCGATCGTAAAATCGATCTCCCGCTGAGGCGGGGCTCCAGGAAGATCTGCGGGGAACACATCAGGGTATTCCGATACCACTGAAATACAATCCATCGCGGGCTTCGGCTTTGCAACCTCCACTAGTGTAAAGAACAGTTCTGCTCCAGCACGAACCGCCTTCACCACCTGAAGAGCAGACATCAACGTCTTGCTCGACCCCTTTAAGCCCGTAAACGTCGTCTCACGACTTGCTCCCAGCTTTACTTCCTTGCTACCGCAATCTATATGGGCCTGCTGCTCCGAGAGCCAGTCCATGCCAAATATGACGTCGAACTCCGCCAACGGAAGTAAAGACGCCTGCAGGTCGAACTCCTGCTCCCCAATACGAACTTTAACGTCGCAGATCCTAACCGCTCGCATCGAACACCCATTGGGCAACAACACATCCAACTTATCCTTCGCCATCGAAGAAGGGACTCCGATGCGTGATATAAATCCTTCGGACAAGAAGGAGTGTGAAGCTCCCGTATCAAAGAGTGCTCGTGCCGGGTTTTCACAAATCAACACAAATCCTAACAAGCAGTGGTAAGGTAATATATACATAACAAGCATATAAAGGAATTGACTTGCTATAAATTAAACCGTACCTGTCACCACGTCAGCTTGTTTAATGGCCTCCTGTTGGCCAAGATTGTAAACCCTGGGTTGCGCCGGAGCATAGTGGGATGCGGTCGACTCCACCGCCTTTCCCTTCTCTTCATAAGTGGCTCCCGGCCTCCTCTCGGACTTAGGACGTCCGCTCCAACAATCACGGGCGAAATGCCCCGTCTTGCCACAAGTAAAGCACGCGCCCGGGGTCCGACTCATAGTCGCCCCAGAAGCGCCAGAAGGAGCTGGACCCGAAGTCCTAGGCTTCTTGAAAGACTTCCGATAGCCGGACTTTGAGGTAGTCGGCACTTTAAACTCAGATTTTCTATCAACCAAGCCTTTCTTCGCCTGCACGTTCTTCATGTCCTTCTCCAAGGACCGGGCAGTATTGACCAAGGTTAAGAAACCCTGCGTCATCGGCCCCGACAGTAATAGTCTCAGCTCATCCCTCAAGCCTTCATAAAAACGATTAGTCTTGCGCTCCTCATCCATGATGGTAGAGCTAGCATAACGACTCAACCGCGTAAACTCGTGGAGATATTCATCCACGCTTCGCTCACCCTGCACCAACCTCAGGAACTCATTCTCCATTGAAATCCTCTGAGTAGAAGGGAGGTATCTTGCTAAGAACAATTCCGAGAACTCTTCCATCGGAACGTCTATCAATTGTCTTCCTCTCAGATGATGCAGCTCCAAGCCTTCCCACCACATCCTCGCTTCCCCGTCTAGAAGGAACGTAGCGATGGTGGTCATTTGCCACTCCTCCGTCTCCGTCGCTGTCATGACTCTCTTCACCCTAGAGAGCCAGTCTTCAGCCTGCGATGGGGTTCCCAACCCCGAGAATAACGGAGGGTTAAAGCTCATTACATGCTTCAACTGCCTCTCAGTCGCCCTCCTGGGCACTATTGGTTCTACAACCACTTGCTCCATCCTCCTCGGCTCGGCCTCTTGAAGAGGTACTTGCTCCATCACAGGAGCTGGCTGCTGCGCTTGCCTCCCAGGCTGCGCATTTATCACGGCTAGCACCGCTTCAGCCACCAATCTTATATTTTCAGCCGACAAAGGTGTTGCGGGAGCAACTTCTGGTGCACTACTAGCCTCAGAACCTCGGCGTTCTGACGGCCCAACACCACTTCGGGTCACCTATAGTGGTACAAAACACCGTTAAGCGACCAAATAAATTGCAAACAGCAATTATAGGAACACGCAGGTTCCGCAAACACGAGTATTTTCATTCCTAAGTGGACATTCATGGGTTCTTTTTACTGTTATAACGATGACGCACACAATGTGCTCACCACCCCTTAAAAAGAATTCGCCCACGAATTCACTTTAAGCCCGACCAAAACCAATAGTCTGATGCCAAATTGTAACACCCCCTATCTGTCGCATAGCATATAGCAGTAGGTCCGGCCGGGGCCCGACGCCATATACCACAGACAGACCGGGTGGTTACGTATGGAAACCATCCAACCAATCTCAACGTCCTACACAGAGCATTCTAGCGGAAGCAATTTATAAGAGTTACAAATCAAGAACCCAGCACAAGCATGAATGTCCACTAAAACCAAAGGAATGTCATTACAAAATACTCAAAAGTCGGCCTTAAGGCCTTACAAGATGCTTCATTTGTCTATTACATGATTTACCAACCTCGGCACGCAGGCCGGCCATACATGAATAAAATAGAAAACATTTCCACTTGGGCCTTCGAGGGCCAGCTTCGCAAAAAAGGGCTTTAGCCCGCTATTGACCGCTTGGTCCAGCTGCACCTGCAAGCAAACAAACCACCGCACGGTGGCAAACAAAGCAACGGTCAGCAATGCTGACCAAATTATAACGATCCCGCCCCCAACTCGGGGCGGCGATGCTCCTTCCCTGCATTTCATTAGCACAAGCGAGCAATGCATATAACCATAGCCATTTCATCACAGACGTTGGCTCGTACGGCCACACGTCCCGTGCACTCAGGGCACATTCTCGGTGAACCGGTCGATGTTACGTCAATTGAAGCCATTAACATTCCGGACTCACCACCGCCACTTAGACGGCCATTCCTATGAGCAATTCGTCTTCATGGTATTGGTCACGTCAATTTAAGCCATCGACCACCGAAGACTCACATCTATGCCAACGGCGAGTGCCATGTACTTTAGGTCTCTCTAACCCGAACGACATAGAGCGGGTACGGCTCCATCTAACCCGTGCTCACATCGCAACGGCAATTTAAGCCATATGCGCGGGTCAAACTTTCACCGAGTCCCATTCTAACACAAGTCACATAACCCCGTTATGTTCAAGTTGGCTCTCAGGCCACCAAGTTGGCAAGACCTCGTGTCCGCCCAGTTTTCCGGGTGCACCTTTGGGTTAGTCCCCAAGGCTCCCTGCTGCAATCTACCGTGTAGAAAACCCGAAAACACCAAATAGCACGGAGTCTTCTCCGGCCTTATGCAATGCAACATCACCGATCCGAACTACATGTCCGGGTAGGCTTCAACCAAAATGCCTATGTCCGTTCTCGCATACGGACGCTAAACAACGGGGACTTTACATATCTACCCGAAGGAACGCCTCCAACTCTTCGCCAACTCTCGAGAGAGGGCTTCCTATGCTAAGAAAGAGAGCTATCATGCTCAAAAGTGAGGATCGTTACCCTTGCGGTCCTCTTTGGCGCCATCGAAAAGTAATCGGATGGAAATCACCGCACTTGCGTTGCCTCCGTGGATCCGGAGTCGGCTTGCGATTCGGAGCTCCGAAGCTCCTCCAATGGCGGATCTAGCTCCTCTTCTTCTTGCCTTAGCTTTTCTTTCTCCAAGGGTTTGGAGAGATAACAAGTGGAAAAAGTGAGGGTTTTCTAAGTCAAAACCCGGGTATATCCCTTCAGGAACAACCCCCAGCCATTGGATCCTCAGTCAAAGAAATGAACGGCTTCGATTCGGGACTGAAATGCCCAATCTGGGCCGAACACGGCCTGGCACACGCCCGTGTCCAGGGCCGTGTGCCTCATTCGCCGTCAAAATCGAATCACCTGGAACCTCACACGGGTCTCGAACACGCCCGTGTTCGAGCTGACACGCCCGTGTTCCAACTGACACGGCCGTGTAGCTGGCCGTGTACCCCATGATTTTCTCCCGTTTTCAACCCGAGCACTGCACGGGTTCTAGGACACGCCCGTGTCCTTGCCCGTGTCACCTTGACACGCCTGGGCTCCAGGCCGTGTACAAGGTCTCGGCACTTCGCGGCTAAGTGTCGACACGGGTCGACACGCCCTGCGACACGCCCGTGTCGCAGGCCGTGTGCCATGTCTCGACACACTGTCGACACCAAAGTGTCGACTTCGCGGGACGAGTGTCGACACGGGTTGACACGCCCTGCGACACGCCCGTGTCGCAGGCCGTGTGCCGTGTCTCGACACAACGTCGAAGCACTGTGTCGACTTCATGGCTAAGTGTCGACACGGGTCGACACGCCCTGCGACACGCCCGTGTCGCAGGCCGTGTGCCCAGTCTCGACACAATGTCGAGACCAAAGTGTCGACTTCACGCCTTAGTGTCGACACAGGCTTGACACGCCCTGGGACACGCCCGTGTCCCAGGCCGTGTGCCTGTAGCCAGAACTCAAACTGGCCCAAATTATTCCCCTCTGCTCCTTTGAGTTTCGGGGCGTTACAGCCGGCTAGGTGGGAGCCCGACAGCGTGATTCGTTCTGGGTCGTAAATCATTGCTATCGAGTGACTTCCGGCCCTGCCAACTGGGTGCGAGCCTGGCAGCGGGATCTTCTCAAGGTCGTGGATGACACCGAGTGACTTCCGGCCCTGCCAGCTAGGTGAGAGCCTGGCAGCGGGATCTTCTCGGAGTCCAAACTTATTCCATCGAGTGACTTCCGGCCCTGCCAGCTAGGTGAGAGCCTGGCAGCGGGATCTTCTCGGAGTCCAAACTCATTCCATCGAGTGACTTCCGGCCCTGCCAGCTAGGTGAGAGCCTGGCAGCGGGATCTTCTCGAGGCTAGGGATGACACCGAGTGACTTCCGGCCCTGCCAGCTAGGTGAGAGCCTGGCAGCGGGATCTTCTCGGGGTCCAAACTCATTCCATCGAGTGACTTCTGGCCTGCCAGCTAGGTGAGAGCCTGGCAGCGGAATCTTCTCGAGGCTAGGGATGACACCGAGTGACTTCCGGCCCTGCCAGCTAGGTGAGAGTCTGGCAGCGGGATCTTCTCAGGGTCCAAACTCATTCCATCGAGTGACTTCCGGCCCTGCCAGCTAGGTGAGAGCCTGGCAGCGGGATCTTCTCGATGCTAGGGATGACACCGAGTGACTTCCGGCCCTGCCAGCTAGGTGAGAGCCTGGCAGCGGGATCTTCTCGGGATCCAAACTCATTCGAATTCTCTATACTAGCTGGCTACGGTAATACTGGGGGGGAAAAGGAATTCATTACAACCAATGTGTTGCTTACAGGTGCTTAGGGAAAAAATCTCTTCAGGTCGTCTCCAGGTGAGCCTCAGGACCTCGCCCTCTACATTTTGGAGCCGATAACCCCCTGATTTCAGAGCTTCCTTCACAATAAACGGCCCCTCCCAGCTGGGGTTGAGCTTCCCTACAGACACTGACCTCCCTGCCGCATCCACCTTCCTCAGCACCAGGTCTCCTTCCGCGAACTGCTTGACCCTGACATGCTTGTCAAAGTACTTGGCCATCCTTCTCTTTACCTCCTCCTGCCGGATGGCCGAAAGGTCCCTCAATTCTTCCACCATGTCAAGGGAGAGTCTCAGTTCTCCCTCATTCTCGGCTCGCCATTCCTCTTGGCCCTCCCTGGCCGCCCCAACTCGCGGCGTTTGGACCTCAAATTCTATGGGGAGCACTGCCTCACACCCATGGGAAAGCTTGAAGGGGGTCTCCCCCGTAACCGTGTTGGGGGTGGTTCTTAGGGCCCAAAACACTGCGGGGAGCTGCTCCACCCAGCTCCCCCTCAAATTCTCCACCTTTTTCTTGAGGAAATTGACAATGATCTTGTTCGCGGCCTCCACCTGCCCGTTGCTCCTGGGGTGGTGGACCGAGGCGAACCTGAGGTCGATTTCAAGCTGCACGCAGAAGCTGGTGAACTCGGCGCTCGCGAACTGGGGTCCGTTGTCGGTGACGATGGCCTGGGGCAGCACATGGCGACAGATGATCTCCCCCCAGACAAAGTTCCTGATCACTTGGGAGGTCACCTTGGCCAACGCCTTCACCTCCATCCACTTCGAGAAGTAGTCGATCATCACTAGGAGGAATCTTCTCTGACCGTTGGCCTGGGGAAACGGCCCAACCAAATCCATCCCCCAGATTGCAAATGGCCAGGGGGCCGTGATACTCTTGAGTTGTTGGGCCGGTTGTAGCTGGAGGGGGGCAAACAGCTGGCACTTATGACATCTCCTTGCGAATTCCGCGGTGTCTCGGCCCAGGGTGGGCCAGAAATACCCTTGCCTGACTATCCTCCCCTCCAGAGTCCGACTCCCGGAATGACTCCCGCACTCCCCGGAGTGGACTTCCTCCAAGATCCTCTGCGCCTCACCCTCGGCTACGCAGCGAGCCAGCATCCCGGAGAGGGTCTTCCTGTACAGCTGCCCATCTTTAAGGAGGTAGTAAGCCGACTTGTGCCTCAGTTTCTTCCTGTCTACCCCCTCCGGATACTCCCCCGTGGAGAGAAAAACTACTACTGGATCCATCCACGAAGCTTGCTGGTCGATCTCCATGAGCTCCCCTTCTTCAATGGAGGGGCGGAACAGGTCGGTGATGGTGCCCCCTGCCCGGGGACCATGCTTTGCTAACTGGTCGGCTTGTTCGTTCTCCTCCCTTGGCACGTGTCGGATGGAGAAGGTCTGGAAGGTCCCTATGACCCCTTTCACTTTGGCCAAGTACAACTTCAGAGTGGGTTCCCTTGCTTCGAACTCCCCATTGATCTGGGAAGTCACCACCATGGAGTCGGTTAGGACCTCCACATCCCGCACCCCCAGCTCCCTGGCCAGGCGTAGCCCCGCTATCACTGCCTCGTACTCGGCCTGGTTGTTGGTAATGGGAAAGTGTACCACCACCGTCTGCTCAATCTGAGTCCCTTGGGGACTTTCTAGGATCACGCCCACTCCAAGGGAATGCCTCCCTGAGGCTCCATCTACCCTCACCTTCCAAGGAGTTGGGCGGGTGAGCTCTTCCTCCGCTACCTCCACCACGTAGTCGGCTAGAAAGTCGGCCATCGCCTGAGCTTTGATTGAGAGCCGCGGGACGAAGGAGACATCGAACTCGCTCAGCTCTACCGACCACTTGGCCAGCCGGCCTGAATGTTCCACCCCCTCGAAGATGTTGCGGAGAGGGTGGTCGGTCACCACCCGGATTGAGTGTGCCTGGAAGTAAGGCCGTAGCCTCCGAGCCGAGATGATTAGGGCGAACGCAAGCTTCTCCAAGATCGGATACCAGAGCTCGGCCTTCCTCAGGACCCAGCTCACGTAGTAAATAGGGAGCTGCCTCTTCCCTTATTCACGAACCAAGACAGAGCTCAGGGCCTCTGCCCCGACCCCGAGATATAGGAACAGGTCCTCCACCTCCTTTGGCCCTTGGAGCAGCGGAGCCTGTGTCAACTGCGCCTTGAGGGCCTGGAACGCCTCCTCGCATTCCTGGGTCCATTCAAACCTCTGGCCACCCCTCAGCGTTTTGAAGAAGGGGGAGCACTTCTCACCTGCCCGAGAAAGGAAGCGACTCAGCCCTGCTAGCTTCCCTGTCAATCGTTGGACCACCTTTGCATTCCGTGGGGGCCCCAGCTCCAGGATAGCCTTGACCTTGTCTGGATTCGGCTCGACCCCTGCGGGGGTGAGGAGATGCCCCAAGAACTTCCCCCGGCTGGCCCCAAAGACACACTTAAGGGGATTCAGCCGCATCTTGTATCTGCGTAGGGTGGCGAAGGTCTCCTCCAGGTCCCGGAGGTGGGAGTCCACATCCTGGCTTTTGATCATGAGGTCTGAAAGAGCAACTAGATCTGATATACTCTAGAGGGGGGTGAATAGAGTATATGGTACTTTAATAACTTTTGCAAACTTTTACAACAATTGTTGTAATATGTGTGAGCAGGGAAGCAGAAATAAATCTAATCACAGTACTAAGCTATGCAAAAACTAAGCACAGAAAAATCAAGGCCAGAAACAAAAAGAAAGCAAGCCAAAACCAGATGACACAAGGGAATATAGTGGTTCCCCAAACTTGGGTACATCCATGCTTCTACCACCCTAGGTAGGAATCCACTGCAGGATGAGTTGATCAGGTGTCCTGGGCACCAATGAGCTTTTGATAAGGTGCTCAAAAACCAAAGCAGATTTTTTGATCAGGTGTCTTGCCACCAATGAGCTTTTGACAAGGTGCTCAAAAACTAGATTCAAACTTTTGAAGAGAGTTTGAGAAACCCTTTACAGAGTGGGGGTGAGAGAGTGATGGCAGTCTTCTCTTTCTCAAACAACTGAGAAGACTATGTGAATTGATGTCAAAGCTCCCCCTGAGTCCTTGAGATCTTCAGGAAGAAGAGCTTTGCTGAGGGTGATAGGCCTTCAAAGATAGAACTCCAGCAATAGATGGTTTCAGCAAGCTGAAATGTTGAGTGTCTTGAGTCTTGAAATGATGGTGGCCTTGAACACTTTGAGAGCTGAAGAGATCTGAAGATTTTTTGAAAGCTTGATCTCTTTGATGAGTGTTCTTCAGAATTCTTTTTGACAGAAGATTTTTGAGTATATTTCAGTATTCTGTATTGTGTGTGTTCTTTCTTCTGGTTGGTATGGATTCAAAAAACCTTCTATCTTTTATTCTCTCTTCCAGAATAGAATATCATTCTCTGTCAAGGATAGCCGTTGGTCTGCATTGATTGCATCCTTAATTGCATAAACTCTTCTAGAGGAAAGTCCACAGAATTATTCCTTGAAAGATCCCTTGAAACTTGGTCCAGAAATAAATGAAAACGGCTAGCAAATCTCTGAATTAATAGCAGAATAACTCCTGACTGATTTGAATTTGAATTCTGGAAGTTATCTGAAATCGTCGAACTGAGCTCTGCTATCGTCGAGCTGAGCTCAGCGAACTGGAAAACTTAAGCAGCAAAATAATCGTCGATCTGAGCTCAAAGATCGTCGAACTGAGCTCAGAGATAAAGATCCAATGCAGAGTCAAAATCGTCGAACTGAGCTCACCGATCGTCGAATGGAGTTCCACGATATTATGAAGTTGAGCTCAGCGATCGTCGAGTGGAGCTCGACGATCTGTCGAGGTTGAGCTAGACGATCGTCGATCGGAGTTTGACGAATCGTCGTGCTGAGCTCGACGATCAGACTTAGTCTCCAGACAGAAAAACTTGGTCTTCAGGGCAGCTTCCAATCCTAGACTTCTAACCCTTAGACTCAATCCTAATTGACCTATTAAGCTATACAGAAGGTCAAACAAAGGTTCCTAGAGACATAGTGATCCTGACCCAAATTAGTAATAGGGTGTTCCAACAATCTCCCCCTATTTGGGTTAGGATTACTATTTACAGACTTTGGAAAATTCAAATAACAACATACAATCAGAAAAGCATAAAAACAATAGCGAGACATTGCAGAAATATCACAGAGATATATATATATATATAGCATCCAGATAGCAGTCAGAATTCATAGAAATTGTCACCTTACATTGTCACTTCTTCTCTTTGCCTTTAACCATTTTGATTTCTCTGTTAGGGTTTAGAGCTTCCTTGTTGGACCTGGTGTCATCTGCTGCACCCAAATAAGTTTGCTTTGAAGGCCTGGGAACCACAGCAGCAGGATACAACTCCATATATCTCTCAGCATCAAAGAATTTTCTGGAAGCATATTTCTCTAATTCTTTTTGTCTTTGCTCAGACATTGTAGAAATATTTGAAGTGTTTAATCCTTGATCTCTGGCCTTCTTGATCTGATCTAGTGCAGCCAGTTCCTTCATCCTAGCAGTCCAAGCAGATGGATTATTCTCAGGGTCCTCAAAAGGTATAGGTGGCTCATACTTGTTGGAAGGATTATCTTGAGGAGGCCTGGCAGACACAGTTTCTTTTAGCTTGTAGGGGAAAGGAACTGATGATGTATCAGAAGAACCATGTCCTCCCCTGGAATATGGGTGCTGCCTGGAATACCCTTTGGAATAAACTTGAAAATCTCTTTGATTACCCCTGTATCCTCCTCTCCTAGAATAAGAACCCCTAGACTGGCTTTCCCTTTGGTAAGATCTGGCATGGGGTTGATAGGGAGCCTGGCTTCTAGCTGGGGCTTGACTTGCAGAGCTTCCACCTGCACCTGCATCAGGAGGAGGTGGTGGAGGAGGATGAGGGTGCTGGAACTGGGAGGAGCCCTTTTCATACTTTCTCTTCTTCTTCATGGCTTTCAGCTGGTTTTTAGAATATTGCATCCAATGTTCTGTGATTGGGCAATTATACAGAATGTAATAAGGAATATCATTATCATCCTTGACTTTTGCAGGAGGAACCCTTTTCATTGCCTTGCTCCTAGCCTTCCTTTTCCTTGCAATAGTAGCAGAAGAGTCATCAGAGTCTGTCTTGAACTCATCAGATTCAGAGCTCTGGTCATCATATAGAGCATCAATTCTCTTCATCAAGTCTTTCTTCAGTTGAATAGCAGCAGATGAGGCAGAAGCAGAAGTAGCAGCAGCAGGGACAGCAGCAGATGGAGCAGCAGATGCAGAGGGTGCAACAGGAGCAAATACAGCAGCAGCAACATATACTGGAGTAGTGACAGCAGCAGTAACAGCAGTAACATCATCAAAATCTGCAGCAGGCTCAAAAACAGTGGCCTCTACCATCAGAAGATCCTTGGAGATTGGCTCATCAGAAGCAATTGGGATTTCAGCAGCAGTGTGAACAATCTCAGCAGTATCAACAATTTCAGAAGCATAGTCAGTCTTTTCTTTAACAGCAGCAGCAGCAGCAACATCTTCAGTAGCAGCAATCACTGAATGTACAAATGAAGAGATAATGCTAGGGTCACAGCAAGAGAAAGGCACTAGTGCCTTGGATAAGTCTTCTGGGGGCTGGACAGCATTAACCACTGGGAGATAGCTGAAGAAGGCAGTATCAAAAGCAGAAAGCAAAGACCTTAGGTCTATTGCCAGAACTGCAGTAGGAGTCTGACATTCTGGAGGCACAGCAACAGGAGCATAAGGAGCAGCAGACACAGAAACATCATCAGCAGCAGCAGTAGTATCATCAGCAGCAGGAGCAGAAACAGCAGCAGCAACAGCTTGAAAGCTTGCTTCATAGGGCATCTCCCCCTGCCTAGATGCAGATACATCTGTATCAAGGCAAACTGCTGGTGGTGCTGCCTGAGGAAGGAGGGAGGAAAGCCTGGCAGAGAGGGCTGCCACTGACAAGTGTAGAGGAGCCAATGAGGTCTCCAAGAGTAGAGAGAGCCTGGGGGCAATTAGCTCATACAACCTGTCAGCTAGGGCTGAGAGGTCTACTTGCTCAACAACTGGAGCAGAGGTAGAGGGAATAGGGATGGCTGAGGATGCTGGAAGTGGAGGGCTGGAGAGTGGAATGGATGGCTCAGGTGTTGGGATGGTGGAAATGGAGGACAAGGGGATGGATATGGATGGGGTGAAAGTTGGTTGGTCAATGATATGGTGGAGGAGATCTTGGAATGAGGTTGAGGAGGAGGGTAACTCTGGAGGAGAGGATGGGGAATCATCCATATAGGAGTCATCCATGAGGGTGAAGGATGGAATGGATGGAGAAGAGGTGACATCTGGTGGAGGGTATGAGAACAGAGGGTGGAAGTGGTCTACTGGTGGAGGCAGAATGGGTTCTGGAGATGGAATTGATGTTGGAGATGGGCTAGAGATGGTAATGGTGGATGGAGCTGGAATGGTGGATGGTAGAGGAAGGGTTGGAGGTGGAGGAGGAGAAGAGGCAGCAACAGTAACAGCCAGGTCATCTGCAGAAGCAGAGACCTGTGGAGGAGTGACTCTTTGAGTCCTGGTGCCTGAAGGAGCACTTGAGGAGGGCCTGCCAGGCTTGCTGATTTGCCTGTCCCACTTGCCAAAGAGGGCACAGGTGAGTCTCTTGGAGGCATTTATATGAACTCCATAGGAGACCAGCAAGGCAGGGCACCTGGTCTGCAGGAAAACTCCAAGGATCCTTCCAAAATTAACAAAGCTTTTGTTTATTTTCTTCTTGATTAGGTCAAAGAAGACCTCTCCCCAGTTTAAACTTTTCTTATCCACCAGAGCTCCCATGAGGCAGAGCTGGTGTCTGGATATTGTGTCATGAGCAGAGTGCTTTGCCAGCAGCACTTTCCCTACCACATCTGCTAGGAACCTGTATTCAACAGACAGGTTCCTCTTGAATAGCTTGCTAGGGTTTCCCTCTGGATGACCCATCCTGGCAAGCAGGTCACAGTAATCCTCTCCAGATAACTCAGCAATATCATCTCCATTTCTTAGTCCAAAAACTTCTGTTAAAATGGTGGGGGTCAAGGGTACCTGAGTTCCAGCAATGGACCCAACTATTGTGGAGTTGTCTTGATTATGAGCAGTATAGACCCACTCCTTTATCTCATCTGAAGCCAGTTTGATTCTAGTGGTCATAAGCGCAGACAGATTCTGATCCTTGAATAAATCCAGTATATCCTGGAAAATTTGATCAGTGGTGTTGAAAGATTCTATATCAATGTCGAATCCAGCATCGAACTTCATTGCGGCTAGAACTGCAACTGACACAGCCATTGTACCTGCAAAAATTCAACAAACAAAACGACCAAGCGTAGAACTGTTTGGAGGGAAGAAAATTCTTGCAGAGAAATCGAAAGCGCGAGAGAGAACGACGGCGAAAAAAGAGTTTTATATTAGGGTTCGACGCAGAATTGGAAAGATTGTTGAACTCAGTTCGACGATCGAGGCTTCTAAAGGAATCTGAAGAGTTTTCAACATCGTCGATCTCCGTTCGACGATATTGGAGAGCGTCGAGCTCCGTTCGACGATCGTGCAGAGAACAAGATTGTCGAGCTCTGTTCGACGATCGTTGACCGGAAGAGATAGTTCATACTATCTGAGAGGCGCTGAACTCAGTTCGACGATTTTTGGAAATCGTCGATCTCCGTTCGACGATCTTAGGGGAAATCGTCGAGCGCAGTTCAGAGATCAGAGCAAAGAGAAAAAATCTAGACACTAAGGAAAATCAGAATGTTTGCCTAGTCTTGGTCAATTTTTAAGCTTTCAAAATCTTGGATATTATTGAAGGCTTCCTCCATCTAACATTCCTAACTGATTTAGGAAGAAGGTGTGTTTCTTTTCATCCAAAGGCTTGGTGAAAATATCTCCCCTTTGTAAATCAGTTGGGATATATTGTAATTCAATTTTGTGTTTTTCAACATTATCCCTTAAGAAATGATGCATAATCTCTATGTGTTTTGTCCTACTATGGAGGACTGGATTTTGAGCTATGGAAATAGCACTTGTATTATCACAAAAGATTTTAGACTTCTCTAAGTTGTAACCATAGTCTAGGAGTTGATTTTGGATCCACAAAATTTGTGAACAACAACTGCCTGCAGCCATATATTCAGCTTCAGCAGTTGAAGTTGACACAGATGTTTGTTTCTTACAAAACCAAGAGACAAGTCTGTCACCAAGGAACTGACAAGTTCCACTGGTGCTTTTCCTGTCAATTCTGCATCCAGCATAATCAGCATCAGAGAATCCAGTTAACTCAAATGTTGAATCTTTTGGATACCAGAGACCTAGATTTGGACAACTTTTAACATACCTGAGAATCCTCTTTACTAATGTGAGGTGTGACTCTCTAGGGCTTACTTGAAACCTAGCACATATACATGTAGCAAACATTATATCTGGTCTACTAGCTGTGAGATACAGTAAAGAGCCAATCATTGCTCTATATGTTGTCTGATCAACAGGTTTCCCATGTTCATCAGCATCCAATACAGCATTGGTAGGCATGGGTGTTTTCATACAAGATGCCTCAGACATACCAAATTTCTTAACCAGTTCATTAGCATATTTGGTTTGAGAAATAAAGATGCCTTCAGCATATTGTTTGACTTGCAATCCTAGGAAGAAGGATAGCTCACCCATGCTACTCATCTCAAATTTAGAATGCATCAGGTTAGAAAACCTTCTGCACAATTTTGAGTCAGTAGAACCAAAAATGATATCGTCTACATAAATTTATACTAGTAGGGTATGGGACTTATGGGTTCTAATAAAAAGAGTTTGGTCTACTCTACCCCTTATAAAACCATTTTCTAAGAGAAAGCATGCTAGGGTCTCATACCATGCTCTAGGAGCTTTCTTGAGACCATATAATGCTTTGTTCAGTCTAAAAACATAATCAGGAAGAGTTGGAGAGATAAAACCTGGAGGTTGTCTGACATAGACTTCCTCTTTGATGTCTCCATTTAAGAAAGCACTTTTGACATCCATCTGATAAACCTTGAAGCCTTTGTGAGCTGCATAAGCTAGAAATATCCTGATGGCTTCCAATCTTGCAACAGGTGCAAAAGTCTGGTCGTAGTCAATTCCTTCTTCTTGAGAATATCCCTGAGCAACTAGCCTTGCCTTGTTCCTTATAATTACTCCTTGATCATCCAGTTTGTTTATGAATACCCATTTTGTTCCAACAATGGGATGATCCTTAGGCTTTGGCACTAGTTCTCATACTTTGTTCCTCTCAAACTGATGCAATTCCTCTTGCATTGCAATGATCCAATGTGGATCTTGCTCTGCATCTTGAATGGACTGAGGTTCAATTTGAGATAGGAAGCAGGTGTGCAACAGGTTTTGGTTGACCTGATTTCTGGTTTGCACACCAGCTGAGATTTCTCCAATTATTTGGGAAATTGGATGGTCTCTTGATGTTACTAAATCAACAGGGGGTGTTGATTGTTCACCAACCTGTGTTGTTGTTTCCTCTTGTGGTACAACAACTGGCTCTTTAGGTTGTGCTTCAATGTGTGGAGCATTCCCTTCATCTTCACTGCTTTCATCCTCTTGAGCAACCTGTAACTTGTTCATATCTTCAGCTAGAGAGTGTTCCTGCAAAGGTTCTATGGTAGAAGAAATCTTCTCCTTGAAAGACATGTTAGTTTCATCAAAAGAAATATGAACAGATTCCTCAATTTTCAAAGATGATTTATTATAGACCCTATAGGCCTTGCTGATCATGGAGTATCCCAGAAACACTCCTTCATCAGCTTTGGCTTGAAATTTTGCTAGATATTTCTTGTCATTATTATGAATGTAGCAAATACAGCCAAAAATTCTAAAATAGTCAACTTTAGGTTTCTTCCCTTTGAGTAATTCATAGGGAGTCTTTCCCTTTAGTTTATGTATCAGACTTCTGTTCAGCACATAGTTGGAGGTGTTCACTGCCTCTGCCCAAAAGGATGGAGGTAGATGAGCATCTGACAACAATGTAGTGGCAGATTCAATAAGGGTTCTATTTTTCCTTTCAGCTAACCCATTTTGTTGAGGAGTTCTAGGAGCTGAGAAAGTATGCCTGATCCCTTCACTCTGACAGAACTCTTGCATAAGAAGAGAATCAAACTCTGTCCCATGATCACTTCTGATCAGGTCAATGTGAGTGTTGAACTCAATCTGTATACATTTGAGAAACTCTGTCAGACACTTAAAGTTATCAGACTTCTTCCTTAGAAAGAACACCCAAGTGAATCTAGAGAAGTCATCTACAACTACTAAAGTGTAGGATTTCCCTCCTAGGCTTTGTACTGTGATGGGTCCAAATAGATCCATGTGTAACAGATACAATATCCTAGGTGAATCACTCTTATTAAGTGACTTAAAACTGTTTTTAGTTTGCTTGCCTAATTGACAAGCCCTGCAGAGTCCTTCCTTCTTGTAGGGGCCAGAAGGTAGTCCTCTAACAAGGTTGTCCTTGGAGAGCCTAGCAATAGTTCTAAGGTTTAGGTGTCCTAGTCTCTTATGCCATAAAACATTTGGTCTACAGACAGAGTTAAACAGGCAAATATCTACATCAGTTGAAAGAAAATCTACTAGATAGATGTTATCTTTCCTTTTACCTGTCAACACAGTTGTGTTGTCCTCTGACTTAACTCTGCATAAGGTTTTGCTGAAGGTCACCTGGTAGCCTTCATCACATAGCTGACTGATGCTGATTAGGTTGTGCTTCAGTCCTTCCACATAAGCTACCTTCTTGAAGGTTACTGAACCAATCTGGACTTCACCATATCCTTTAGTTTGTCCAAAGTTGGAATCACCAAAGATAACTTTGGGTCCAAGCTTAGCTCTAAAGGAAGTGAGGTTGTCCTTGTTCCCTGTCATGTGCTTAGAGAATCCACTATCCAAATACCCTTGCTGGTAAGATGTTGGATAAGTCTTCACCTGCACATAAAACAATTCATTTGTTTTTGACCCAGTTTACCTTGGGCCTAGGTTGATAACCTCTAAATTCTGAAATGAAAGACATCCCAGGTTGACTCTTATATCCTTCAGGATGATATCTCCTTGGAGGTATGATCCATTCAATATAATGGTTAAAGGTTTGGGATGAAGAACCCTTAGGATTCAGTTTTGATTTGTCTTTGAAAAAGTTTTCAGAGCTCTGACCTCTGTTCGACGATCTTGGAGCTGAGTTCGACGATCTTGGGTCAGATCGTCGAGCTCCGTTCGACGGTCGACTATGGGTGAGGTCAGGTATATGAGATCGTCGACCTGCGTTCGACGACTTTGGCTGAGATCGTCGATCAGCGTTCGACGATTTTTCCTGAGATCGTCGAGCTGCGTTCGGCGATCGTCGATCTTCATTCGGCGATCGTCGATCTCCGTTCGACGATTTCTGCTGGGACTTAGTTTTCTGAGGCAGATCAGAATTTTTCCTAGCAACCTTTACAACTCCCTTTCCCTTATCAGAAATAAACTTGATGGGAGTTGTTAGGACTATAGGTTGGCTGGATGAAGCACCCAAGCCCAGTGTACTGTTGAATCTAGAGTTCACTGTGCTTGTGATGTCCATCAGCTTGATGCTTCTCTCATTAAGGGATTCTTCAAGCTTCTTGGACTCAGAGAGCTCACTTTTCAGTGAAGCTACTTGTTCCCTACAGTTCTCCAACTCCTGAGAGAGTTTGAGATTTTCTGACTTTAAAACATTGTGTTCAGATAATTGATTTCTGAGAGAGATAATCTCTTTCTCAGACTTTAGTAGGTCTAAACACAGTGCTTTAAATTCAGATTTAAAATCTTCTGAAGTAAAATCAAAAGAACTAATTACCTGATCTTCTTCTGGTTGAGTCTCTGAGTCTGACTCTGACTCCTCTTCCTCTGAATTGTGCTGTGAGGCATTGATTGTCATCATGCAGAACTCCTTTTCTTCTGCATCATCCTCATCATCACTGGAGCTGGAAGAGGCTTCTGACTCCTCTTCAGTCTCACTCCAGGATTCAGCAACAAACCCTTTCCTTGTATGCTTATTTTTGCTTGAAGAAGGTTTGCTATTGCCATTCCTTTTGGAGTCTTTCTCCTTTCTTCTTTCTTTTCTGTCCCTTCTGTTCTTGTTCTCTGGACAGTCAGGAACTATGTGCCCTGGTTTCCTGCAACCAAAGCAAATAATGTCTTTGTTATTACCAATGGACTTGTCATACCTTGGCTTATCCTGCTCCTTGTATGATCTTCTTCTGAAGTCCTTTCTGGCCATCTTATAGAATCTTTTGGCCAACAAGCTGAGTAGTTCATCATTGCCTGTAGCTTTATCTTCAGGCAGATCCTCAGTTGCCTTGAATGCTATGGTCTTCTCTTTTCTTGTGGCTGGTGAAGCAGCCTTCTGTTCTTTCTCTCTATTCTTGATGAGCAGCTCATAAGATTTGAGCTTACCCAACAAGGCTTCAGTGGTGATCTCATTCAGACTTCTGGCATCTTTAATTGGCCAGATTCTTGAATTCCAAGTGCTGGGGAAGCACATTAGGATCTTGTCATTAAGTTCTGTTAGAGAGATCTCTTTGTCTAATGTCCTCAGTTCACTGACAATTAGACTCAGTGTATTGTACATGTCTCCCACTGACTCAGTCTCTCCCTTCTTGAAGTTCTCATATTGAGAGATGAGATGGGATCTTCTGTCCTTTCTCTCATCAGCTGAGCCTGAGACTATTTCTGAGAGTCTATCCCAAATTTCCTTGGCTGAATTACATTCAGCTACCTTTTGAAAAATGTCATCTGACATTGTCTGGGCTAGAATGTTCATAGCCTTGGCATCAGCTACTTTCCATTTTTTGATGTCAGCATCTGTTCCTGATGGAGGTGGAACAGCATTTGTACTTGTACTTTCTGGGGGTCTTGGACACACTGTCAAAACAGAATTAAATATATCTTCGTCAATAGAATTCATGTAAAGTCTAATCCTTACTTTCCAAAGTGCAAACTTTGACAGATTGAACACTGGAGGTCTGGTGCTAGCATAATCTTTGTTTTGGGCCATGATTTGTGCAAACAGAATCTAATAATAAAATACAAAAGAAAAGCAGATCTTGTTTGGGATCTTGGGGTTCAGGTGTTAGCCTGTACAACCAATCAGATATGGTATGTTTAACCAACCTGCCTCTAATACCAATTGAAAGAGCAACTAGATCTGATATACTCTAGAGGGGGGTGAATAGAGTATATGGTGCTTTAATAACTTTTGCAAACTTTTACAACAATTGTTGTAATATGTGTGAGCAGGGAAGCAGAAATAAATCTAATCACAGTACTAAGCTATGCAAAAACTAAGCACAGAAAAATCAAGGCCAGAAACAAAAAGAAAGCAAGCCAAAACCAGATGACACAAGGGAATATAGTGGTTCCCCAAACTTGGGTACATCCACTCTTCTACCACCCTAGGTAGGAATCCACTGCAGGATGAGTTGATCAGGTGTCCTGGGCACTAATGAGCTTTTGATAAGGTGCTCAAAAACCAAAGCAGATTTTTTGATCAGGTGTCTTGCCACCAATGAGCTTTTGACAAGGTGCTCAAAAACCAGATTCAAACTTTTGAAGGGAGTTTGAGAAACCCTTTACAGAGTGGGGGTGAGAGAGTGATGGCAGTCTTCTCTTTCTCAAACAACTGAGAAGACTATGTGGATTGATGTCAAAGCTCCCCCTGATTCCTTGAGATCTACAGGAAGAAGAGTTTTGCTGAGGGTGATAGGCCTTCAAAGATAGAACTCCAGCAATAGATGGTTTCAGCAAGCTGAAATGTTGAGTGTCTGGAGTTTTGAAATGATGGTGGCCTTGAACACTTTGAGAGCTGAAGAGATCTGAAGATTTTTTGAAAGCTTGATCTCTTTGATGAGTGTTCTTCAGAATTCTTTTTGACAAAAGATTTTTGAGTATATTTCAGTATTCTGTATTGTGTGTGTTCTTTCTTCTGGTTGGTATGGATTCAAAAAACCTTCTATCTTTTATTCTCTGTTCCAGAATAGAATATTATTCTCTGTCAAGGATAGTCGTTGGTCTGCATTGATTGCATCCTTAATTGCATAAACTCTTCTGGAGGAAAGTCCACAGAATTATTCCTTGAAAGATCCCTGGAAACTTGGTCCAGAAATAAATGAAAACGGCTAGCAAATCTCTGAATTAATAGCAGAATAACTCCTGACTGATTTGAATTTGAACTTTGGAAGTTATCTGAAATCGTCGAACTGAGCTCTGCTATCATCGAGCTGAGCTCAGCGAACTGGAAAACTTAAGCAGCAAAATAATCGTCGATCTGAGCTCAAAGATCGTCGAACTGAGCTCAGAGATAAAGATCCAATGCAGAGTCAAAATCGTCGAACTGAGCTCACCGATCGTCGAATGGAGTTCGACGATATTATGAAGTTGAGCTCAGCGATCGTCGAGTGGAGCTCGATGATCTGTCGAGGTTGAGCTAGACGATCGTCGATCGGAGTTCGACGAATCGTCATGCTGAGCTCGACGATCAGACTTAGTCTCCAGACAGAAAAACTTGGCCTTCAGGGCAGCTTCCAATCCTAGACTTCTAACCCTTAGACTCAATCCTAATTGACCTATTAAGCTATACAGAAGGTCAAACAAAGGTTCCTAGAGACATAGTGATCCAGACCCAAATTAGTAATAGGGTGTTCCAACAAGGTCGTCAACGTATACCTCCAAATTCCTCCCTCTTTGCTCCTTGAAGACCTTATCCATCATTTTTTGGTAGGTGGCCCCAGCGTTCTTCAGCCCGAATGGCATCATCTTGTAGCAGTAGCAGCCGTCCCCTGTGATGAACGAGACATCTTTGATGTTCGGGGGGTGCATCCTGATCTGGTGGTAACCTGAAAAGGCATCTAAAAAACTCATTACAGAAAAGCCGACGGCTGAGTCAACCAGCGCGTCGATCCGAGGCAAAGGATAACAGTCCTTAGGACAAGCTTTATTGAGTAAGGAAAAATCGATACACAATCGCCAACGGCCGTCTCCTTTTTTGACCATCACAATGCTGGAGACCCAGCCGGGGTACTGAATCTCGGACACGAAGCCAGCCTTGAGAAGCCTCGCCACCTCCTCTCTGATGGGTTCCGCCAGCTTGTCTGCCGTGGACCTCTTCTTCTGCTGAACGGGGCGTGTCCCCGGGTCCAGGTTGAGGTGGTGGCAAGCCACATCCGCGTCAACACCCGGCATCTCCGCGGCGTTCCAGGCGAAGATGTCCACGTTCTTCTGGATGCACTCCAGCATCCTGCCCTGGTCCTCCGGGGTCAGCCCCCCGCAGACGCGGATCTTCTCCGTCCTGCCTCCACGGGTGAGCACTTCCAGCTCCACCACTTCCTCCGTGGCCTCCAGCCTGGACTGTTCCGCCCATCCCTCAGCATCCCCTTCCTCCGGAACAGGGACCTCTACCTCCATCTCTTCTCCCGCGCCCCTTACTTCAGCTACCTCCTCCAGATCTCCTCCTGCCGCCTCCCCTGCGTGGTCCTTCTCTCCTGGCTCCTCCCCTTCTACCCCCTGCTCGACCTCCTCCATCCTCCGTCCCATCTCCTCGGCTCCCTCCTGCCAAGAGATGGTGTTCACCGCGGTGACATAACACTCCCGCGCCACCTTCGGGTCCCCCCTGACCCTGACCTGGACCCCCTCAGCATTGAACTTCAAACACTGATGGAAAGACGAGGGGACGCAGCGGAAGGCGCTGATGAGAGGCCTCCCGAAGATGGCACTGTAGCTGCTGGGGGCGTCCACAATGACGAACTTGCAGTTTCGGGACTGCCCCCCCAGGGTGACATGGAGGCCAACTCCTGCCTCTACTTCCTTCCTCTCTCCCGAGAATCCGAACAAGGGCCCGTCCGAGGCCAACACCCTCTTAGCCTCCACCTTCATCGCGTCAAATGCCTTTTTGAAGACGACGTTGACGGAGCTCCCATTGTCCACGAGGATCCGAGAGACAGTGAAATTCTCGATGGCGGCCTTGATGACCAGCGCATCACAGAACGGGTCCTCGTGGTCTGGCATATCACTTCTGGAGAAGGTGATCCTCTCCTCCGGCGGCGGGTTTTGGGATGTAGAGGCGACGCTCCGCCGGTGCATGGTGTGGAGGCTTGCCTTGCGGGAAGCCTCGATCCCCACTCCCCCGTGGATCACCCCGATCCCTCCCCGGGTCCCGACATCAACCCGGTCCTCGCAACGATCCTCCTCCGCCCAAGGCAGGACCTCCTCGATTCTCACCTCTTGTCGCGCCTCCTGCTGCTGTTGCTGCCACTCCCTGTTCCCTCTCATCTCCAAGAACTCCGGGCACGTGGCTGTTGCGTGCCCCTCTTCCTGATGGAAGTCGCAATAGGGCAGCTCCACCCTGAACTCCCTTCTCCTCCTCCTCATGACCCCCCTCCTTGCTCCAAAAGCTATGGCCATGGCCTCCTCCTGATCGGGGAGCCGGGGCCTCTGACCTTGCCTCCAGCCCGGTAGGTGTAACTGGTCCTGCCTCCCCTGATAGTGACCCCTTCCGAAGTACCCTCTCGGTGGCCCTTGTCCCTGTCCTTCAGGCCTCCAGCCCAACCGACGGTCGGGCTCCTGGTGCCCCCACCTCGGCTGCTGCTGCCACTAGAGCTGCCTCTGCTCCCTCAGCCTAGGCTCCCCTCTTCTCTCTTCCTGTCCTCTTCCTCCCTTCGACTCCTTTTCCTCCTCCGTCGCCCATCTGGCCAGCTTTCTTGCAAATTTTGGGTTCTACGCCTCCCCGTCGACCTCTCTCGCCGCCCTCTCCATCAACTCCTCGTAGGAGAGAGGGGGAACTCTCTTCAGCTCCATTCGTAAGAACCCCTGCTGCAGGACCAGGGTGAAAGCCATCATCAGACTATGGCCCGGCATCTCCTGGACCTGGGTAACCTCCTCCTGGAATCGATCCACATAGCTTCCCAATGTCTCGTTCACTCCTTGCTTAATTTGGAACAAGGACTCAGACTCCTTCTTCCTCTTCTTCGAAGTAGTGAACCTCAGCATGAACCCTCGGCGCAGGTCCTCAAAACAGTAGATGGAGCTGGCCGGGAGCTGGTGGAACCACTCCCTTGCCTTCTCTCGGAGAGTGATGGCGAAGAGACGGCACTTGAATCCGTCCTATATCGGACGGATGGAGACCACGTCTTCGAACCATTGGACGTGCTGAACCGGGTCTCCATTCCCGGCGTAGTAGGACATCTCGGGCTCCCTGAACCCGTCTGGTACTGGTGCTGAGGAGACCAGCTCGCTGAAAGGGCTGCCCCCTCCCACTGGGCGAGCCGGCGAGTCCCGCGAGCCTAATTCGCCGAACCGGCCTCGGCTTGCCGAACCGGGGAAGAGCTCGCGCCCCGGGAGCTCGCACCCTCGGCCTTCCTCAGCCACTTCCTTCCCGGCTCGCCTGCCAGGAGCGTCTTCGCGTAAAGATGGGGCGGCCGCGATCTGGGCTGCCGGAGTCGAGCACTCGGCCCGCGCGCCGAGTGCGAACTTAACGAGGTTCAGCACCTCGTTCCTGAAATCCTCCAACATCGCCACCGTTGCGAGAGGCGGGGGGGGCGGCGAGTCCTGTCTGTCAGGTCCTTATCCTCCCGCCATTGAGCTCGCCGAAGCTTTTCTGCACTGACCACTGTCCACGCTCACCGCACAAAAGTGTTGAAACCGGAACCCGGCCTCTTGTGGAGTTCGACCCTTGGGGAAGGGGAGGTCTCGCGCCTACTTTGCTCCTGCAAGAAAAACAACGAAGAAGACAAGAAGAAACAGACCCAAGGGCTCGGCAGGGAGGTCCCACCACAAACCCGGAAGATCTCTGAGCGCTTCCCCTCCTTAGCCAGAAGCCGAGCTAAAGTACCCTCAGAGAGCACTTGAAAACGAGAGTAAGGAGGCACTCAAAGCGTGCCCTCTGAGGTACCCCTTGGGTCTTATTTATAGATTTTCAGAATCTGAACTGCCAATAACCAAAAGAACTGACCTGGAAATACCAAAAAGCCCTTGGTTGGGTCTGCCAACAGCCAAACTCCGCTGTCCTGAGTATCTATGCGCAGTCCAACCTGGTCTGCCAACAGCGAGGCTCCGCTGTTCTGAGTAGCTATTCGCACCCATGTGAAGTCAGCTCGCCTCCAATTCCCCCCGCGGGAGGCGGGCGCGACCTGGCTCTGGTGGCCCGCCTATCCTCCCTGGGCGAGCGCGAGCCGGACCGTCGCGACCCGCCTGTCTTCTGCCGGGGCGGACCGGCGGCCACCGCGACCCCGATCGGCTCGCTAGTCGCGGGTTGCCAAACTCATCTGCTTTGGCCAATGATTCTCCGCGCGACCCACTCGTTCGCCTCGCCGGCTCGCTCGCCTGAAATGGGCGGGAGCGGGCCAGCCCTTCTACTGTATGTCCGTTTTGTCGTTCGGGTGCGGGTCGCAGGACTAGGTCTGCTCGCCCTTCCTGGCGGGACCCGCTCGCCGGACCCGGGGTTGTTGAAAGTCCACCTAGTGTCAACTATGTTCACCTATGGGGTGGAATAGGTGACGTGCAGTGCTTTTGCGGAATTTAAATTGTACCTGCACACGAAAATAAAATAACACAGCACAATAGAGTACACAAGCTATTTATAGTGGTTCCCCGACTTTGGTACATCCACTTCCCCCTTCGACCTATCTCCCAACCATGGACAACTCGGTCTCTTCTCCAACAGGATTGAAATCCAATCCCTGCACTATCGGAAGGAACCCTTCCACACGTAGGAGTCAACACTCCCACAAACCGGGTTGCACCCAACCCTTACAACTAGGAACCAACGTTCCTTTACAACAAAAGTAAAATAGAATGTACAAGAAATACAAACTACGTGTGGAGACTACGGTGTCCCTCTTTGTTGACGACGTGATCTTGAAGTCTACAAAGAGTCCACAACCTTGGTCTCTCTTGGAGAGGATCTCCCCGGAACCGGCGGCGGCAAGAAGGGCGGCGGCTAGGTTCACGGCATCGGCGGCGACGATGATGTGCGGCTGCTGTTCTTTATAGATCCAAACTTCGTAGCGAAGCTAGCTAGGTCTACCAACGGTCACACGAGGATCGGTCGTCTCGATCGATTCGGACGGGGAAGTTTTTCCCGATCAACAAATCGAGAGACAAGGGATCTCTGGATAGACCCGTGAGACTCTAAGCTTGGCTAAGCTTCTGTCGCCGGAGATCGGGAAGAAACGCGATCAACAGCGGCGAACAACTAGCACGAGCGGCGATGGAGGCGGCGGAGCAGTTTCGCGATTTTAGGGTTAGATCGTGCTCGGCTATTTTTCTGTGTCACTGTACCGTTCAAAAAATACCCGTATATATATACTGTAGACAACTTGAATAGGACCGTTGTGGGACCCACAAGAAGAATCCCTAAATCCCTGTCCAGAACATTGACAGCGGCAGAATCCGGTTCAGGAAGTTCCAGAAAATCGCCCAAGTCAAAATCGGTGAGAATCGAAAGTGAATCTCGCCGAGTCGCCGAGAATCAAAGGTTATTCTTGACGAGTCGGCGAGAATCAAGGATGATTCTCATCGAATTTGCCTTGGTTGCACGCACTGCTTTAGGCCAGGTCGAGACGGCGAGAATCAACCAGTGATTCTCGACGATTCGACGAGAATCACTAGTGATTCTCGCCGAATCGGCGAGAATCGCTTGGTGATTCTCGTCGATTCTTACTTAGAAGCAGAGGTGCTCGCTCAGAAGTGGCTGGATCGAGTTCGGCGAGAATCAACCACTGATTCTCGACGAATCGGCGAGAATCACTAGTGATTCTTGTCGATTTACACTTAGACGAATTTTCGTCTTTCCACCCAAGAAGTGCTCCTTGACCCATCCTTGCTCCTTGTCTGCTCCTGCATAGTTACAGCTCTGTGCTTGAAAGTAAGTGCACTCCAATAGAGAGAGTACACGTAGGCCAACACACTGATCTACTCAACGAGGGATTACGTCGTGCAGACCCGTGTATATTGACCTACTGCACCCTGACATTGGTGTGCACTTAGCGTGGAATAACTGCAAGCACAACTTGAAATAATTTGTCAAAAACATTGTCTATTTACCTTAGCTTGTTCAGGGGCTTCTTCAAATCAGGTACGTTGTGTATACAATACCCAACAATCTCCCCCTATTTGAAGAAGCCTAAACCCTACAAGCTAAGGTGAATAAAGCGTATAGGAATGAAAATCATAAACTTGAAATTGAGTTATTCATGACCAGTACCAATTTCTTGAGAGCAAGCTTGGAGCCACCTTGAGAGCAAGCTTGGAGCCACCTTAGCCGTAGCCGAGAGGGTAATCTCCCCCTTTTCAGCTTCTGCAAATCGGGATCTGTAGCATTTGACCCCGTGCTCCCCCTCAGTTCGTGCTCATGTGCTCATACTTGAGTATCTTGCTCCCCCTCAGTTCTTGCGCCTGCCTGGAGCTTCTATAGTCTTCATTCCTCATAATTTAGTATCCCCAGTTCAGTCTTGAAAAGACTGAACTTGGCCTCGTCTAAGGGCTTTGTGAATATGTCAGCAATCTGCTTGTCCGTGGGGACATAACAGAGAGAGATGTCCTTGTTCTCCACGTGCTCCCGAATGAAGTGGTAGCGCACTTCAATATGCTTCATTCTGCTGTGCGATACTGGATTGTTGGCAATCGCAATAGCACTGGAGGAGTCGCAGTACATTGGTATTTCCTTGAACTGAAGGTCGTAGTCGGCTAACTGGTTTCTGATCCATAGGAGTTGTGCGCAACAGCTGCCTGCCGAGATGTACTCAGACTCTGCTGTGGAGGTTGCAACACAATTCTGTTTCTTGCTGTTCCATGAGATAAGCCTCCTGCCGAGGAATTGACACGTCCCGGAGGTGCTTTTCCTATCATCCCTACTCCCTGGGGGTTGAGCGACGTATACTTCCTCTTTCAGGTCTCCGTTCAAGAATGCTGATTTCACATCCATTTGATATACTGTGAATCCTTTGTGCGAAGCATACGCCAGGAACAATCTGATTGCCTCGAGCCTTGCTACTGGTGCGAAGGTCTGGTCGAAGTCAATACCCTCCTCCTGTTTGTAACCTTGAGCCACCAACCTTGCCTTGTTCTTTATGATGACACCATGTTCATCCAGCTTGTTTCTGAAGATCCACTTGGTGCCAATCACATTCTGCTTGTATGGTCTGGGAACTAGCGTCCAAACGTTGCAACGTTCGAATTGATGTAGTTCATCTTGCATGGCCAGAATCCATGCCGCATCCTTGTTCGCCTCGTCGAACTTCTTTGGCTCAACCTGTGACAGGAAGCTAAGATGCAATACTTCGTTAATAGTACCTCTTCGAGTTCTGACACCAACACGAGGATCTCCGATGATCTGATCTCTAGGATGATCCCTCACGTGCCGGAGCTCTAGAAGTCTGGCGTCTGGAGCTTCGACTACTTCTTGGGCTTCTCTTTCTTCTAAGAGATTTGTTCCATTTTGATCTTCAGCATTTTCAGATGACGTGGAGGTGGAAACTTTGACGTACTTAGGAGTGTCATCTTTAGCAGTCTCATCCAGACTCAGCTGTTCAAGTCGTGCACCTGCAACTTCAAGAATACTACTGGAAGAATTGCTATTAAGCAAACTTCCTTCATCAAATACAATATTTATTGATTCTTCTACCACTAGGGTTTTCTTATTGAAGACCTTATACGCCCGACTGTGGGAACTATAGCCCATGAATATGCCTTCAAAGCATTTTTCACCAAATTTAGTACGCGGGTACTTCCCATTATTTAGTACATAGCATCTGCAACCAAAAATCCTCAAGTAGGATATGGTTGGTTTCCTGCCTTTCAGTAGCTCGTAAGGCGTCTTGCGATGATGCTTGTTGATCAAAGCTCGATTTTGTACATGACAAGCTGTATTGACAGCCTCTGCCCAGAAGTATTCCGGGAGAGAAGCGTCTTTCAACATTGTCGTGCAGGCTTCAATGAGAGTTCTATTTCTCCTCTCCGCAACTCCATTTTGCTGAGGAGTGCGCGGGGAGGAAAACTCATGAAATATACCTTGTTCTTCACAAAATTCTGTCATAGTACCAGATTCGAATTCTATTCCATGGTCACTTCTGATTTTGACCACTGAGCAGTTAAATTCGTTCTGAATCTGCTTGACAAAACTAGTGGAGATGTCAAACGTATCTGACTTTCGTTTCAAAAAGAAAACCCATGTAAACCGAGAATGATCATCAACTATCACTAGCGTATAGGACTTGCCTCCCAAGCTATGAACTTTCATTGGACCAAACAAGTCCATATGTAAGAGGTAGAGGCATCGGGAAGAGTCTTTGTCTGCGATGCTCTTAAAGGTAGCCCGAGTCTGTTTGCCCATCTGGCATGCAGGACAGGGGCTATCTTTGATGCACTTGATACTGGGAGCATCCCTTACTAAGTTCTTAGAAAATAGCATACTAATTGTCTTGAAATTAATATGTGCCAATCTCTTGTGTCATTGATCACAAAGAGATGCACTTCCTGTTGCCACAAGGCATACGGGGGTAGATGAATCTACACTGAGAAAATCTAAGCAGAAGATATTTCTTCTCCTAATGCCTGATAATACCGTCTCAGAAGAGGTACGTGAAATTATCAGACATTTATCCTTGCAGAACTTAACGTCATAACCTTTGTCACATAACTGACTTACACTGATCAGGTTATGGTTTAACCCTTCAACATAAGCCACGTCGGTGATAGAGATTATACCGTTGGAAATCATACCGTAACCTCTGGTGACTCCTCGATCTGACCCTCCAAAGATTACTTTGGGTCCATTCTCGACTGGAGTGTAATCACGCAGCAGGCTTCTTGTCCCGGTCATGTGCCGGTAGCATCCACTGTCCAAATACCAGATCGGCGTTTTGGTGTCCTTTGGACATTCCTGCAAAACAAAATTAATTTCCCTTAGGAACCCAATCGAACTTGGGTCCTAGATTCCTGGTTAGCATACTCCCCCTCGGTTGGTTAACCCTACGAGTGGTCGGCCTCGTATTGCTAACATAGGGAGTCTCGTGATACCTTGGATTAAACCAACAATCCACGGCAAAGTGACCGACTTTGCCACAGCACCAACAGTCGAATCTGTTGTACCTCTTCCTAGGCTCCTGCCTTACCCTGGGAACGGTGGGTACTGCTGGGGCCTTGGATCTGGAGGTGGAGGCCTCATGGTGATAGCAGTCACATGACTTCGTCACCTTCTGTATAACAGGCTTGGCTGTTGGTGCCTGCTTTCCATTATGGCCGCTAGAGAATTGACCATAATTTCCTATGTGGATTTCCTCATAAGGTGCCTTGAAGGCACTCTCACCGAAGTTACGGGGAAAGGTCCAACCATCATATCGGCTCTTTGGCTTTGCAACCGAGGGCCGGAAGTGATGACCAAATGTTGATTCAAAGTCATGTTGGTTGCAAGGAAAGCTAGGCTTTCTGAACGCAACAGGACTAAGAGGAGCCTTGCCCTTTTCATCAGCAGAGGCCTTCTTGGCGGCCTTATTCTTCCTCTGGTTCCTGTTTCTCCTGGATGAGAAACCAGATACCCCTACATGCCCCAAGCCAGCTCCTTTGTCCTGAGCAGAGAAGGTATCAACGACTGGAAGAACTGTTTTTGGCATAGAGAAGCTCTTGACGATCTTCCTTTCTGCCGCAAGTTGTTCTTCCAACTTGTCAACTTCCTCCTGCTTAAGATCAAGGAGCTTCAAAGACTCTGAATGCTTTGAAGTCAGGTCAAGGTGCTCCTGTCGGAGAGAAATCAAGCTAGTGACCTCTTCCCTTAGGGATACACACTCACCCTTAAGGAATTTCACTTCCTTCTTCTCAGCCTTCAGTCTCTTACGGCACTCCTCGAAAGTGTTGAGCAAAAGCTCATATTTCTTGAGGAGCTCCGCTTCACGGGCCGAAGGGCTATCCTCGGGTTCATCATCCTGAGACTCAGGGTCAGAGTCGGAGTCGGAGAGAGGAGTGTGAGCTTTTACCTTCCCAGTAAATGGGGGGCATTTTCCTTCTGAGTCAGAGCGACCCACCAGCCCGAAGTAGGCTTCCTCATCATCACTTGAGTCTGAGGAATCAGATTCACTCAGTGTCTTTGGCCTTTTGGCGATGTAGCTCCTCTCTTTCTTCTTATCTCTCGAAGATTTGTGCTCCTCTTCTTTCCCTTTTTCTCTCTTGCCTTGATAGCAGTCGGCCACGACGTGTCCGGGCTTATTGCATCCAAAGCAAATAATGTCAGAGGAGCGATGTTTATTCGGTCTAGAAGCATACCTGTCAGAAGAATAATTTTTCTTCTGATGCCTGGAGGAGGAGCCGTCTCTCTTTCTTTGATTCCTCATCTTGAGGAACTTCTTGAACCATCGAGTGATGAGGGAGAAATCCTCCTCCGACAGCTCTGAGCTGGAGGAGCATGGCTCTGAGTCCTCCTCCTCATCCTTTTTCCTGGCACGGTATGAAACCGCACCCTTGCCTTTTCTGGAGTGACTGGATTTTAGAGCCACAGTCTTTTCCTTGGCTGCAGCCTTCTCTGCTTCTTCTTTTGCTTTCCTGGTGTTCAGCTGAAGCTCATAGGACATCAGCTTCCCAAACAGGATTTGCGGGTCTGTTTCAGCTAGTCTGCCAAACTCTCGGATGGCGCAGATCTTTGTGTCTCATTCCTTAGTAAGGAACCTAAGGAATTTATCATTGAGTTCACCATTGGTAAACACTCTTCCGTATCATTTGAGGGCGTTGACAATCTTGAGGAAGTTCTCGTAGGTGACTCTGATCTCTTCCTTAGGCCCTTGTCTGAAGGCCTCATATTTCTGGTTCAGGAGGGATCTCCGATCATCCCTCACTTCATTCGTGCCCTCCATTAGGATGATCAGGCACTTCCAGATCTAATGTGCTGTCCTGCAGTTGCTGAAATTTTGCATCATTGAGTCATCAACCGCGCTGACTAGAATGTTTCGCGCCTTCTTGTCAAGTCCTACAAGCACCATCTCGTCCTTGTCCATTTCAGAAAGTTTCTTTGGCACTTTCTGGGTAGGATCAATGGTGGATGCCTTAGTGGGGACATAAGGTCCCTCCTCCACGATCATGAAGAGTCGAGGATCAACTGCTTCCATGTAGAACCTGATCCTTTCCTTCCAGATAGGAAAGTTGAGTCTGGTGCACACTGGGATCTTGCATGTGTACTTGAGCCCGTCCATAGTAGATGTTTGTCTTCTTCTTGACACTAGGGGCAGGATTCAACTCAAGGTGTTAACGTTTTTGATGAGCAACCTCCCTCTGATACCACTTGAAAGTCCACCTAGTGTCAATTATGTTCACCTATGGGGGGGAATAGGTGACGTGCAGCGCTTTTGCGGAATTTAAATTGTACCTGCACACGAAAATAAAACAACACAGCACAACAGAGTACACAAGCTATTTATAGTGGTTCCCCGACTTTGGTACATCCACTTTCCCCCTTCGACCTATCTCCCAACCAGGGACGACTCGGTCTCTTCTCCAACAGGATTGAAATCCAATCCCTGCACTATCGGAAGGAACCCTTCCATACATAGGAGTCAACACTCCCACAAACCGGGTTGCACCCAACCCTTACAACTAGGAACCAACGTTCCTTTACAACAAAAGTAAAATAGAATGTACAAGAAATACAAACTACGTGTGGAGACTACGGTGTCCCTCTTTGTTGACGACGTGATCTTGAAGTCTACAAAGAGTCCACAACCTTGGTCTCTCTTAGAGAGGATCTCCCCGGAACCGGCGGCGACAAGAAGGGCGGCGGCTAGGTTCACGGGATCGGTGGCGACGATGATGTGCGGCTGCTGTTCTTTAGAGATCCAAACTTCGTAGCGAAGCTAGCTAGGTCTACCAACGGTCACACGAGGATCGGTCATCTCGATCGATTCGGACGGGGAAGTTTTTCCCGATCAACAAATCGAGAGACAAGGGATCTCTGGATAGACGCGTGAGACTCTAAGCTTGGTTAAGCTTCTGTCGCCGGAGATCGGGAAGAAACGCGATCAACAGCGGCGACCAACTAGCACGAGCGGCGACGGAGGCGGCGGAGCAGTTTCGCGATTTTAGGGTTAGATCGTGCTCGGCTATTTTTCTGTGTCACTGTACCGTTCAAAAAATACCCGTATATATATACTGTAGACAACTTGAATAGGACCGTTGTGGGACCCACAAGAAGAATCCTTAAATCCCTGTCCAGAACATTGACAGCGGCAGAATCCGATTCAGGAAGTTCCAGAAAATCGCCCAAGTCAAAATCGGTGAGAATCGAAAGTGAATCTCGCCGAGTCGCCGAGAATCAAAGGTGATTCTCGACGAGTCGGCGAAAATCAAGGATGATTCTCATCGAATTTGCCTTGGTTGCACGCACTGCTTTAGGCCAGGTCGAGACGACGAGAATCAACCAGTGATTCTCGACGATTCGACGAGAATCACTAGTGATTCTCGCCGAATCGGCGAGAATCACTTGGTGATTCTCGTCGATTCTTACTTAGAAGCAGAGGTGCTCGCTCAGAAGTGGCTGGATCGAGTTCGGCGAGAATCAACCACTGATTCTCGACGAATCGGCGAGAATCACTTGGTGATTCTCGTCGATTTACACTTAGACGAATTTTCGTCTTTCCACCCAAGAAGTGCTCCTTGACCCATCCTTACTCCTTGTCTGCTCCTGCATAGTTGCAGCCATGTGCTTGAAAGTAAGTGCACTCCAATAGAGAGAGTACACGTAGGCCAACACACTGATCTGCTCAACGAGGGATTACGTCGTGCAGACCCGTGTATATTGACCTACTGCACCCTGACATTGGTGTGCACTTAGCGTGGAATAACTGCAAGCACAACTTGAAATAATTTGTCAAAAACATTGTCTATTTACCTTAGCTTGTTCAGGGGCTTCTTCAAATCAGGTACGTTGTGGATACAATACCCAACAATTGTACAATTGAGTAGGGTGAGGCTTCTTCAAATCTGGTACATATATTCCAATGTACCCAACAACTGCAAATTGTTCTCAGAATATTCCAACCCACTCTAAGACCAAGGGCAAGTCTGTCAGTAGACCAGACTTGGGCATCTCTGAGGCCATCAAGAGTGTGCTCTCTGAAAAGAAGGCAACTGCTAGTAGGGCTCAAGATATCCCAAGCACTTCTACTGTCAGACCCACCACTAGTCAGACTAGAGCTGGGAAACAAAAGAGCAGGACTGTCGTTGCACCTTCTAGACCAAGAGCTGTAGTCAGCACAACCACTATACCGACTCTTAAAAAAAGGTACAATATTTATGAGTGCTGGTGTTGTGTCAAAGTGGGCCACTATGCTATAGATTGGTGGCACAATATAATTGTGCCAAGAGCAAGAAAGAGCTTACCTGTCAGGAGAGCTGCAGGTAGGCATGATTATTATCAGACTAACAAGCACCTAGGACCCAATAATAATTGGGGTCCTAAGGTTAACTGATTTATTCCTTGCAGGTTAGTACAAGTGGCCATACCCCTAAATGGTACTTGGACAGTGGGTATTCTAGGCACATGACTAGAACAAGGAGCATGCTGAAGGAGTACATTCCAGTAAAGAATGGACCGAAAGTCATCTTTGGTGGTTCAGAAAGGGGAGTGACTAAAGGGTATGATAAGATATCAAATGACATAATCACTATCATACAAGTAGCTTATGTGAAAGGGTTGCAATACAACCACAGAAGTATAAACCAACTATGTGATCTTGGCTATGATATTTCCTTCCTCAAGGATGAGTGCCAAATTAGGAGGTCAAGTGACTAAGGGGTCATCTTGATAGGCACTAGGAGAGGAAATATCTATTGTCTTAACTTTATTTGTGAAAGTAAGGACTCTCTCATATGCTTAGTTGTAGTTGAGAAAGCCTCATATTGTGTCCAATGGCACAAGAGGCTGGCTCATCTGAACTACAAGACCATAGGCAAAATATTTGGTGAAGAGTTAGATAGAAATGGCCCCAAATTGAAATTCACTGAGGAGGGTATCTGCTCTGCATGCCAAAAGGGCAAACAGACTAAGACCTCCTTCAAGAGCATTGAGGACAAAGACTCCGTGAGGTGCTTATACCTCCTTCATATGGACTTGTTTGGTCATATGTCAATTCAAAGTCTAGGTAGGAAAGTCTACACCCTTGTGTTTGTTGATGACTTTTCTAGATTTGTTTGGGTGTTCTTCCTTACGAGAAAGTATGAAACCCTTGAAGTCTTCAAGACTTTTATCAAGCAGATACAGAATGAACTAGACAGTACTATGGACAAAATCAGAAGTTACCATGGAACTGAGTTTCAGTCTACAAGCATGACAAAGTTCTGTGAAGAGCATGAGATTCACCTAGAATTCTCCTCTCCTAGAATACCCCAACAAAATGGAATTGTTGTAAGGAAAAATAGAACTCTCATGGAGGCTAGTAGGACCTTATTAAGTGACACATCTCTCTCAGAATATTTCTGGGTTGGGGCAATAAACACTGCATGTCATGTCCTTAGCAGAGCTTCTATCACCAAAAGCCACAAAAAGACTCCCTGTGAGATCTTGAAAGGCAGAAAACCAAATTTATCCTACTTCAGAATTTTTTGTAGCAAGTGCTATGTACTGAACAATGGAAAGTCCTATGTAACTAAGTTTGTTGCCAAATCCTATGAAGGGATCTTTATTGGGTACAACAACAATAGTAGGGCATATAGGATCTACAACTGACAAGTCATGTTGTAGAAGATTCAATTCATGTTATCTTTGATGAATCAAACATGATTAACTGTGAGCTGCCTAGCTCCTCTTCTAGTTCTGCAGGCATAGAGGAGGTGATGGACAAGCTTACCATCAAGGAAGATGATCAAGCAGTCAAAGATAAGAGAAAAGATGTGTGTTGTCTAGAGGGAGCTCAAAACTCACCCGTTGAGGATGAAGAACAGTCAGCTGAAGACAATGAAGAACAACAAGCTGAGGTTAGATTGGTTGCAGCTGTCAGGCATCTAAGGGATCATCTAGCACACCAAATCATTGGTGAGACAAGCCAAGGAGTACTGACTAGAAGTAAGAGTATCAACACAACACTCTACTCAAATTTCCTATCACAAGTAAAGCCCAAGAAGTTTGAAGAGGCAATCAAAGACCAATTCTGGATTGGTGCAATGCAGGAAGAACTGAACCAGTTCAAGATATGTAAAGTCTGGAAGCTGGTTCTCAGACCTAAGGGACATAATATCATAGAAACTAAGTGGATCTACATGAACAAGTTAAATGAGAATGTCATTATTTTCAAGAACAAGGCTAGACTGGTGGCTAAAGGATACAAGAAAGAAGAATGGATATATTTTGACCAGACATTTGCCTTAGTAGTCAGATTGGAAGTAATAAGACTCTTCCTTGCATTTGCTGTTTATCAGTGAATCAAAGTCTACCAAATAGATGCGATGTCGGTCTTTCTAAATGGGGACTTAAAAGAGGAAGTATATGTAGAATAGTCATCAGGTTTGGTTGACTCTAACTCTCATAATTTTGTTTATAGGCTTAGAAAAGCTCTATATGGGTTGAAGCATGCCCTAGAGCATGGTATGTGACTTTGTCTAGTTTTCTCATTGAGAACAAATTCTCAAGGGGGAAATAGATAAGACCCTATTCCTAAGAAAATCTAAGGGCAGGATCGTCTTATTCCAAATATATGTTGATGATATTATCTTTAGATATGTTGATGACAACCTTTGGAGGAAGTTTGCTAAACTTATGCAATTGAAGTTTGAGATTAGTAGTATGAGTGAGCTCAAGTTCTTCTTGGGTCTCCAAGTTAGACTGATGATGGCTTGTCCATATCCCAGTCCAAGTTCACTAGGGAGTTTGTTAAGAAATATGGAATGGAGAATGTCTCCACCATGAAAACTCTCATGAGGTCAAGTATGTATTTAAACAAAGATGAAGCAGGGAAACCTGTTGATGAAACTTTATATAGAGGGATAATTAGCTCCCTTCTATACCTCGCTGCTAGTAGGCCTGACATCTTATATGTTACATGTGTTTGTGATAGGTATCAGGCCTACCCTAAAGAATCTCACTACTCTGCTGTAAAGAGGATCTTGAGATATCTTAAGGGCATACCAGATCTTAGCCAATGGTACCCTAGAAATATGGATTTTGAACTAACAGGGTATTCAGATGTAGATTTTGTAGGATGCAAAGAGGGCAGAAAAAGCACTACAGGCACTTGTCAGTTCTTAGGAGAAAGACTAGTGTCTTGGAGCAGCAGGAAGCAAACAAGTATTGTTATATCAACTATAGAGTTAGAGTACATTTCAGCAGGTAGTTGTTGTGTCCAGTTGCTGTGGATTCCGCATCAGCTCCAGGATTATGACCTCAAGGTAAGTAGAACCCCACTTTGTTGTGATTGTACTAGTGTCATTTCTATTGCTAGGAATCATGTCTCACATAGTGGGACTAAACATATAGAAATTAGATATCATTTTATTAGAGAGCAGGTAGAAAAGGAAGATATCATTCTTGAGTTTGTCCTCACAGACAAGCAAATGGCTGACATCTTTACTAAGCCACTAGATGAAGCAAAATTCAACACCTTCAAGTTTGAGTTGGGTATGTTGAACCTAGTCGAGCTTCAGTCACTCCATATAGATTTATTTTTGGTGCAGGATATGTTCTTCTTGCAGGAGATGAATACCTTAAGTGGTAAGAAGACCAAATTGACCATCAGTAAAATGATGGTAAAAGTGGCTCCTATTAAGGGGGAGCAAGTCCAGCAGCTACAAGAGCAGAATCAGCCTCATATAAAGAGGTAGCTAGCAGTTGTACCAAAGGTATCAACTGCAATCAGATAGGGGGTAGAAATACATCAAAACAAGTCAGCTCTTCCATGACTATTCTTCAGAAGTCAAAAGGGGGGAGATAAAGAAGGAATTAAGTGGCATATCAAATTAGCATCATCAAGTGTGGCATCAGAGCTTGATCAAGTGGTATCACACAAGTGGATTAAGGGGGAGAAAGAAATGTTGCTATGATCAAGTGGTATCAGATTCAGGGGGAAAAGAAATGCTCCCATGCAGCATTAAAGCAGTATCACACAACTTGCAGCAAAATAGGGGGAGCAGGTGATGCTCACCAAACAGTCAGGCAATGTGGTAACCTTCCAAGATCTGCTATGTTATAATAGTACATTTAATTGTTGCATATGTTGTGTGTGTCATTGACTAAGAAATGTGAACAATTTGAATAAAGGTTTTAACTTCTTCAAATATGGGGACATTGTTGGGTCCATTGATCCACACGACCCAAATTTGTAAGAAGTCAAACAAGTTAATGACACATACACACTAGTTTTATTCGATGTGTGTTTGAGTTTATGCATGCAGGTTAGTCCATATTACACTGATTAGACATGTGGACATCAAGCAAGCTGGTGGACATGCAGGAATTTGCCTAAATCCACAAGCGGTGAGTGAAGCAAGCTCACTCAATGTCAGGTACAGGAATTCGGTTAAGTCCACAAGCATTGAGTGAAGCAAGCTCACTCAGCGCCAGATGCAAGGAAAGATGATGGATAGGCTGGAAATTACCTAAGTTCACAGGCATTGAGTGAAGTATATTCACTTAATGCCAGGTAAGTAAAATCGTTAAGTATAGCTTGGTTAGTCTAAGCCTAACAATTGTCAAGATGAAAATATGGTTAAGGCCACGGGCATTAAGTGTGGTCTACTCACTCAACATCATATAGCAAAAAACTATGAGACAGGTCAAGGCAGTCAAAGCCTAAGGAGAAACGGGCTGAAATATGGCTAAGTCCACAGGCATTGAGTGAAGTCTACTCACTCAACGCCATGCAACATAAATCATTCAGTATAGCTCAAACAATCAACGCCACGTAAAATCTGTATAGAAATTTGACTAAGTCCACATGCGTTGAGTGAAGCTTACTCACTCAACGACATGTGATAAAAGGCGTTGACTGAACCTTAGTCAGTCAGAGACTATGATATCATAGAAATTTGGCTAAGTCCAAATGTGTTGAGTGAAGTTTACTCACTCAACGCCAAGTGACAAATTCTGTCTAAGTACTATGGCGTTGAGTGATGAAGGCTGACTCAACGCCTAGTAACAAAAAGTTTGGATAAGGCAAAAAACGTTGAGTGATAAAGACACTCAACGCTCTCAACGCATAGTAACAAAAAGTTTGGCTAAGGCAAAAAACGTTGAGTAATAAAGACACACTCAATGCTCTCAACGCTAGAGAAGTAGAAATATTTTCCAAGGCAAAAAGTGTTGAGTGGACTCAACACTCTCAATGCCTAATGGCAGAAAAATTCTCCTAAGTGTTTTGGCGTTGAGTGAAGGTTGCTCGCTCAATGCCTAGTGACAAAAAATTGTCTAAGTGTTTTGGCGTTTATGGAAGGTTGCTCACTCAACGCCTTGTGATAAAAAATTTGTCTAATTGTTTTTGCGTTGAGTGAAGGTTTCTCACTCAACGTCTAGTGACAGAAAATCTGTCTGAGTGTTTTGGCGTTGAGTAAAGGTTGCTCACTCAACGCCTAGTGATAGAAAATTTGTCTAAGTGTTTTGGCGTTGAGTGAATCTTACTCACTCAACGCCTATACTAATGTTGCTTGATTTTGTCTGAGTCTACATATGGCTGACGTCAGCATGAGTCAGCAAAAGTCAACAAAGTCAACACAGTTCAAATTTATTGCGGGAAAGAGGGAAAATGTCATTGATGGCGCTGATACTCACATATATAAATATAACCACTGAGCTCGTCATTAATAAGCAGAGAATAGTAAGAACGAGATCGCGCTTGATTTTGCGGTTATGATTTTCTAACCGCTGCGACTAAGGAAGTTGGTTCTGTGCAGGCTGTGCGGCTAACACCAGGCGGCTATGCGACTAGCGGGAACGTTGGTGTGGAACAGTTCGGGGATACAGTTAGAAGTTAGCAGCAGGTCGCAGTCTTGAGGCTTGGTCTCTTCCTCGGATAGTTGCAGATAAGCGGAGCAGTTCGCCTGGTCAATCAACGGGTTCTGTTCCTGGCTCGGCAGTTGCAATAACAACAGTCTGCACGGTTAGGCGGCTTCGGCGGTCTTGGCGGACTCAGCTGGCGAGTAGGCGGTTTGTGCGGTTACTGGAATAAGTCCGCACGGTAAAAATCTTGTTGTTATTTTTTGGTTCCCCAAGTACATTGTAAAAAATCATGTCTTACAATGTATGTCTCGACCTGTAATATAAGTTAATTCCAATTGGAATCTCTTGTGTCACTGTTGTTGTTGTCTTTTACTTGGCCTTGGTTGTGATTGAGTGTTCCTTCGACCTTGTTAGCTCCCGCTTCAGAAATTTTTACATGATCGACATGGGTGAAGGGGCGGCAACAGTCATCTTTTTCGCAAGCTTGGTGCTCCCGCTGCAGCCGAGGAAATCCATCTTCGTCCACTGTGGCTCCATTTTTTATCTCTTTTCCCTTTTTTTCTCAGTTTCTCCTCTCAAGGCGTCATGGGCTTCTGCGCAATATCGATGGAGTAGAGGATTGCTTTGTTCTTCTCCACACAACAACACGATGGAGTTGGGCGGTTGCAACCTTGCTATGCATTTTAATTGCGCTAAAAATGAATGAAGCATTCCAACATGTGGTGAGCATATTAATAAATCATTATAACAAACATGTGGTGAGCATATGTATGAAGCATTATATCAAACATGTGGTGAGTATATTACAAGAAAGCGACAGGATCACGGGCACAAAAACGGACACTTTAATGATTGAATAAAACAGGAAAAAAGGCGCCTGGTTCTTTAAAGTTTGAAGATTACTTGTATAAAACATAGGATGAAAAGATAAACGGACACTTTAATTCATCTCGACGTTCTATAATGCTGGTGTAGCCCGAAGAGATGGTTTAGCCGCCCGCGGTGAGGAGTGGACGGCAATGCAGGCGCTCGTATTTGCGGAGATGTATGGGAGGAAGAGGAAAAGGCAGAAGCTCTGGTACTCTGGCCACTGGCTCAAAATGAAATGATTGAAGGGGAGGGGCAATGCACAGGGCTGCCATTAGAGAGGAGATTTTGACTATTTGGTACTATTTTGATTTTTTTAGGATTGCAAATATCAACATGCCGGCTGCTAATATAAATGTCCTTGTTTTTTTATTTATTTGAGTAATAAATGTACAAGCATTATTACATATTACATTGAGAATATTAACCATCAAAGACTACATTTTTTGGATCCGAATCTCCTGGAGTTCGTACGGAAAACTCTAGGGTGGAGTTCGTACGGATAACTCCAGGGGGGAGTTTGATCCAACGCACGAGAGCGATTCATCTCGTCAATTCTATGACGAGATGAATCCAGGCGCTAAAAGATTAAAAATGAAGAGTAAAAAGTAATAAAAATATTTTTAAAAAACGTGAAATCTCGTGCGTTGGATTTCAATCCAACGCGCGTTGGATTTCAATCGAACGTGCGAGATGGATCGAACTTCACCCTGAAGCTATCCGTACGAACTTCAGGGGATCCAAATTCATATTCTTTAGCAACAATCAAATAATAATCCGCCCTCCCGCCGGCCTCGCCGCGGGAGGCCGCGGCCGGCCTGGCCGGGCGCGCCGCGTCAGGCCACGCCGGCCTCGCCGCGGCAGGCCGCGGCCGGCCTGGCCTGGCACGCCGCTGCAGGTCGCGGCTGTCCTCGCCGCGGCAAGACGCGGCCGGCCTGGCCGGCGTCGCCACAACAAGCGGCGGCCAGGTCACAGCAGGCCGCCGCCGCCGGCCGACGGGCCGGCCGCCCCCGCCGCCGGCCACTTGGCCGACCTCCTCCGTCCCCGTGGACGACCTCCCCACCATCCGATCGAGGGGAGGCTCTCATCGTCGTCCGATCAAGAGGGTAACCGCTCACTAACCCACTACTTTAGTGGTGGGGTCCGTCATGATCCTCCCCTGGAGGTTATAAAAGAGACCCAGGGGCTCTTCATTCTTCACATTTTCTCTTCTCTGGGTTGCCTTCTTCTTCCTCAGGAGAGAGCTCGTCTGCCTCCTCCCCTGAGTCGGTCTCCTGTCGTCGTGAACCACCGGCGGCCACCAGCGCTCCACCAACACGCCACCTGCAAGAAAACGCTCAAGTCCCCAAAAAGCAAAAGGAAGAAAGCAACCGTCGCCAGCAAGTATACGCGGCCGCAAGCGCCAGAGCATCAGGATCATCCCATGCATTTCAACACCCAAGTGACTCCAGCGGCGTAGTCTGTTGCCCGTCGGGAACCGTAGTCTCTCTCCCCCAAGTTGTAACGAGAGCTGCATGTCACCCTGATTCTCCAACACGATGTAATCACCGGAATCTAGTGGAATTTGATCGGCACAGACCCGGTCACGCGGTTTTTTACCCATTTAAGTGATTTTTTCACGTCATCACATTTTGTGTCAACTTTTTATTTTCATTGACCGTGTGCGCGCTCGACCGCCTCGTGAGGTAAGACGGTTCGAACAAATCCGATCCAACCGGGGCATCGAATTAGTCTGCAACACTACTAAATAATAAACAATGCTCACACACGGTAAAAATCGAACCCAATACCTCTCAATCATGAGACCTCAGCTTACCCATCTAGATCAAGTCTCATTGACAATTCCATCTTCATTTATTAGAATCAGATTCTTACAAATTTTAAAAACGCCATTGAAAAAAAACTGAGTATAATCAACAGAAGCTTTCATTATCGTTGCCAAGGAGAATAGATTTCGCATAATAACAGTAGGCGGCTGTTAACCGCAACCTGTTTTCTGTTAGTCGCACCCAAAATCTTATTATTTTTTGGGCTTCTTTCAAATACGTCAATGGAGAATAGAGTTCGCACAACAACAGTAGGCGATTGTTAACCGCAACCTGTTATCGGTTAGTCGCACCCAAAATCTTATATTTTTTTGGGCTTCTTTCAAATACGTCATGTACATACAATTTCAGAAAACGTGTTCAGCATGGAAGTTATAGATCCCGACGAGATCTACAACTTTCGTGCGGAACCCTTTTCCTGAAATTGCATGTACAAGGCGTATTTCTGAAAGACGCAAAATCTTAGAATATTTCCAAAGTACGGCTTTTACATGCACTTTTACGAAAAGTGCTCAACACGAAAGTTGTATATCTCGACGAGATCTGCAACTTTCGTGTTGAGCACTTTTCTTAAAATTGCATGTACAAAGCGTATTTCAAAAAGATGCGAAAAGTAATGAGATTTTACGGTGCAACTATCCAATAACAGGTTGCCAGTATCCTCCGTGGCTCATTGGCTCCATATACAGGATTTATCACATTAGTAATTATTACTATTATTTTTATATGTTACTTTGCATGATCTAATAAATAAATTAATATTTTAAGTTAAGCTTTTACAAAATACTCTTTAAAAAATTTTTTGAACTTCAAATTAATGAAACCACGTAAAGCTCTCTTTATTAATCTTATCAATGAAGAGGAACGGTAAATAAATCCGATATCTTCCTACATGCAGCCAAATAACCAGCAGGGTTTAATATTTTTCATAACATTTTTACTTGTTTATTTGGGCATTTGTGCTCTACTTTTGGTGAAAGAAAATGCTACCACAAAAATTAATTTGGACACCAATTCAGATAACCGCTAAACAATCATTATTTTAACAACTTTGAGGTTGCGCCCATTTGCTCTTATGTCCTACGCGTCAAATTTTTTTGTGCGTGTAATGCACGGGAAGGAACTTGAGGAAAATGTATATTTCTCCCAAGTTCTCTTCATTGTGCAGAAATTGAGATGCAAGAATTGAAATTGACTTTAATTTTAATTCTCGTAAAAATTGAAATTGAAGTCCAATTCAATTATGTTGTTCGGCTGTATGCGAGAATTCAATCACTATAATTGGAATTAGTAATTCCACTATTCGACTGTATATTAGAATTTTATGTCTGGGCGTGAATTTTTCCGTCCAGGTGCATTTTTCGTCCGGTCGCGCATTTTTCGTCGCGACATGCATTTTTAGCCCGAACGCGCATTTTTCTGCCCCGGCTCGCATTTTTTCGCCCCGGCGCGTATTTTTCCGCCCGGGAGCGCAATTTTCGCCCGGGAGCGCATACTTCCGCCCGGGCACACATTTTTCCCCCTGACGCGCATTTTTCGTCCGGACGCACGCTTATTTTTTTCCGGGGCGTGCTCATTTTTCTCATGCGCGCACTTTTTGCCCGGGCGCCCACTTTTCGCCCGGGTGCCCAATTTTCGCCCGGAACTAATTTTTTTCGCCCGGGCACATTTTTTTCGCTTGGGTGTAGGTTTTTTCACCTGTGGGCAAATTTTTCACCCGGGTGCATTATTTCGCCCAGGGTAGATTATTTTGCAGGGTGGAATGTTTTGGCCCAGGCTTGATTTTTTCGCCCGGGAGCGAATTGTTCGCACGGGAGCGAATTGTTTGCCCGATCGCGATATTTTCGTCAGGAGAAAAAAATACGTTGGGGCAAAACTGGGCCTGGGCGAAAAAAACGCGCGCAGGAGATAAAATCACTCCCGTGCGAAAAAAATCGCAGTTGGGCGATAAAATCGCGGCCGGGCGAATAAATCGCGTCCAGGCGAAAAAAAATCTCGGTCGGGTGAAAAATTCTCTTTCGGGACAAAAAATTACAGTCGGCCAAAAAATCCGCACCCAGCCGAAAAAATAGGGTTCGGACAAAAGATTTGCGCCCAGGTGAAAAAACTGCGCCCGGGGGGAAAATTTATGCCCAGGAGACAAAATTGTCCGGGGAAAAAATGCGCCCGGGAGAAAAAAAACGCGCCCGGGCGAAAAATTTGCACCCGGGTAGAAAAATTCGCTCCCGGGCATAAAAATGCGCCCGAGCGAGAAAATACGTTAGTGTGGAAAAAATCGAGCCCGGACGAAAAAGTTGCGTTCAAGTGAAAAATGCAAGCCCGTGCGAAAAATTTGCGCACGAGCGAAAAAAGTGCGTCCGGACGAAAAATTCCCGCCCGAGAAAAAAACGTGCCCGGGACAAATATTCGCGTCCGAGCGAAAAAAAATGTGCGTCCCGTCGAAAATTTGCTTTTTGGCAAAAAATGTGACCCAAGCGAACAACATAAATGGGTGTCATGGTCTTTCTGAGAGAGTAGGGGGTGCACTGGTATGATATGGGTGGTAATTGTGAATGAATAACTCATGAGAACAGAATTGAGGGAAGCATGTTTAATTTATAAATTTCTATGGGAAGTGAAATGAATTTCAATTCCAAGGTATTTTTATGGTCGTCCAACGCTGGAAGTAAAATCCAATTCCAACACTCCAATTCCGACCTAACGAACGGGCCCCTATGTTTTTATTTTTCACAAAATAAATCATGAAATATTGATCCATGTATTTTTTACGCTCATTTGAAGTACCCATATGATTATTTTGAGATGAAAATACAAATATAAATTTTTTTTAACTATTTTTACAATAATTTACAACTAAAATATAATCTATTTTTAGAGTGATAAAATACAGTTAAATTTTTGTACTATAAAAAACTCGCACAATTTTTTTTGTTCCTTGCACGCACCAAAAAATTACCCCCAGAACACTTTCGTTTAATTTCTCTCCCGATTCCGTCTGGTGCCGCAGCTCCCTCTCCGCTCACACCCTTCTAGCCCTAAATCATCTTCATTCCGTCGCCATTTTTTTGTTCCTTGGACTTCAAGGGTTTCATATGGACTTGTTTGGTCATATGCCAATTCAAAGTCTAGGTAGGAAAGTCTACACCCTTGTGTTTGTTGATGACTTTTCTAGATTTGTTTGGGTGTTCTTCCTTAAGAGAAAGTATGAAACCCTTGAAGTCTTCAAGACTTTTATCAAGCAGATACAGAATGAACTAGACAGTACTATGGACAAAATCAGAAGTTACCATGGAACTGAGTTTCAGTCTACAAGCATGACAAAGTTCTGTGAAGAGCATGAGATTCACCTAGAATTCTCCTCTCCTAGAATACCCCAACAAAATGGAATTGTTGTAAGGAAAAATAGAACTCTCATGGAGGCTAGTAGGACCTTATTAAGTGACACATCTCTCTCAGAATATTTCTGGGTTGGGGCAATAAACACTGCATGTCATGTCCTTAGCAGAGCTTCTATCACCAAAAGCCACAAAAAGACTCCCTGTGAGATCTTGAAAGGCAGAAAACCAAATTTATCCTACTTCAGAATTTTTTGTAGCAAGTGATATGTACTGAACAATGGAAAGTACTATGTAACTAAGTTTGTTGCCAAATCCTATGAAGGGATCTTTATTGGGTACAACAACAATAGTAGGGCATATAGGATCTACAACTTGACAAGTCATGTTGTAGAAGATTCAATTCATATTATCTTTGATGAATCAAACATGATTAACTGTGAGCTGCCTAGCTCCTCTTCTAGTTCTGCGGGCATAGAGGAGGTGATGGACAAGCTTACCATCAAGGAAGATGATCAAGCAGTCAAAGATAAGAGAAAAGATGTGTGTTGTCTAGAGGGAGCTCAAAACTCACCCGTTGAGGATGAAGAACAGTCAGCTGAAGACAATGAAGAACAACAAGCTGAGGTTAGATTGGTTGCAGCTGTCAGGCATCTAAGGGATCATCTAGCACACCAAATCATTGGTGAGACAAGCCAAGGAGTACTGACTAGAAGTAAGAGTATCAACACAACACTCTACTCAAATTTCCTATCACAAGTAAAGCCCAAGAAGTTTGAAGAGGCAATCTAAGACCAATTCTGGATTGGAGCAATGCAGGAAGAACTGAACCAGTTCAAGATATGTAAAGTCTGGAAGCTGGTTCTCAGACATAAGGGACATAATATCATAGAAACTAAGTGGATCTACATGAACAAGTTAAATGAGAATGTCATTATTTTCAAGAACAAGGCTAGACTGGTGGCTAAAGGATACAAGAAAGAAGAATGGATATATTTTGACCAGACATTTGCCTTAGTAGTCAGATTGGAAGTAATAAGACTCTTCCTTGCATTTGATGTCTATCAGTGATTCAAAGTCTACCAAATGGATGTGAAGTCGGTCTTTCTAAATGGGGACTTAAAAGAGGAAGTATATGTAGAATAATCATCAGGTTTGGTTGACTCTAACTCTCATAATTTTGTTTATATGCTTAGAAAAGCTTTATATGGGTTGAAGCATGCCCCTAGAGCATGGTATGAGACTTTGTCTAGTTTTCTCATTGAGAACAAATTCTCAAAGGGGAAATAGATAAGACCCTATTCCTAAGGAAATCTAAGGGCAGGATCGTCTTATTCCAAATATATGTTGATGATATTATCTTTAGATATGTTGATGACAACCTTTGGAGGAAGTTTGCTAAACTTATGCAATTGAAGTTTGAGATTAGTAGTATGAGTGAGCTCAAGTTCTTCTTGGGTCTCCAAGTTAGACTGATGATGACTTGTTCATATCCCAGTCCAAGTTCACCAGGGAGTTTGTTAAGAAATATGGAATGGAGAATGTCTCCACCATGAAAACTCTCATGGGGTCAAGTATGCATTTAAACAAAGATGAAGCAGGGAAACCTGTTGATGAAACTTTATATAGAGGGATAATTAGCTCCCTTCTATACCTCGCTGTTAGTAGGCCTGACATCATATATGTTACATGTGTTTGTGATAGGTATCAGGCCTACCCTAAAGAATCTCACTACTCTGCTGTAAAGAGGATCTTGAGATATCTTAAGGGCACACCAGATCTTAGCCAATGGTACCCTAGAAATATGAATTTTGAACTAACAGGGTATTCAGATGTAGATTTTGTAGGATGCAAAGAGGACAGAAAAAGTACTACAGGCACTTGTCAGTTCTTAGGAGAAAGACTAGTGTCTTGGAGCAGCAGGAAGCAAACAAGTATTGTTATATCAACTATAGAGTTAGAGTACATTTCAGCAGGTAGTTGTTGTGTCCAGTTGCTGTGGATTCCGCATCAGCTCCAGGATTATGACCTCAAGGTAAGTAGAACCCCACTTTATTGTGATTGTACTAGTGTCATTTCTATTGCTAGGAATCATGTCTCACATAGTGGGACTAAATATATAGAAATTAGATATCATTTTATTAGAGAGCATGTAGAAAAGGAAGATATCATTCTTGAGTTTATCCTTACAGACAAGCAAATGGCTGACATCTTTACTAAGCCACTAGATGAAGTAAAATTCAACACCTTCAAGTTTGAGTTGGGTATGTTGAACCTAGTCGAGCTTCAGTCACTCCATATAGATTTATTTTTGGTGCAGGATATGTTCTTCTTGCAGGAGATGAATACCTTAAGTGGTAAGAAGACCAAATTGACCATCAGTAAAATGATGGTAAAAGTGGCTCCTATTAAGGGGGAGCAAGTCCAGCAGCTACAAGAGCAGAATCAGCCTCATATAAAGAGGTAGCTAGCAGTTGTACCAAAGGTATAAACTGCAATCAGATAGGGGGTAGAAATACATCAAAACAAGTCAGCTCTTCCATGACTATTCTTCAGAAGTCAAAAGGGGGGAGATAAAGAAGAAATTAAGTGGCATATCAAATTAGCATCATCAAGTGTGGCATCAGAGCTTGATCAAGTGGTATCACACAAGTGGATTAAGGGGGAGAAAGAAATGTTGCTATGATCAAGTGGTATCAGATTCAGGGGAAAAAAGAAATGCTCCCATGCAGCATTAAAGCGGTATCACACAACTTACAGCAAAATAGGGGGAGCAGGTGATGCTCACCAAACAGTCAGGCAATGTGGTAACCTTCCAAGATCTGCTCTGTTATAATAGTACATTTAATTGTTGCACATGTTGTGTGTGTCATTGACTAAGAAATGTGAACAATTTGAATAAAGGTTTTAACTTCTTCAAATATGGGGACATTATTGGGTCCATTGATCCACACGACCCAAATTTGTAAGAAGTCAAACAAGTTAATGACACATACACATTAGTTGTATTCGATGTGTGTTTGAGTTTATGCATGCAGGTTAGTCTATATTACACTGATTAGACATGTGGACACCAAGCAAGCTGGTGGACATGCAGGAATTTGCCTAAATCCACAGGCGGTGAGTGAAGCAAGCTCACTCAATGTCAGGTACAGGAATTCGGTTAAGTCCACAGGCATTGAGTGAAGCAAGCTCACTCAGCGCCAGATGCAAGGGAAGATGATGGATAGGCTGGAAATTACCTAAGTTCACAGGCATTGATTGAAGTATATTCACTTAATGCCAGGTAAGTAAAATCGTTAAGTATAGCTTGGTTAGTCTAAGCCTAACAATTGTCAAGATGAAAATATGGTTAAGGCCACGGGCATTAAGTGTGGTCTACTCACTCAACATCATATAGCAAAAAACTATGAGACAGGTCGAGGCAGTCAAAGTCTAAGGAGAAACAAGCTGAAATATGGCTAAGTCCACAGGCATTGAGTGAAGTCTACTCACTCAACGCCATGCAACATAAATCATTCAGTATAGCTCAGACAATCAACGCCACGTAAAATCTGTATAGAAATTTGACTAAGTCCACATGCGTTGAGTGAAGCTTACTCACTCAACGACATGTGATAAAAGGCGTTGACTGAACCTTAGTCAGTCAGAGACTATGATATCATAGAAATTTGGCTAAGTCCAAATGTGTTGAGTGAAGTTTACTCACTCAACGCCAAGTGACAAATTCTGTCTAAGTATTATGGCGTTGAGTGATGAAGGCTGACTCAACGCCTAGTAACAGAAAGTTTGGATAAGGCAAAAAACGTTGAGTGATGAAGACACTCAACGCTCTCAACGCCTAGTAACAAAAAGTTTGGCTAAGACAAAAAACGTTGAGTAATAAAGACACACTCAATGCTCTCAACGCTAGAGAAGTAGAAATATTTTCCAAGGCAAAAAGTGTTGAGTGGACTCAACACTCTCAATGCCTAATGGCAGAAAAATTCTCCTAAGTGTTTTGGCGTTGAGTGAAGGTTGCTCGCTCAATGCCTAGTGACAAAAAATTGTCTAAGTGTTTTGGCGTTTATGGAAGGTTGCTCACTCAACGCCTTGTGATAAAAAATTTGTCTAATTGTTTTGGCGTTGAGTGAAGGTTTCTCACTCAACGTCTAGTGACAGAAAATCTTTCTGAGTGTTTTGGCGTTGAGTAAAGGTTGCTCACTCAACGCCTAGTGATAGAAAATTTGTCTAAGTGTTTTGGCGTTGAGTGAATCTTACTCACTCAACGCCTATACTAATGTTGCTTAATTTTGTCTGAGTCTACATATGGCTGACGTCAGCATGAGTCAGCAAAAATCAACAAAGTCAACACAGTTCAAATTTATTGCAGGAAAGAGGGAAAATGTCATTGATGGCGCTGATACTCACATATATAAATATAACCACTGAGCTCGTCATTAATAAGCAGAGAATAGTAAGAACGAGATCGCGCTTGATTTTGCGGTTATGGTTTTCTAACCGCTGCGACTAAGGAATTTGGTTCTGTGCAGGTTGTGCGGCTAACACCAGGCGGCTATGCGACTAGCGGGAACGTTGGTGTGGAACAGTTCGGGGATACAGTTAGAAGTTAGCAGCAGGTCGCAGTCTTGAGGCTTGGTCTCTTCCTCGGATAGTTGCGGATAAGCGGAGCAGTTCGCATGGTCAATCAGCGGGTTCTGTTCCTGGCTCGGCAGTTGCAATAACAATAGTCTGCACGGTTAGGCGGCTTTGGCGGTCTTGGCGGACTCAGCTGGCGAGTAGGCGGTTTGTGCGGTTACTGGAATAAGTCCGCGCGGTAAAAATCTTGTTGTTATTTTTTGGTTCCCCAAGTACATTGTAAAAAATCATGTCTTACGATGTATGTCTCGACCTGTAATATAAGTTAATTCCAATTGGAATCTCTTGTGCCACTGTTGTTGTTGTCTTTTACTTGGCCTTGGTTGTGATTGAGTGTTCCTTCGACCTTGTTAGCTCCCGCTTCAGAAATTTTTACATGATCGACATGGGTGAAGGGGCGGCAACAGTCATCTTTTTCGCAAGCTTGGTGCTCCCGCTGCAGCAGAGGAAATCCATCTTCGTCCACTGTGGCTCCATTTTTTATCCCTTTTCCCTTTTTTTCTCAGTTTCTCCTCTCAAGGCGTCATGGGCTTCTGCGCAATATCGATGGAGTAGAGGATTGCTTTGTTCTTCTCCACACAACAACACGATGGAGTTGGGCGGTTGCAACCTTGCTATGCATTTTAATTGCGCTAAAAATGAATGAAGCATTCCAACATGTGGTGAGCATATTAATAAATCATTATAACAAACATGTGGTGAGCATATGTATGAAGCATTATATCAAACATGTGGTGAGTATATTACAAGAAAGCGACAGGATCACGGGCACAAAAACGGACACTTTAATGATTGCATAAAACAGGAAAAAAGGCGTCTGGTTCTTTAAAGTTTGAAGATTACTTGTATAAAACAGAGGATGAAAAGATAAACAGACACTTTAATTCATCTCGACATTCTATAATTCTGGTGTAGCCCGAAGAGATGGTTTAGCCGCCCGCGGTGAGGAGTGGACGGCAATGCAGGCGCTCGTATTTGCGGAGATGTATGGGAGGAAGAGGAAAAGGCAGAAGCTCTGGTACTCTGGCCACTGGCTCAAAATGAAATGATTGAAGGGGAGGGGCAATGCACAGGGCTACCATTAGAGAGGAGATTTTGACTATTTGGTACTATTTTGATTTTTTTAGGATTGCAAATATCAACATGCCGACTGCTAATATAAATGTCCTTGTTTTTTTATTTATTTGAGTAATAAATGTACAAGCATTATTACATATTACTTTGAGAATATTAACAATCAAAGACTACATTTTTTGGATCCGGATCTCCTGGAGTTCGTACGGAAAACTCTAGGGTGGAGTTCGTACGGATAACTCCAGGGGGGAGTTTGATCCAACGCACGAGAGCGATTCATCTCGTCAATTCTATGACGAGATGAATCCAGGCGCTAAAAGATTAAAAATGAAGAGTAAAAAGTAATAAAAATATTTTTTAAAAACGTGAAATCTCGTGCGTTGGATTTCAATCCAACGCGCGTTGGATTTCAATCGAACGTGCGAGATGGATCGAACTTCACCCTGAAGCTATCCGTACGAACTTCAGGGGATCCAAATTCATATTCTTTAGCAACAATCAAATAATAATCCGCCCTCCCGCCGGCCTCGCCGCGGGAGGCCGCGGTCGGCCTGGCCGGGCGCGCCGCGTCAGGCCACGCCGGCCTCACCGCGGCAGGCCGCGGCCGGCCTGGCCTGGCACGCCGCTGCAGGTCGCGGCTGTCCTCGCCGCGGCAAGACGCGGCCGGCCTGGCCGGCGTCGCCACAACAAGTGGCGGCCAGGTCACAGCAGGCCGCCGCCGCCTGCCGACGGTTCGGCCACCCCCGCCGCCGGCCACTTGGCCGACCTCCTCCGTCCCCGTGGACGACCTCCCCACCATCCGATCGAGGGGAGGCTCTCATCGTCGTCCGATCAAGAGGGTAACCGCTCACTAACCCGCTACTTTAGTGGTGGGGTCTGCCATGATCCTCCCCTGGAGGCTATAAAAGAGACCACAGGGGCTCTTCATTCTTCACATTTTCTCTTCTCTGGGTTGCCTTCTTCTTCCTCAGGAGAGAGCTCGTCTGCCTCCTCCCCTGAGTCGGTCTCCTGTCGCCGTGAACCACCGGCGGCCACCAGCGCTCCACCAACACGCCACCTGCAAGAAAACGCTCAAGTCCCCAAAAAGCAAAAGGAAGAAAGCAACTGTCGCCAGCAAGTATACGCGGCCGCAAGCGCCAGAGCATCAGGATCATCCCATGCATTTCAACACCCAAGTGACTCCAGCGGCGTAGTCTGTTACCCGTCGGGAACCATAGTCTCTCTCCCCCAAGTTGTAACGCGAGCTGCATGTCACCCTGATTCTCCAACACGATGTAATCACCGGAATCTAGTGGAATTTGATCGGCACAGACCCGGTCACGCAGTTTTTTACCCATTTAAGTGATTTTTTCACGTCATCACATTTTGTGTCAACTTTTTATTTTCATTGACCGTGTGCGCGCTCGACCGCCTCGTGAGGTAAGACGGTTCGAACAAATCCGATCCAGCCGGGGCATCGAGTTAGTCTGCAACACTACTAAATAATAAACAATGCTCACACACGGTAAAAATCGAACCCAATACCTCTCAATCATTAGACCTCAGCTTACCCATCTAGATCAAGTCTCATCGACGATACCATCTTCATTTATTAGAAGCAGATTCTTACAAATTTTAAAAACGCCATTGAAAAAAAACTGAGAATAATCAACAGAAGCTTTCATTATCGTTGCCAAGGAGAATAGATTTCGCACAATAACATTAAGCGGCTGTTAACCGCAACCTGTTTTCTGTTAGTCGCACCCAAAATCTTATTATTTTTTGGGCTTCTTTCAAATACGTCAATGGAGAATAGAGTTCGCACAACAACAGTAGGCGATTGTTAAGCGCAACCTGTTATCGGTTAGTCGCACCCAAAATCTTATATTTTTTTGGGCTTCTTTCAAATACGTCATGTACATACAATTTCAGAAAACGTGTTCAGCACGGAAGTTATAGATCCCGACGAGATCTACAACTTTTGTGCGGAACCCTTTTCCTGAAATTGCATGTACAAGGCGTATTTCTGAAAGACGCAAAATCTTAGAATATTTCCAAAGTACGGCTTTTACATGCACTTTTACGAAAAGTGCTCAACACGAAAGTTGTATATCTCGACGAGATCTGCAACTTTCGTGTTGAGCACTTTTCTTAAAATTGCATGTACAAAGCGTATTTCAAAAAGATGCGAAAAGTAATGAGATTTTACGGTGCGACTATCCAATAACAGGTTGCCAGTATCCTGCGTGGCTCATTGGCTCCATATACAGGATTTATCACATGAGAAATTATTACTATTATTTTTATATGTTACTTTGCATGATCTAATAAATAAATTAATATTTTAAGTTAAGCTTTTGCAAAATACTCTTTAAAAAAATTTTTGAACTTCAAATTAATGAAACCACGTAAAGCTCTCTTTATTAATCTTATCAATGAAGAGGAACGGTAAATAAATCCGATATCTTCCTACATGCAGCCAAATAACCAGCAGGGTTTAATATTTTTCATAACATTTTTACTTGTTTATTTGGGCATTTGTGCTCTACTTTTGGTGAAAGAAAATGCTACCACAAAAATTAATTTGAACACCAATTCAGATAACCGCTAAACAATCATTATTTTAACAACTTTGAGGTTGCGCCCATTTGCTCTTATGTCCTACGCGTCAAATTTTTTTGTGCCTGTAATGCACGGGAAGGAGCCTGAGGAAAATGTAAATTTCTCCCAAGTTCTCTTCATTGTGCAGGAATTGAGATGCAAGAATTGAAATTGACTTCAATTTTAATTCTCGTAAAAATTGAAATTGAAGTCCAATTCAATTATGTTGTTCGGCTGTATGCGAGAATTCAATCACTATAATTGGAATTAGTAATTCCACTATTCGACTGTATATTAGAATTTTATGTCTGGGCGTGAATTTTTCCGTCCAGGTGAATTTTTCGCCCGGTCGTGCATTTTTCGTCGCGACATGCATTTTTAGCCCGAACGCGCATTTTTCTGCCCCGGCTCGCATTTTTTCGCCCCGGCGCGTATTTTTTCGCACGGGAGCGCAATTTTCGCCCGGTCGCGCATACTTCCGCCCGGGCACACATTTTTCCCCCTGACGCGCATTTTTCGTCCGGACGCACGCTTATTTTTTTCCGGGGCGTGCTCATTTTTCTCATGCGCGCACTTTTTGCCCGGGCGCCCACTTTTCGCCCGGGTGCCCAATTTTCGCCCGGAACTAATTTTTTTCGCCCGGGCACATTTTTTTCGCTTGGGTGTAGGTTTTTTCACCTGTGGGCAAATTTTTCACCCGGGTGCATTATTTCGTCCAGGGTAGATTATTTTGCAGGGTGGAATTTTTTGGCCCAGGCTTGATTTTTTCGCCCGGGAGCGAATTGTTCGCACGGGAGCGAATTGTTTGCCCGATCGCGATATTTTCGTCAGGAGACAAAAATACGTTAGGGCAAAACTGGGCCTGGGCGAAAAAAACGCGCGCAGGAGATAAAATCACTCCCGTGCGAAAAAAATCGCAGTTGGGCGATAAAATCGCGGCCGGGCGAATAAATCGCATCCAGGCGAAAAAAAATCTCGGTCGGGTGAAAAATTCTCTTTCGGGACAAAAAATTACAGTCGGCCAAAAAATCCGCACCCTGCCGAAAAAATAGGGTTCGGACAAAAGATTTGCGCCCAGGTGAAAAAACTGCGCCCGGGGAGAAAATTTGTGCCCAGGAGACAAAATTGCCCGGGGAAAAAATGCGCCCGGGAGAAAAAAAACGCGCCCGGGCGAAAAATTTGCACCCGTGTAGAAAAATTCGCTCCCGGGCATAAAAGTGCGCCCAAGCGAGAAAATACGTTAGTGTGGAAAAAATCGAGCCCGGACGAAAAAGTTGCGTTCAAGTGAAAAATGCAAGCCCGTGCGAAACATTTGCGCACGAGCGAAAAAAGTGCGTCCGGTCGAAAAATTCCCGCCCGAGAAAAAAACGTGCCCGGGACAAATATTCGCGTCCGAGCGAAAAAAATTTGCGTCCCGTCGAAAATTTGCTTTTTGGCAAAAAATGTGACCCAAGCGAACAACATAAATGAGTGTCATGGTCTTTCTGAGAGAGTAGGGGGTGCACTGGTATGATATGGGTGGTAATTGTGAATGAATAACTCATGAGAACAGAATTGAGGGAAGCATGTTTAATTTATAAATTTCTATGGGAAGTGAAATGAATTTCAATTCCAAGGTATTTTTATGCTCGTCCAACGCTGGAAGTAAAATCCAATTCCAACACTCTAATTCCGACCTAACGAACGGGCCCCTATGTTTTTATTTTTCACAAAATAAATCATGAAATATTGATCCATGTATTTTTTACGCTCATTTGAAGTACCCATATGATTATTTTGAGATGAAAATACAAATATAAATTTTTTTTTAACTATTTTTACAATAATTTACAACTAAAATATAATCTATTTTTAGAGTGATAAAATACAGTTAAATTTTTGTACTATAAAAAACTCGCACAATTTTTTTTGTTCCTTGCACGCACCAAAAAATTCCCCCCAGAACACTTTCGTTTGATTTCTCTCCCGATTCCGTCCGGTGCCGCAGCTCCCTCTCCGCTCACACCCTTCTAGCCCTAAATCATCTTCATTCCCTCGCCATTTTTTTGTTCCTTGGACTTCAAGGGTTTCATATGGACTTGTTTGGTCATATGTCAATTCAAAGTCTAGGTAGGAAAGTCTACACCCTTGTGTTTGTTGATGACTTTTCTAGATTTGTTTGGGTGTTCTTCCTTAAGAGAAAGTATGAAACCTTTGAAGTCTTCAAGACTTTTATCAAGCAGATACAGAATGAAGTAGACAGTACTATGGACAAAATCAGAAGTTACCATGGAACTGAGTTTCAGTGTACAAGCATGACAAAGTTCTGTGAAGAGCATGAGATTCACCTAGAATTCTCCTCTCCTAGAATACCCCAACAAAATGGAATTGTTGTAAGGAAAAATAGAACTCTCATGGAGGCTAGTAGGACCTTATTAAGTGACACATCTCTCTCAGAATATTTTTGGGTTGGGGCAATAAACACTGCATGTCATGTCCTTAGCAGAGCTTATATCACCAAAAGCCACAAAAAGACTCCCTGTGAGATCTTGAAAGGCAGAAAACCAAATTTATCCTACTTCAGAATTTTTTGTAGCGAGTGCTATGTAATGAACAATGGAAAGTCCTATGTAACTAAGTTTGTTGCCAAATCCTATGAAGGGATCTTTATTGGGTACAACAACAATAGTAGGGCATATAGGATCTACAACTTGACAAGTCATGTTGTAGAAGATTCAATTCATGTTATCTTTGATGAATCAAACATGATTAACTGTGAGCTGCCTAGCTCCTCTTCTAGTTCTACAGGCATAGAGGAGGTTATGGACAAGCTTACCATCAAGGAAGATGATCAAGCAGTCAAAGATAAGAGAAAAGATGTGTGTTGTCTAGAGGGAGCTCAAAACTCACCCGTTGAGGATGAAGAACAGTCAGCTGAAGACAATGAAGAACAACAAGCTGAGGTTAGATTGGTTGCAGCTGTCAGGCATCTAAGGGATCATCTAGCACACCAAATCATTGGTGAGACAAGCCAAGGAGTACTGACTAGAAGTAAGAGTATCAACACAACACTCTACTCAAATTTCCTATCACAAGTAAAGCCCAAGAAGTTTGAAGAGGCAATCAAAGACCAATTCTGGATTGGAGCAATGCAGGAAGAACTGAACCAGTTCAAGATATGTAAAGTCTGGAAGCTGGTTCTCAGACCTAAGGGACATAATATCATAGAAACTAAGTGGATCTACATGAACAAGTTAAATGAGAATGTCATTATTTTCAAGAACAAAGCTAGACTGGTGGCTAAAGGATACAAGAAAGAAGAATGGATATATTTTGACCAGACATTTGCCTTATTAGTCAGATTGGAAGTAATAAGACTCTTCCTTGCATTTGTTGTCTATCAGTGATTCAAAGTCTACCAAATGGATGTGAAGTCGGTCTTTCTAAATGGGGACTTAAAAGAGGAAGTATATGTAGAATAGTCATCAGGTTTGGTTGACTCTAACTCTCATAATTTTGTTTATAGGCTTAGAAAAGCTCTATATGGGTTGAAGCATGCCCCTAGAGCATGGTATGAGACTTTGTCTAGTTTTCTCATTGAGAACAAATTCTCAAGGGGGAAATAGATAAGACCCTATTCCTAAGGAAATCTAAGGGCAGGATCATCTTATTCCAAATATATGTTGATGATATTATCTTTAGATATGTTGATGACAACCTTTGGAGGAAGTTTGCTAAACTTATGCAATTGAAGTTTGAGATTAGTAGTATGAGTGAGCTCAAGTTCTTCTTGGGTCTCCAAGTTAGACTGATGATGGCTTGTCCATATCCCAGTCCAGGTTCACCAGGGAGTTTGTTAAGAAATATGGAATGGAGAATGTCTCCACCATGAAAACTCTCATGGAGTCAAGTATGCATTTAAACAAAGATGAAGCAGGGAAACCTATTGATGAAACTTTATATAGAGGGATAATTAGCTCCCTTCTATACCTCGCTGCTAGTAGGCCTGACATCATATATGTTACATGTGTTTGTGATAGGTATCAGGCCTACCCTAAAGAATCTCACTACTCTGCTGTAAAGAGGATCTTGAGATATATTAAGGGCACACCAGATCTTAGCCAATGGTACCCTAGAAATATGGATTTTGAACTAACAGGGTATTCAGATGTAGATTTTGTAGGATGTAAAGAGGACAGAAAAAGCACTACAAGCACTTGTCAGTTCTTAGGAGAAAGACTAGTGTCTTGGAGAAGCAGGAAGCAAACAAGTATTGTTATATCAACTATAGAGTTAGAGTACATTTCAGCAGGTAGTTGTTGTGTCCAGTTGCTGTGGATTCCGCATCAGCTCCAGGATTATGACCTCAAGGTAAGTAGAACCCCACTTTATTGTGATTGTACTAGTGTCATTTCTATTGCTAGGAATCATGTCTCAAATAGTGGGACTAAACATATATAAATTAGATATCATTTTATTAGAGAGCATGTAGAAAAGGAAGATATCATTCTTGAGCTTGTCCTCACAGACAAACAAATGGCTGACATCTTTACTAAGCCACTAGATGAAGTAAAATTCAACACCTTCAAGTTTGAGTTGGGTATGTTGAACCTAGTCGAGCTTCAGTCACTCCATATAGATTTATTTTTGGTGCAGGATATGTTCTTCTTGCAGGAGATGAATACCTTAAGTGGTAAGAAGACCAAATTGACCATCAGTAAAATGATGGTAAAAGTGTCTCCTATTAAGGGGGAGCAAGTCCAGCAGCTACAAGAGCAGAATCAGCCTCATATAAAGAGGTAGCTAGCAGTTGTACCAAAGGTATCAACTGCAATTAGATAGGGGGTAGAAATACATCAAAACAAGTCAGCTCTTCCATGACTATTCTTCAGAAGTCAAAAGGGGGGAGATAAAGAAGGAATTAAGTGGCATATCAAATTAGCATCATCAAGTGTGGCATCAGAGCTTGATCAAGTGGTATCACACAAGTGGATTAAGGGGGAGAAAGAAATGTTGCTATGATCAAGTGGTATCAGATTCAGGGGGAAAAAGAAATGCTCCCATGCAGCATTAAAGCGGTATCACACAACTTGCAGCAAAATAGGGGGAGCAGGTGATGCTCACCAAACAGTCAGGCAATGTGGTAACCTTCCAAGATCTGCTCTGTTATAATAGTATATTTAATTGTTGCATATGTTGTGTGTGTCATTGACTAAGAAATGTGAACAATTTGAATAAAGGTTTTAACTTCTTCAAATATGGGGATATTGTTGTACAACCCCGTATTTGCCCCTGTATAGTTTTAAGCTTTTGGGAGATTTTGCACTCTCGGTGGCCGATTTTGCCTCTAGCTTGGAAACATACTAGTAGGGGGAGGAAAAATCTACCTCTCCCCAGTGGCCCTCTTTTGGGGGGCGGGTGCGACAGGTTGGCTAACTCCAGCCCCCGTCCCTGTAGGTGCTTGGCGGCCTGGTGGGGCGAGACCGGCCGGGGGCCGGGGTCTCGCCCCTGCCCCTTCTAGCCTGGCGGCCTGGTGGGGCGAGACCGGCCGGGGGCCGGGGTCTCGCTCCTGCTCCTTCTAGCCTGGCGGCCTGGTGGGGCGAGACCGGACGGGGGCCGGGGTCTCGCCCCTGCTCCTTCTAGCCTGGCGGCCTGGTGGGGCGAGACCGGCCGGGGGCCGTGGTCTCGCCCCTGCTCCTTCTAGCCCGGCGGCCTGGTGGGGCGAGACCGGCCGGGGGCCGGGGTCTCGCTCCTGCTCCTTCTAGCCTGGCGGCCTGGTGGGGCGAGACCGGCCGGGGGCCGGGGTCTCGCCCCTGCTCCTTCTAGCCTGGCGGCCTGGTGGGGCGAGACCGGCCGGGGGCCGGGGTCTCGCCCCTGCTCCTTCTAGCCTGGCGGCCTGGTGGGGCGAGACCGGCCGGGGGCCGGGGTCTCGCCCCTGCTCCTTCTAGCCTGGCGGCCTGGTGGGGCGAGACCGGCCGGGGGCCGGGGTCTCGCCCCTGCTTCTTCTAGCCTGGCGGTCTGGTGGGGCGAGACCGGCCGCGGGCCGGGGTCTCTCCCCTGCTCCTTCTAGCCTGGCGGCCTGGTGGGGGGAGACCGGCCGGGGGCCGGGGTCTCGCCCCTGCCCCTTCTAGCCTGGTGGCCTGGTGGGGCGAGACCGGCCGGGGGGCCGGGGTCTCGCCCCTGCTCCTTCTAGCCTGGCGGCATGGTGGGGCGAGACCAGCCGGGGGCCGGGGTCTCGCCCCTGCCCCTTCTAACCTGGCGGCCTGGTGGGGCGAGACCGGCCGGGGGTCGGGGTCTCGCCCCTGCTCCTTCTAGCCTGGAGGCCTGGTGGGGCGAGACCGGCCGGGGGCCGGGGTCTCGCCCCTGCTCCTTCTAGCTTGGCGGCCTGGTGGGGAGAGACCGGCCGGGGGCCGGGGGCCGGGGTCTCGCCCCTGCCCCTTCTAGCCTGGCGGCCTGGTGGGGCGAGACCGGCCGGGGGCCGGAGTCTCGCCCCTGCTCCTTCTAGCCTGGCGGCCTGGTGGGGCGAGACCGGCCGGGGGCCGGGGTCTCGCCCCTGCTCATTCTAGCCTGGCGGCCTGGTGGGGCGAGACCGGCCGGGGGCCGGGGTCTCGCCCCCTGCCCCTTCTAGCTTGGCGGCCTGGCGGGGCGAGACCGGTCAGAGGCCGCGGTCTCGCCCTTGCCCCCCCCCCCCCCTGCAGTTTTACCTTCTTGCCCTCGGGTGAATTCCCCCTTTACCCCCCGACGTGGCTTTTCTCTATTGGCCCGAGGCCTTTTGGCCGTAGGGGTATTTTGGTCATTTTCACCCCCAGGACTTGGAAAAACTATAAATAGACCCCCTTGGGTGCCTTGGAGAGGATCCTTTTCTTAGCTTCCTCCTCCCTTAGCTTCTTCTTGGTTGAGTAGAGAGAGCTCTCCAAGGCACCTAGCCTAGCCCTTTGGTGAGGGAGGGGAAGAATCAGGTAGCCTTCCGGTGTGAGGTGGGTGGACCTCCGCGCTAGAGCCGAGGGTCTGTTCATAGTCTCCTAAGTCTCCGGTCCGTGACGTTCTCTCGAGTGTAGTAGGTGTGAGGTCACCCCTTTCAGGGACCCCGAACTCCACAGAGGTCAAATTTGGCTTCAACACTTTTGGTGCGGTGAGCGTGGAGAGTGACCAGCACAGAAGATCTCGGGAGAGAGTCATGACGGGAGGTCAGGGAGGTAGTGATGATCTCGGCGAGCTCCCTAGCTCAGGACCCTTTGTGGGGAGGCAAGAGTTCATGGCCTCCATCCAGGGTATCATGGAGATGCTGCGAAGCATTGCTCCTCAGGGTGGCAGCTCCACCCCGACCCCCCAGGAGCTAGCTCCCCCCCTCGACGAGTCGACTCCCAGGGGTCTAGGTGAGATGACCCCAGCGGGGGGGAGAAGGAAGTGCACCAGGAAGAAGGCCCGGGAAGGAGAGGATGGGAGATGGGGTCGAGCGAGACCTCACCGGTCGGGAGCTGTTTTCCAGCCCGGCGAGTGCCAACCTCCCAGGCGAGCAGGTCGCGCGAGTGGAGGTGGCGAGACCACCCCTTAGGGGGTCACCCTTCAGCGAGCTGATCATCTCAGCTCCCGTTCCCGAGGGGTTCAGAGAGCCAGACATGGCTTACTATACGGGGAAGGATGACCCCGTCCAGCATCTGCAGTGGTTCGAGGATGCCGTATCCATCAGACCGATGACGGATGCCTTCAAGTGTCGCCTCTTTGCGATCACGCTGAAGGAGAAGGCAAGGGACTGGTTCCATCAACTCCCTCCGAGGTCGATCTATGGGTTCGAGGACTTGAGCCGAAGCTTCCAGCTCCGCTTCTCCACCTCCAAGAAGCGGAAGAGGAGTCCTGAGTCCATATTCCTGATAAGGCAGGGGGGCGAGGAGTCGTTGGCCCACTACGTTGACCGGTTCCAAGAGGAGATCCTGGAGGTCCAGGAGATGCCAGGGTATTGTAACGTCCCGAATCGCTCTAGGCCCCTAGTGTGTGTGTTTTTGAGTCAGGAGGGTTGACTCGAGTCCTGAGAAGTGCAGGGAATTGGAATGCACTTGTGGAGAAGTGGAGAAATCAGTATAAAAAGACACGAGTAGTGACACGGGTAGTGACACGGGTAGTGACACGGGTAGCGACACGGGTAGCGACACGGGCGTGTCCCTACCCGTGTGCGTCGAGTTGAGCTCGACGAGCCGTGTCGAGATCGTCGAACTGTGTCGACACTAAGCGACACGGGTAGTGACACGGCCGTATCCCTACCCGTGTGCGTCGAGTTGAGCTCGACGAGCTGTGTCGAGATCGTCGAACTGTGTCGACACTAAGTGACACGGGTAGTGACACGGCCGTGTCCCTACCCGTGTGCGTCGAGTTGAGCTCGACGAGCCGTGTCGAGATCGTCGAACTGTGTCGACACTAAGTGACACGGGTAGTGACACGGCCGTATCCCTACCCGTGTGCGTCGAGTTGAGCTCGACGAGAAAATTCGAGATGCAACCCGAGAAGGACATGGCCAAGGACACGGCCAGGCACACGGCCGTGTCATGTGGACACGGGTCGGGACACGGGCGTGTCCCTACCCGTGTCAAGTATTAAACCGACATGGAAACTGTCGTTGCCGCTTCGCCAGGAAGGACACGGTAAGGACACGGCCGTGTCCCTACCCGTGTCACATTTTATATATAAGGGGGAGAGAAAACCCTAGCCGTTTTCATTCTCATTCTTCCCCTATTTTCTGTGAGATCTCCTGTGAGAGGGAAAACTGCAGGAGCAAGTTCTACCGAAGGAGATCCGCCATCGCCGTGAAAGAGAAAATGCCGCCAAGGAGAACTACGAGATCCATGGCCGAAATGATGGTACCGCTGGAGCCAATGTGAGTTTCCTACCCTCTCCCTTGGTGCTAGATCTTAGATATTTAGGAGAGACATCGTTTCAAGAGAGCTTGATGGAGAGGAGAAGATTTCTAGGTTGGCCATGCTAGGATTTGAATCCTAGATTTTAGATCTCTTCAACCCTTCCCCTTTTCTTCAATACGACGATGGGTGAATGGTTTCGTGAGGAGTTTTGGCTTCTTGAGGGTGAATAAGGGAGGAGGTTTTTCTGGAATGATTTGGGAAGAATCGCCTTGAGAAGGAAGATGAACCGATGCCGTTCATTCCGCCTTAAGATGCGTGCAGAATTTGTATTCTGCGCGCAGCGAACTTCGTGACCATTTTTATGTATGTTATGGCCAGATCTGGGCTTTCGGCTTAACATGAAAGTCGAATCCCTTGGAAATACCTTTCCAACGAATGGTTGCACGACTTCTGGCGAAGTCTGTAGCCACGGTAAAGTCTAAACGAAAATGGTGTTCAAAAAATCTTGTATGCAGAAACTGTGTTCTGTACGCAGCGGACTTCAAGTCCGATTTCAAATAGGATATTGTCAAATCTGGATTGAGCTCTGAATATGAAAGATGTAGTCCATGAAAATACCTTTCCAACGAGGGGTTACACGACTTCACCGGATTCCTGTAGCCTCGGAAATCTCCGGTCGAAGTTGCTGTCCAGATTCAACCTGCGCCTAAATTCTGGGCTTAATGAAAGATGGATTTTGATTCGGTGGAATTAATAATGCATGATACTTGCCTTAGATGAACCCTTATGATTAATCAGTTGTTGCATGATTGAAGTTGCTTATTAATCAGATTTCATATTATCAAATTGTGAAATAATCTTATTTAAACGAATCGAATTGGTAGGAATTGAAAGATTGATATTGTGCACTTCATGTTTAAATTATGACATTATCAAATGAAAAGTGAGATAGATCTTTATATGTGCATCATGTTTATATTACATTGTCATCATTTGGAAAGTCATATAGATGAATAGATTATGATCATGGACATGTTTGATTAATGAAAAGAGTCCTGTAGTCCAATACTTAGAGAGTCGTCTCCCTACGGGTAGTATTGTGAAGGATGTAAGTGCGGTGTTGACCGTCACTTGTTTTGGTTGTGTTGAGATAAGGTGTGGATGGATGGTTGGGCTGTGTCCTCGTGTTTACTTCTGAGGCCCCTTCCATGATATGTTGATGTGGTATTTGCATGTGGTGTGAGTCGACATGCGGTGTCGTAATCCTGGGTTAAGGATAGTGTGGCAGGTCTACGGGCTCGCCAGTCGTCACACCGACGGGAGTTGGCAGTTAGACTTGGTCGGTTTGGGCTGTGTCCTCGGTGTTCACGTCCCGAGGCCCCTCCGACCATGTGAACGGTTGGGCTGTGTCCTCGTGCTTTCTTCCGAGGCCCCTTCCGGGTCACGCAAGGCCAGTTCGGGCTGTGTTCTTGGTGCACATCTACCCAAGACCCCGCTGGGCCATAGTACGCATGGGCTCCGCTGTTGTGTTCTTAGCGTTGAGGCGTACGGAGGCCTAGGTGAAGTAGTGTGATACCCGCCTAGTAGTAGAAGTGCCCGTTCTACTGTCACCGCCTGGCCACGGCGGCTGATGCCTGAGAGGTTAGCTACCTGCTCGAAAAGTGGGAGCTATAGTCTGTGTCGACATAGCAATTGCATGGGTGTGCATGAGTGAGTCATTGCATAGCATTCATAGCATTTCATATCATTGCACCACAAGATCCTCATCGTATAAGTTTGTATGGGCACTCTTATACGATGAGTTACTTTTATGTAACCCGATCCTTAACTTATAAGTTTGTATAGGCATTCTTATAAGTTAAGTTACTTTCCTGCTGTTACTTATACTTGCTAGTTTAGTGTAGCTTTTACTTAAATGCTGATTATGATGTTGTTACTCTTACACTACTGTCACCTGCTTGTACTTCCTTTACTTGCATACTTGTTATATACTATACTCTTGTTCCTTTTCTCCGCCCGGTGCCGAGGAGTCGCCGGGGGAGCGGATGTGAAACCACTTAGTCGTTTCGACTAACGGTTGCTACGTCTTCCTTTTTAGGAGGTCACGCCGCAGGTAGAGCAGCCGCAGACTACGCAGCAGGACAGCCAGGCCAGGGAGATAGGGCCTGAAGTGACGGTGCCATCGATGCCGTCGGTTACCGATGTTAGTTCTATTACTCTATTGTAGCCCGTTTGGGCAATGTTTAGCTGTACTCTGATATATTGTAGAAGCATGTTTTAGCTTCTATTTATTGATGTATTTGGACATTATACCTTAGTGTGGATTTTGACTTCTCTTGCTTATTTATTTGGTTGGGTTGGCATGATATATTGATATTGTTGTAGCCGGCGGAATAGGTGACTTGTGGTACAGGTTAGCCCGTGTGCTAACGTTACCGCAAGGCGGCTGTTCCGGGCATAAGACTCCCTCTTCGTGCCGTGCTTTGGGATCCGGGGAGGGGGGTCTTACAAATGGTATCAAAGCGACGATCCTCAACTAAGAAGTCATTCAACAATGGTGTCACCCCCGTTTGGTTAGTCAGTTTGGGGACAAACTGACTTAGCGGAAGCAGTGGTGTGCCCATATGTAATTCACATTAAGTTTGTCCAACTTTGACCTTATGTTTAGCCAACCTGACCACAAATTTGTCGTGTATGTGTAGGTTCCACTGCATGTTGAGCCGATGGGAGGTACTCATACCCCTCCCATACCCACTCAGTTCGAACAGTCTGAGTTGGGGCAGACGCTCACCGCCATTCTTGATGTTTTTAAGGCACAGCAGGCTCCGGTGCAACAACAGGCCCCGAGCTCCAACTGGCTGAGCACCTTCCGGGCTCTCTCCCCTCCCGTCTACCTTGGGACGGAGTCAGCCGTACGTACAGAGGAATGGCTAGACACGATACAGGAGTTGTTGGCCGGTATCCGTTGCCCAGCCAACATGGCAGTGACATTGGCAGTGTCCGTCTTGGACTTACATGCGAAGAGGTGGTGGAAGTCCTCATGGGCTCTACCTTCCAAGGCCGGATCTACACAGAGATAAGTTGGAATGAATTCTCGGTGTTTTCTTGGAGCACTTTATCCCTACATCGGCCCGAGATGAGCTTGAGCAGAGGTTCCTTCTACTAAAGCAGGGATCAAAGTCAGTTACAGAATACCAGCGGGAATTCCAGCATCTCGCAAGGTTTGCGGGCTCTTATGAGTTGGATGACAGAGGTTATGCCAAGCGCTTCTATAAAGGGCTGCGAGATCTCCTAAGGCAGTCCCTTTTGTTTATAGCGGATGGTATCTTGGCGGAGATCATTGATATGGCGAAAAGATTGGAGGCGGACCACCTGGGATGCAGTAAGAGGCCTGCGGAGGACGTGATGGAAGCCGCCCAAGTAATAGAAGGAGACGGGACTTCAGAGGAGGAAGAGGTTATCAAAGAGGTGGAGGGCGTGTCCACCGAAACTATAGGGTGGAGCATCCAGTTCCGCAGCCGCCTGCGTTGCCTCCACCCCCACAGCCTCAGCGATTTCAACAACCTGAAGGGAGTCGTGGTCTGGTGTGCTTCAAATGCAACCAGCCGGGCCACATCTGGCGTTTTTGCCCGCAGCTATATGGGAACGCCCCTCCTGCTCTCCCTCCTGCTCTCCCTCCTGCTCTCCCTCCAGCAGCTCCACGAGGGCGGGGATATATGCGTGGTCGAGGACGAGGACCGCCAAGAGGAAACCCCGGACCGGTCCGGGATCAGGTGTACGCGCTTGACATGGCGCAGGAACGGAACCCACAAGATGTGATTACAGGTATGATTTAATTAATTTACATATTTGCATGGTCTAACTTGAATTGATTAGAACTTACTAGCCACTAGCAATAAGTTTTGGTTGTTGGTACTTAGGCACCGTGATTATTGGCGGGAAGACAGTCTATGCGCTGTTCGATACCGGTGCCTCACACTCCTTTGTGTTCGAGGATTTCATAAAAGATATGGGGGATGTACAGTACTTCACTGGCATAGCCCGACGTGTACGCCTTCCGGACGGCTCGGAGATGATCGCGACCGCTAAGTGCGAGTTGGAGTTATTTATTGATGGGAAAGCCTTTGATACACCGGCCACAGTTCTGAGAATGCCGGAGTTCGACATCATTTTGGGCATGGCATGGCTGGACTGGCACTTCGCGAGGATCGACTGCGCGGAGAAGCGGATCTATTTGAGACATGGAGACTCTAACGTCATCTTCCAAGGTATTGGCTTCGGGCCACGTATGATATTATCTTCTATTCAGGCTGTAAAGGCTCATATGAAGGGGGATGAGGTCTTCATGATCTGGTTCGAGTTGAAGGAGGAAGCGTTGGAATTAAAGGATGTACGAGTTGTGCGGGATTTTCCCGAGGTATTTCCTGAGAAGCTACCAGGATTACCTACGCATAGACAGGTTGACTTCCAGATCAATCTAGTACCAGGTGCCAAGCCTGTATCCAAGGCTCCGTACAGAATGGCTCTGAAAGAACTCGCGGAGTTTAGAGTTCAATTGCAAGAACTGGTGGATTCAGGGTTCGTTCGCCCAAGTTCATCACCATGGGGAGCCCCTGTGCTGTTCGTGAAGAAGAAGGATGGAACACTGCGATTGTGCATAGATTATCGGGAACTCAATCGGTTGACGGTGCGGAACACTTATCCGCTACCGCGGATCGATGAGTTGTTCGATCAACTAGTGGGAGCACATTGGTTTTTCTAAATTGGATTTGCGCTCCGGATACTATCAGTTGAGGATACATGAGGGGGATATTCAGAAAACAGCCTTCAGTTCGAGATATGGTTTGTATGAGTTCACAGTAATGCCGTTTGGGCTCACAAATGCCCCTTCGGCCTTCATGAGTTTGATGAACAAGGTGTTTGAACCGTATTTAGACATCTTCGTCATTGTTTTCATCGACGACATCTTGGTCTACTCAAAGACGGAGGAGGAGCATGTCGAGCACCTGACCTTGGTTTTGAAGAAATTGAAGGAGCATGCCTTGTATGCCAAGTTTAGCAAGTGTGAATTCTGGCTTAAGGAGGTAGCCTTCTTGGGGCATGTGATCAGTGGAGCAGGGTTAGCAGTGGATCCAGCAAAGGTGCGGGCCGTGAAAGAGTGGTCGCCCTTGAAGTCGGCGGCCGATGTACGAAGCTTTCTTAGACTTGCTGGCTATTACCGCAAGTTCGTGAAAGGATTTTCCAAGATTGCCCTTCCTCTTACCTCCTTGACGAAGAAGGGTGTGCCATTTGAGTGGACACCTCAATGTGAAGCGGCATTTCAAGAGCTGAAGGATAGGCTTACCTCCGCCCCCATCCTTGCACTTCCGTCGGGAAAGGAAGGATTCCAAGTTTACACGGACGCATCATATCAAGGGATGGGAGCAGTGCTGATGCAGCACGGGCATGTGATCGCTTATGCTTCAAGACAGTTAAAGAAACATGAAATCAATTACCCGGTTCATGATTTGGAGTTGGGAGCAGTGGTGTTCGCTTTGAAGGTCTGGAGGCATTATTTATATGGCGTCCACTGCGAGATCTTTTCCGATCACAAAAACTTGAAGTATGTTCACACTCAGAAGGAGTTGAACCTGAGACAACGGCGGTGGTTGGAATTTCTATGCGACTATGAGTTCACCATGAACTACCACCCCAGGAAAGCGAACTCGGTAGCCGATGCCCTGAGTAGAAAAGCGCCAGGCTGTAGCCCAGAGTCTCAGTTGATGAGTATGGAGTTGGCTCGGATGATCGAGGAGATGGAAATTACTCTAGTATTCAAGGCTCCTTCAGCAGAGTATGCGGAGTATTTGGCCAACATGAGCATAGTTTGTGATATCCGAGACTGGATTCGGGTGGAGCAAGGAATGGATGCGGCCTTGGCCCCGGCAATCAAGGCAATTGAAGATGGGAACTCCGATGAGTACACACTCAAAGACGGCCTCATTTATTTTCGTGGACGACTCTATATTCCCAAGGGCGGTAAAATTCGGGAGGATATCTTGAGAGAGGCACATTCCTCTCAATATTCAGTGCACCCGGGTATTGCTAAGATGTACGCCGGATTGCGGAAGACCATGTGTTGGCCGGGAATGAAGAAGGATGTTCGCTACTATGTTACACATTGCGAAGCTTGCCAAAGAGTGAAGGCTGAATGCAGGAGTCCCGGTGGTTTGTTGCAGTCATTGCCAATCCCCGAATGGAAGTTCGAGGACATCTCCATGGACTTTGTCCATGGGCTACCTCGCTCACGCTCCGGGAATGATTCAGTGTGGGTTATTGTTGATCGACTGACAAAGGTAGCCCGGTTCATACCAATGAAGAAGGAAGCACACGTGGATGTTTTGGTACGCCTTTTTGTGGAGCAATTTGTACGGTATCATGGCGTGCCCAAGACAATTGTCTCGGATCGGGATGGTCGGTTTACATCCAATGAGTGGAAGGCGGTACAGGCGTATTTGGGCTCACGCCTAACCTTTAGTACCGCATTTCATCCTCAGACGGACGGGCAGTCAGAGCGGACCATCAGAACACTGGAGGATTTATTGAGGTTATGTGTGCTGGATAGAGGAGAGCCGTGGGAAAGACTCTTGCCACTAGTGGAATTCTCCTATAATAATAGCCATCAGGCGAGCATCGGCATGGCGCCCCATGAAGCCCTTTACGGAAGAAGGTGCAGGACTCCCTTGTCTTGGGTGCAAGATGAAGATCCGAAGGCATTGGGAAACGAATACATAGATGATACTGATGCGGCGGTCAGATTGATACGGGATCGCATGTTGGAGGCTCAAAGTCGACAGGCGAAATATTACAATAAAAAGCACCGGATGGTGGAGTTCCAAGTGGGCGAAAAAGTGTTCCTCAAAATTCGGCCGATGCATGGAGTGTCGCGGGTGCGTGGAGTGAGAAAGCTCAGCCCAAGGTATGTTGGGCCTTATACTATATTGGAAAGGATTGGCCCGTTGGCCTATCGGTTGGAGTTACCACCGGAACTGGAAAATCTTCACGACGTGTTCCATGTATCGTCGCTTCGAAAAGCACTATTGCGGCCCGACCAATTTATTCCCACTACTAATGGTGCAGTGGCGTCAGATAGATCTGTGCGACTAGAGCCGGTGCGGATTGTTGACAGCGAGACAAGAACATTACGCCGCAAAAGTGTCCCCTTAGTGAAGGTGCTATGGTTGAATCATGGGAAGGAGGAGTACACATGGGAGCCAATGGATTTAATGCAGCAACGCTACCCGGAGTTGTTTGCTCAAGGTAATCTTATTTAAAAGCATATGTTAAATTTCCTGTTATGCTCTTCTCCACACAGCCTAAGCCTGATTTCGGGGACGAAATCTTTTATTTTGTTTATAGGATTTGTAACGTCCCGAATCGCTCTAGGCCCTAGTGTGTGTTTTTGAGTCAGGAGGGTTGACTCGAGTCCTGAGAAGTGCAGGGAATTGGACTGCACTTGTGGAGAAGTGGAGAAATCAGTATAAAAAGACATGAGTAGTGACACGGGTAGCGACACGGGTAGCGACACGGGTAGCGACACGAGCGTGTCCCTACCCGTGTGCGTCGAGTTGAGCTCGACGAGCCGTGTCGAGATCGTCGAACTGTGTCGACACTAAGTGACACGGGTAGTGACACGACCGTGTCCCTACCCATGTGCGTCGAGTTGAGCTCGACGAGCCGTGTCGAGATCGTCGAACTGTGTCGACACTAAGTGACACGGGTAGTGACACGGCCGTGTCCCTACTCGTGTGCGTCGAGTTGAGCTCGACGAGCCGTGTCGAGATCGTCGAACTGTGTCGACACTAAGTGACACGGGTAGTGACACGACCGTGTCCCTACCCGTGTGCGTCGAGTTGAGCTCGACGAGAAAAGTCGAGATGCAACCCGAGAAGGACATGGCCAAGGACACGGCCAGGCACACGGCCGTGTCATGTGGACACGGGTCGGGACACGGGCGTGTCCCTACCCGTGTCAAGTATTGAACCGACATGGAAACTGTCGTTGCCGCTTCGCCAGGAAGGACACGGGTAAGGACACGGCCGTGTCCCTACCCGTGTCACATTTTATATATAAGGGGGAGAGAAAACCCTAGCCGTTTTCATTCTCATTCTTCCCCTATTTTCTGTGAGATCTCCTGTGAGAGGGAAAACTGCAGGAGCAAGCTCTACCGAAGGAGATCCGTCATCGCCGTGAAAGAGAAAATGCCGCCAAGGAGAACTACGAGATCCATGGCCGGAAATGATGGTACCGCTGGAGCCAATGTGAGTTTCCTACCCTCTCCCTTGGTGCTAGATCTTAGATATTTAGGAGAGACATCGGTTCAAGAGAGCTTGATGGAGAGGAGAAGATTTCTAGGTTTGGCCATGCTAGGATTTGAATCCTAGATTTTAGATCTCTTCAACCCTTCCCCTTTTCTTCAATACGACGATGGGTGAATGGTTTCGTGAGGAGTTTTGGCCTCTTGAGGGTGAATAAGGGAGGAGGTTTTCTGGAATGATTTGGGAAGAATCGCCTTGAGAAGGAAGATGAACCGATGCCGTTCATTCCGCCTTAAGATGCGTGCAGAATTTGTATTCTGCGCGCAGCGAACTTCGTGACCATTTTTTTGTATGCTATGTCCAGATCTGGGCTTTCGGCTTAACACGAAAGTTGAAGCCCTTGGAAATACCTTTCCAACGAATGGTTGCACGACTTCTGGCGAAGTCTGTAGCCACAGGAAAGTCTAAACGAAAATGGTGTTCAATAAATCTTGTATGCAGAAACTGTGTTCTGTACGCAGCGGACTTCAAGTCCGATTTCAAATAGGATAATGTCAAATCTGAGTTGAGCTCTGAATATGAAAGATGTAGTGCATGAAAATACCTTTCCAACGAGGGGTCACACGACTTCACCGGATTCTTGTAGCCTCAGGAATCTCCGGTCGAAGTTGCTGTCCAGATTCAACCTGCGCCTAAATTCTGGGCTTAATGAAAGATGGATTTTGATTCGGTGGAATTAATAATGCATGATACTTGCCTTGGATGAACCCTTATGATTAATCAGTTGTTGCATGATTGAAGTTGCTTATTAATCAGATTTCATATTATCAAATTGTGAAATAATCTTATTTAAACGAATCGAATTGGTAGGAATTGAAAGATTGATATTGTGCACTTCATGTTTAAATTATGACATTATCAAATGAAAAGTGAGATAGATCTTTATATGCGCATCATGTTTATATTACATTGTCATCATTTGGAAAGTCGTATAGATGAATAGATTATGATCATGGACATGTTTGATTAATGAAAAGAGTCCTGTAGTCCAATACTTAGAGAGTCGTCTCCCTACGGGTAGTATTGTGAAGGGATGTAAGTGCGGTGTTGACCGTCACTTGTTTTGGTTGTGTTGAGATAAGGTGTGGATGGATGGTTGGGCTGTGTCCTCGTGTTTACTTCGGAGGCCCCTTCCATGATATGTTGATGTGGTATTTGCATGTGGTGTGAGTCGACACGCGGTGTCGTAATCCTGGGTTAAGGATAGTGTGGCAGGTCTACGGGCTCGCCAGTCGTCACACCGACGGGAGTTGGCAGTTAGACTTGGTCGGTTTGGGCTGTGTCCTCGGTGTTCACGTCCCGAGGCCCCTCCGACCATGTGAACGGTTGGGCTGTGTCCTCGTGCTTTCTTCCGAGGCCCCTTCCGGGTCACGCAAGGCCAGTTCGGGCTGTGTTCTTGGTGCACATCTACCCAAGACCCCGCTGGGCCATAGTACGCATGGGCTCCGCTGTTGTGTTCTTAGCGTTGAGGCGTACGGAGGCCTAGGTGAAGTAGTGTGATACCCGCCTAGTAGTAGAAGTGCCCGTTCTACTGTCACCGCCTGGCCACGGCGGCTGATGCCTGAGAGGTTAGCTACCTGCTCGAAAAGTGGGAACTATAGTCTGTGTCGACATAGCAATTGCATGGGTGTGCATGGGTGAGTCATTGCATAGCATTCATAGCATTTCATATCATTGCACCACAAGATCCTCATCGTATAAGTTTGTATGGGCACTCTTATACGATGAGTTACTTTTATGTAACCCGATCCTTAACTTATAAGTTTGTATGGGCATTCTTATAAGTTAAGTTACTTTCCTACTGTTACTTATACTTGCTAGTTTAGTGTAGCTTTTACTTAAATGCTGATTATGATGCTGTTACTCTTACACTACTGCCACCTGCTTGTACTTCCTTTACATGCATACTTGTTATATACTATACTCTTGTTCCTTTTCTCCGCCCGGTGCCGAGGAGTCGCCGGGGGAGCGGATGTGAAACCACTTAGTCGTTTCGACTAACGGTTGCTACGTCTTCCTTTTTAGGAGGTCACGCCGCAGGTAGAGCAGCCGCAGACTACGCAGCAGGACAGCCAGGCCAGGGAGATAGGGCCTGAAGTGACGGTGCCATCGATGCCGTCGGTTACTGATGTTAGTTCTATTACTCTGTTGTAGCCCGTTTGGGCAATGTTTAGCTGTACTCTGATATATTGTAGAAGCATGTTTTAGCTTCTATTTATTGATGTATTTGGACATTATAATTTAGTGTGGATTTTGACTTCTCTTGCTTATTTATTTGGTTGGGTTGGCATGATATATTGATATTGTTGTAGCCGACGGAATAGGCGACTTGTGGTACAGGTTAGCCCGTGTGCTAACGTTACCGCAAGGCGGCTGTTCCGGGCATAAGACTCCCTCTTCGTGCCGTGTTTTGGGATCCGGGGAGGGGGGTCTTACAGGTATGCTCTCCAGATGGCCTTCATCGTTGGGCTGAAGGAGGGCTTCTTCAAGATGAGCTTGACCCGGAAGGCCCCCCTTTCCTTCGAGGAGCTGATGGAAAGGGCGGCAGAGGAGATAGCCATGGAGGCGGCCAACCCGGTGTTTGTCAAGAAGTTGGCAAATCTGACAGAGACAGAGGCCAAGGAGCAAGGTGGCTCGAGGCCCCAGGAGGGAAGAAGGAGAGAGGAGCGGAGAGCTCAGGAGGGTCCGAAACCAGGTTGGAGGCAGCAGGGAGGACCCGCCCAGGGCCCGGGAAGAGGTTACGCCCACGATGGGGGAAACTTCCATGGGGGCCAGGGAAGGTTCAACTTCCAGAGGCAAGCCCCTAGGCAGCTCCTGCCCCCACCCCAGCAAGCGATGGAGATTGGTCGAAGGGAGAGGAGGAACCGCCAGGGAAGGAGAAGGGTCAGGGTAGAGTTGTCGTACTGTGACTTCCACCAGGTGGAGGGGCACGCCACAGCTACCTGCCCCGAGTTCCTGGAAGTAAGGGGGGCGAGAGACCCTGCCCAGCCACAGCCACCAGTGCGGGTTGAAGAGGTTCTGCCCAGAGAAGGAGGGGATGATGTGTGTGAGGACCGGGTCGATGTCGGACCCCGAGGTGGTATAGCGGTGATCCATGGTGGAGTGGGGATCGAGGCCACTCGGAAGGCAAGCCTCCATGTCATGTACCGAAGGAGCGTCGCCTCAACCTCCCAGATACCGCCCCAGGAGGAGAAGGTCACCTTCTCAGTGAAGGACCTGCCGGATCATGAGGATCCATTTTGCGATACGCTGGTCATCCAGACGGCCGTCGAGGGCTACAGCGTCTCCCGAATCTTGGTGGACAACGGGAGCTCTGTCAACGTCGTTTTCAGGAAGGCGTTTGATGAGATGAAGGTAGAGACAAGGAGGGTGTTAGCCTCGGACGGACCCCTGTTCGGATTTTCAGGGGAGAGGAAGGAGGTTGAGGGTGGAGTGGGACTCCAAGTCAAATTAGGGGGAGTCTCAAGGAACTGCCGGTTCGTCATTGTGGACGCTCCAAGCAGCTATAACGCCATATTCGGAAGGCCCCTCATCAGCGCCTTCCGTTGCGTGCCATCTTCCTTCCACCAATGCATCAAGTTCAGCTCCGGAGGGATCCAGGTCAGAGTCAAGGGAGACTCCAGGATGGCAAGACAGTGTTATTTCACGGCCGTCAACACCATCTCTTGGTTGGCCAAGGCAGAGGAGATGGAGAAGATCATGGAGAGCCTAAGCAGGATGGAAGTGTCCGGCGAGCAGGAAGCGGATGGCGACCACCAGGCCCAGACCCCCTGAAGAAGCCTCGTCCCGGTAGAGTCCTGTATTCTTCTTATGTTGTATTGAGTCCAGCCCCCGACCAGCTGAGTCGAGGGGGTCTTGTAACTCATCTTTTTTCCCGTTTGAGGATGTAAGATTTGGTAAGGACTGATTGAGATGCTTAGTTCTTTCGCTCCGAGACGGTCCCGTTGCCCAGGCTCTCACTAGCTGGGCAGGGCCGGTGGTACCTCTCGTTGATGCCTAGTTGTCTCACCTCGAGATGGATTCCGCTGCCAGGCTCTCACCTAGCTGGCAGGGCAGGTTGATCTCTCGGAGGGTGGGAAGGTCTCACCTCGAGATGGATTCCGCTGCCAGGCTCTCACCTAGCTGGCAGGGCAGGTTGATCTCTTGGAGGGTGGGAAGGTCTCACCTCGAGATGGATTCCGCTGCCAGGCTCTCACCTAGCTGGCAGGACAGGTTGATCTCTCGGAGGGTGGGAAGGTCTCACCTCGAGATGGATTCCGCTGCCGGGCTCTCACCTAGCTGGCAGGGCAGGTTGATCTCTCGGAGGGTGGGAAGGTCTCACCTCGAGATGGATTCCGCTGCCGGGCTCTCACTTAGCTGGCAGGGCAGGTTGATCTCTCGGAGGGTGGGAAGGTCTCACCTCGAGATGGATTCCGCTGCCGGGCTCTCACCTAGCTGGCAGGGCAGGTTGATCTCTCGGAGGGTGGGAAGGTCTCACCTCAAGATGGATTCCGCTGCCGGGCTCTCACCTAGCTGGCAGGGCAGGTTGATCTCTCGGAGGGTGGGAAGGTCTCACCTCGAGATGGATTCCGCTGTCAGGCTCTCACCTAGCTGGCAGGGCAGGTTGATCTCTCGTGGAAGCCTAGTCCTTAGCTCCGAGGTGGATTCCGCTGCCAGGCTCTCATCTAGCTGGAAGGGCAGGTTGATCTCTCGTGGAAGCCTAGTCCTTAGCTCCGAGATGGATTCCGCTGTCAGGCTCTCATCTAGCTGGCAGGGCAGGTTGATCTCTCGTGGAAGCCTAGTCCTTAGCTCCGAGGTGGATTCCGCTGTCAGGCTCTCATCTAGCTGGCAGGGCAGGTTGATCTCTCGTGGAAGCCTAGTCCTTAGCTCCGAGATGGATTCCGCTGTCAGGCTCTCATCTAGCTGGCAGGGCAGGTTGATCTCTCGTGGAAGCCTAGCCCTTAGCTCCGAGATGGATTCCGCTGTCAGGCTCTCATCTAGCTGGCAGGGCAGGTTGATCTCTCGTGGAAGTCTAGCCCTTAGCTCCGAGATGGATTCCGCTGTCAGGCTCTCATCTAGCTGGCAGGGCAGGTTGATCTCTCGTGGAAGCCTAGTCCTTCGCTCCGAGTTGGATTCCGCTGTCAGGCTCTCATCTAGCTGGCAGGGCAGGTTGATCTCTCGTGGAAGCCTAGTCCTTAGCTCCGAGATGGATTCCGCTGTCAGGCTCTCATCTAGCTGGCAGGGCAGGTTGATCTCTCGTGGAAGCATAGTCCCAACCCCGAGAGGATCTCCTCAGTCAGGCTCCCACTAGCTGGTTGGGTCGAATGTGCCTCGGGGAGATCAAGTCCCACCCCCGAGAGGAACTCCTCAGCCAGGCTCCCACTAGCTGGTTGGGTCGAATGTGCCTCGGAGGGAGTAAAAGTCCCTTTGCTCCAATGAGGATCCCGCTGCCAGGCTCTCACTAGCTGACAGGGCCGGTGGTACCTCTCGTGGAGGTTAAGTATTTTTTACCTGGAGGGGGTCTCGCCACCCAGGCTCCCATAGCTGGCGTGGCAGGTTGACTCCCTGGAGAGGCGCGCAAGGAAATTGCACTCAGCGAATACGTTGGGTTGGACATTTCTTTCCGAGTTTATGCCAACCTCGAAAAGAGCGGGGATTGTGTACAACCCCGTATTCGCCCCTGTATAGTTTTAAGCTTTTGGGAGATTTTGCACTCTCGGTGGCCGATTTTGGCTCTAGCTTGGAAACATACTAGTAGGGGGAGGAAACATCTACCTCCCCCCAGTGGCCCTCTTTTGGGGGGCGGGTGCGACAAGTTGGCTAACTTCAGCCCCCGTCCCTGTAGGTGCTTGGCGGCCTGGTGGGGCGAGACCGGCCGGGGCCGGGGTCTCGCCCCTGCCCCTTCTAGCCTGGCGGCCTGGTGGGGAGAGACCGGCCGGGGCCGGGGTCTCGCTCCTGCTCCTTCTAGCCTGGCGGCCTGGTGGGGCGAGACCGGCCGGGGGCCGGGGTCTCGCCCCTGCTCCTTCTAGCCTGGCGGCCTGGTGGGGCAAGACCGGCCGGGGGCCGGGGTCTCGCCCCTGCTCCTTCTAGCCGGCGGCTTGGTGGGGCAAGACCGGCCGGGGGCCGGGGTCTCGCTCCTGCTCCTTCTAGCCTGGCGGCCTGGTGGGGCGAGACCGGCCGGGGGCCGGGGTCTCGCCCCTGCTCCTTCTAGCCTGGCGGCCTGGTGGGGCGAGACCAGCCGGGGGCCGGGGTCTCGCCCATGCTCCTTCTAGCCTGGCGGCCTGGTGGGGCGAGACCGGCCGGGGGCCGGGGTCTCGCCCCTGCTCCTTCTAGCCTGGCGGCCTGGTGGGGCGAGACCGGCCGGGGGCCAGGGTCTCGCCCCTGCTCCTTCTAGCCTGGCGGCCTGGTGGGGCGAGACCGGCCGGGGGCCGGGCTCTCGCCCCTGCTCCTTCTAGCCTGGCGGCCTGGTGGGGGGAGACCGGCCGGGGGCCGGGGTCTCGCCCCTGCCCCTTCTAGCCTGGTGGCCTGGTGGGGCGAGACCGGCCGGGGGGGGCCGGGGTCTCGCCCCTGCTCCTTCTAGCCTGGCGGCATGGTGGGGCGAGACCGGCCGGGGGCCGGGGTCTCGCCCCTGCCCCTTCTCGCCTGGCGGCCTGGTGGGGCGAGACCGGCCGGGGGCCGGGGTCTCGCCCCTGCTCCTTCTAGCCTGGCGGCCTGGTGGGGCGAGACCGTCCGTGGGCCGGGGTCTCGCCCCTGCTCCTTCTAGCCTGGCGGCCTGGTGTGGAGAGACCGGTCGGGGTCCGGGGTCTCGCCCCTGCCCCTTCTAGCCTGGCGGCCTGGTGGGGCGAGACCGGCCGGGGGCCGGAGTCTCGCCCCTGCTCCTTCTAGCCTGGCGGCCTGGTGGGGCGAGAACGGCCGGGGGCCGGGGTCTCGCCCCTGCTCCTTCTAGCCTGGCGGCCTGGTGGGGCGAGACCGGCCGGGGGCCGGGGTCTCGCCCCCTGCCCCTTCTAGCTTGGCGGCCTGGCGGGGCGAGACCGGTCAGAGGCCGCGGTCTCGCCCTTGCCCCCCCTGCAGTTTTACCTTCTCGCCCTCGGGGGGAATTCCCCCTTTACCCCCCGACGTGGCTTTTCTCTATTGCCCCGAGGCCTTTTGTCCGTAGGGGTATTTTGGTCATTTCACCCCCAGAACTTGGAAAAACTATAAATAGACCCCCTTGGGTGCCTTGGAGAGGATCCTTTTCTTATCTTCCTCCTCCCTTAGCTTCTTCTTGGTTGAGTAGAGAGAGCTCTCCAAGGCACCTAGCCTAGCCCTTTGGTGAGGGAGGGGAAGAGCTCAGGTAGCCTTCCGGGTGTGAGGTGGGACCTCCGTGCTAGAGCCGAGGGTCTGTTCATAGTCTCCTAAGTCTCCGGTCCGTGACGTTCTCTCGAGTGTAGTAGGTGTGAGGTCACCCCTTTCAGGGACCCCGAACTCCACAGAGGTCAAATTTGGCTTCAACAATTGTTGGGTCCATTGATCCACACGACCCAAATTTGTAAGAAGTCAAACAAGTTAATGACACATACACACTAGTTGTATTCGATGTGTGTTTGAGTTTATGCATGCAGGTTAGTCCATATTACACTGATTAGACATGTGGACACCAAGCAAGCTGGTGGACATGCAGGAATTTGCCTAAATCCACAGGCGGTGAGTGAAGCAAGCTCACTCAATGTCAGGTACAGGAATTCGGTTAAGTCCACAGGCATTGAGTGAAGCAAGCTCACTCAGCGCCAGATGCAAGGGAAGATGATGGATATGCTGGAAATTACCTAAGTTCACAGGCATTGAGTGAAGTATATTCACTTAATGCCAGGTAAGTAAAATCGTTAAGTATAGCTTGGTTAGTCTAAGCCTAACAATTGTCAAGATGAAAATATGGTTAAGGCCACAGGCATTAAGTGTGGTCTACTCACTCAACATCATATAGCAAAAAACTATGAGACAGTTCGAGGCAGTCAAAGCATAAGGAGAAACAGGCTGAAATATGGCTAAGTCCACAGGCATTGAGTGAAGTCTACTCACTCAACGCCATGCAACATAAATCATTCAGTATAGCTCAGACAATCAACGCCACGTAAAATCTGTATAGAAATTTGACTAAGTCCACATGCGTTGAGTGAAGCTTACTCACTCAACGACATGTGATAAAAGGCGTTGACTGAACCTTAGTCAGTCAGAGACTATGATATCATAGAAATTTGGCTAAGTCCAAATGTGTTGAGTGAAGTTTACTCACTCAACGCCAAGTGACAAATTCTGTCTAAGTATTATGGCATTGAGTGATGAAGGCTGACTCAACGCCTAGTAACAGAAAGTTTGGATAAGGCAAAAAACGTTGAGTGATGAAGACACTCAACGCTCTCAACGCCTAGTAACAAAAAGTTTGGCTAAGACAAAAAAACGTTAAGTAATAAAGACACACTCAATGCTCTCAACGCTAGAGAAGTAGAAATATTTTCCAAGGTAAAAAGTGTTGAGTGGACTCAACACTCTCAATGCCTAATGGCAGAAAAATTCTCCTAAGTGTTTTGGCGTTGAGTGAAGGTTGCTCGCTCAATGCCTAGTGACAAAAAATTGTCTAAGTGTTTTGGCGTTTATGGAAGGTTGCTCACTCAACGCCTTGTGATAAAAAATTTGTCTAATTGTTTTGGCGTTGAGTGAAGGTTTCTCACTCAACGTCTAGTGACAGAAAATCTGTCTGAGTGTTTTGGCGTTGAGTAAAGGTTGCTCACTCAACGCCTAGTGATAGAAAATTTGTCTAAGTGTTTTGGCGTTGAGTGAATCTTACTCACTCAACGCCTATACTAATGTTGCTTGATTTTGTCTGAGTCTACATATGGCTGACGTCAGCATGAGTCAGCAAAAGTCAACAAAGTCAACACAGTTCAAATTTATTGCGGGAAAGAGGGAAAATGTCATTGATGGCGCTGATACTCACATATATAAATATAACCACTGAGCTCGTCATTAATAAGCAGAGAATAGTAAGAACGAGATCGCGCTTGATTTTGCGGTTATGGTTTTCTAACCGCTGCGACTAAGGAAGTTGGTTCTGTGCAGGCTGTGCGGCTAACACCAGGCGGCTATGCGACTAGCGGGAACGTTGGTGTGGAACAGTTCGGGGATACAGTTAGAAGTTAGCAGCAGGTCGCAGTCTTGAGGCTTGGTCTCTTCCTCGGATAGTTGCGGATAAGCGGAGCAGTTCGCCTGGTCAATCAGCGGGTTCTGTTCCTGGCTCGGCAGTTGCAATAACAACAGTCTGCACGGTTAGGCGGCTTCGGCGGTCTTGGCGGACTCAGCTGGCGAGTAGGCGGTTTGTGCGGTTACTGGAATAAGTCCGCGCGGTAAAAATCTTGTTGTTATTTTTTGGTTCCCCAAGTACATTGTAAAAAATCATGTCTTACAATGTATGTCTCGACCTGTAATATAAGTTAATTCCAATTGGAATCTCTTGTGCCACTGTTGTTGTTGTCTTTTACTTGGCCTTGGTTGTGATTGAGTGTTCCTTCGATCTTGTTAGCTCCCGCTTCAGAAATTTTTACATGATCGACATGGGTGAAGGGGCGGCAACAGTCATCTTTTTCGCAAGCTTGGTGCTCCCGCTGCAGCCGAGGAAATCCATCTTCGTCCACTGTGGCTCCATTTTTTATCCCTTTTCCCTTTTTTTCTCAGTTTCTCCTCTCAAGGTGTCATGGGCTTCTGCGCAATATCGATGGAGTAGAGGATTGCTTTGTTCTTCTCCACACAACAACACGATGGAGTTGGGCGGTTGCAACCTTGCTATGCATTTTAATTGCGCTAAAAATGAATGAAGCATTCCAACATGTGGTGAGCATATTAATAAATCATTATAACAAACATGTGGTGAGCAAATGTATGAAGCATTATATCAAACATGTGGTGAGTATATTACAAGAAAGCGACAGGATCACGGGCACAAAAACGGACACTTTAATGATTGCATAAAACAGGAAAAAAGGCGCCTGGTTCTTTAAAGTTTGAAGATTACTTGTATAAAACAAAGGATGAAAAGATAAACGGACACTTTAATTCATCTCGACGTTCTATAATGCTGGTGTAGCCCGAAGAGATGGTTTAGCCGCCCGCGATGAGGAGTGGACGGCAATGCAGGCGCTCGTATTTGCGGAGATGTATGGGAGGAAGAGGAAAAGGCAGAAGCTCTGGTACTCTGGCCACTGGCTCAAAATGAAATGATTGAAGGGGAGGGGCAATGCACAGGGCTGCCATTAGAGAGGAGATTTTGACTATTTGGTACTATTTTGATTTTTTTAGGATTGCAAATATCAACATGTCGGCTGCTAATATAAATGTGCTTGTTTTTTTTATTTATTTGAGTAATAAATGTACAAGCATTATTACATATTACATTGAGAATATTAACCATCAAAGACTACATTTTTTGGATCCGGATCTCCTGGAGTTCGTACGGAAAACTCTAGGGTGGAGTTCGTACGGATAACTCCAGGGGGAGTTTGATCCAACGCACGAGAGCGATTCATCTCGTCAATTCTATGACGAGATGAATGCAGGCGCTAAAAGATTAAAAATGAAGAGTAAAAAGTAATAAAAATATTTTTAAAAAACGTGAAATCTCGTGCGTTGGATTTCAATCCAACGCGCGTTGGATTTCAATCGAACGTGCGAGATGGATCGAACTTCACCCTGAAGCTATCCGTACGAACTTCAGGGGATCCAAATTCATATTCTTTAGCAACAATCAAATAATAATCCACCCTCCCGCCGGCCTCGCCGCGGGAGGCCGCGGCCGGCCTGGCCGGCGCGCCGCGTCAGGCCACGCCGGCCTCGCCGCGGCAGGCCGCGGCCGGCCTGGCCTGGCACGCCGCTGCAGGTCGCGGCTGTCCTCGCCGCGGCAAGACGCAGCCGGCCTGGCCGGCGTCGCCACAACAATTGGCGGCCAGGTCACAGCAGGCCGCCGCCGCCGGCCGACGGGCCGGCCGCCCCCGCCGCCGGCCACTTGGCCGACCTCTTCCGTCCCCGTGGACGACCTCCCCACCATCCGATCGAGGGGAGGCTCTCATCGTCGTCCGATCAAGAGGGTAACCGCTGACTAACCCACTACTTTAGTGGTGGGGTCTGCCATGATCCTCCCCTGGAGGCTATAAAAGAGACCCCAGGGGCTCTTCATTCTTCACATTTTCTCTTCTCTGGGTTGCCTTCTTCTTCCTCAGGAGAGAGCTCGTCTGCCTCCTCCCCTGAGTCGGTCTCCTGTCGCCGTGAACCACCGGCGGCCACCAGCGCTCCACCAACACGCCACCTGCAAGAAAACGCTCAAGTCCCCAAAAAGCAAAAGGAAGAAAGCAACTGTCGCCAGCAAGTATACGCGGCCGCAAGCGCCAGAGCATCAGGATCATCCCATGCATTTCAACACCCAAGTGACTCCAGCGGCGTAGTCTGTTGCCCGTCGGGAACCGTAGTCTCTCTCCCCCAAGTTGTAACGAGAGCTGCATGTCACCCTGATTCTCCAACACGATGTAATCACCGGAATCTAGTGGAATTTGATCGGCACAGACCCGGTCACGCGGTTTTTTACCCATTTAAGTGATTTTTTCACGTCATCACATTTTGTGTCAACTTTTTATTTTCATTGACCGTGTGCGCGCTCGACCGGCTCGTGAGGTAAGACGGTTCGAACAAATCCGATCCAACCGGGGCATCGAGTTAGTCTGCAACACTACTAAATAATAAACAATGCTCACACACGGTAAAAATCGAACCCAATACCTCTCAATCATTAGACCTCAGCTTACCCATCTAGATCAAGTCTCATTGACAATACCATCTTCATTTATTAGAAGCAGATTCTTACAAATTTTAAAAACGCCATTGAAAAAAAACTGAGTATAATCAACAGAAGCTTTCATTATCGTTGCCAAGGAGAATAGATTTCGCACAATAACAGTAGGCGGCTGTTAACCGCAACCTGTTTTCTGTTAGTCGCACCCAAAATCTTATTATTTTTTGGGCTTCTTTCAAATACGTCAATGGAGAATAGAGTTCGCACAACAACAGTAGGCGATTGTTAACCGCAACCTGTTATCGGTTAGTCGCACCCAAAATCTTATATTTTTTTGGGCTTCTTTCAAATACGTCATGTACATACAATTTCAGAAAACGTGTTCAGCACGGAAGTTATAGATCCCGACGAGATCTACAACTTTTGTGCGGAACCCTTTTCCTGAAATTGCATGTACACGGCGTATTTCTGAAAGACGCAAAATCTTAGAATATTTCCAAAGTACGGCTTTTACATGCACTTTTACGAAAAGTGCTCAACACGAAAGTTGTATATCTCGACGAGATCTGCAACTTTCGTGTTGAGCACTTTTCTTAAAATTACATGTACAAAGCGTATTTCAAAAAGATGCGAAAAGTAATGAGATTTTACGGTGCGACTATCCAATAACAGGTTGCCAGTATCCTCCGTGGCTCATTGGCTCCTTCATTGGCTCCATATACAGGATTTATGACATGAGAAATTATTACTATTATTTTTATATGTTACTTTGCATGATCTAATAAATAAATTAATATTTAAGTTAAGCTTTTACAAAATACTTTAAAAAATTTTTTGAACTTCAAATTAATGAAACCACGTAAAGCTCTCTTTATTAATCTTATCAATGAAGAGGAACGGTAAATAAATCCGATATCTTCCTACATGCAGCCAAATAACCAGCAGGGTTTAATATTTTTCATAACATTTTTACTTGTTTATTTGGGCATTTGTGCTCTACTTTTGGTGAAAGAAAATGCTACCACAAAAATTAATTTGGACACCAATTCAGATAACCGCTAAACAATCATTATTTTAACAACTTTGAGGTTGCGCCCATTTGCTCTTATGTCCTACGCGTCAAATTTTTTTGTGCGTGTAATGCACGGGAAGGAACCTGAGAAAAATGTAAATTTCTCCCAAGTTCTCTTCATTGTGCAGGAATTGAGATGCAAGAATTGAAATTGACTTCAATTTTAATTCTCGTAAAAATTGAAATTGAAGTCCAATTCAATTATGTTGTTCGGCTGTATGCGAGAATTCAATCACTATAATTGGAATTAGTAATTCCACTATTCGACTGTATATTAGAATTTTATGTCTGGGCGTGAATTTTTTCGTCCAGGTGAATTTTTCGCCCGCTCGCGCATTTTTCGTCGCGACATGCATTTTTAGCCCGAACGCGCATTTTTCTGCCCCGGCTCGCATTTTTTCGCCCCGGCGCGTATTTTCCGCCCGGGAGCGCAATTTCGCCCGGTCGCGCATACTTCCGCCCGGGCACACATTTTTCCACCTGACGCGCATTTTTCGTCCGGACGCACGCTTATTTTTTTCCGGGCGTGCTCATTTTTCTCATGCGCGCACTTTTTGCCCGGGCGCCCACTTTTCGCCCGGTGCCCAATTTTCGCCCGGAATTAATTTTTTTCGCCCGGGCACATTTTTTTCACTTGGGTGTAGGTTTTTTCACCTGTGGGCAAATTTTTCACCCGGGTGCATTATTTCGCCCAGGGTAGATTATTTTGCAGGGTAGAATTTTTTGGCCCAGGCTTGATTTTTTTGCCCGGGAGCGAATTGTTCGCACGGGAGCGAATTGTTTGCCCGATCGCGATATTTTCGTCAGGAGACAAAAATACGTTAGGGCAAAACTGGGCCTGGGCGAAAAAAACGCGCGCAGGAGATAAAATCACTCCCGTGCGAAAAAAATCGCAGTTGGGCGATAAAATCGCGGCCGGGCGAATAAATCGCATCCAGGCGAAAAAAAATCTCGGTCGGGTGAAAAATTCTCTTTCGGGACAAAAAATTACAGTCGGCCAAAAAATCCGCACCCTGCCGAAAAAATAGGGTTCGGACAAAAGATTTGCGCCCAGGTGAAAAAACTGCGCCCGGGGAGAAAATTTGTGCCCAGGAGACAAAATTGCCCGGGGAAAAAATGCGCCCGGGAGAAAAAAAACGCGCCCGGGCGAAAAATTTGCACCCGGGTAGAAAAATTCGCTCCCGGGCATAAAAGTGCGCCCAAGCGAGAAAATACGTTAGTGTGGAAAAAATCGAGCCCGGACGAAAAAGTTGCGTTCAAGTGAAAAATGCAAGCCCGTGCGAAACATTTGCGCACGAGCGAAAAAAGTGTGTCCGGACGAAAAATTCCCGCCCGAGAAAAAAACGTGCCCGGGACAAATACTCGCGTCCGAGCGAAAAAAATTTGCGTCCCGTCGAAAATTTGCTTTTTGGCAAAAAATGTGACCCAAGCGAACAACATAAATGAGTGTCATGGTCTTTCTGAGAGAGTAGGGGGTGCACTGGTATGATATGGGTGGTAATTGTGAATGAATAACTCATGAGAACAGAATTGAGGGAAGCATGTTTAATTTATAAATTTCTATGGGAAGTGAAATGAATTTCAATTCCAAGGTATTTTTATGCTCGTCCAACGCTGGAAGTAAAATCCAATTCCAACACTCCAATTCCGACCTAACGAACGGGCCCCTATGTTTTTATTTTTCACAAAATAAATCATGAAATATTGATCCATGTATTTTTTACGCTCATTTGAAGTACCCATATGATTATTTTGAGATGAAAATACAACTATAAATTTTTTTAAAACTATTTTTACAATAATTTACAACTAAAATATAATCTATTTTTTAGAGTGATAAAATACAGTTAAATTTTTGTACTATAAAAAACTCGCACAATTTTTTTTGTTCCTTGCACGCACCAAAAAATTTCCCCCAGAACACTTTCGTTTGATTTTTCTCCCGATTCCGTCCGGTGCCGCAGCTCCCTCTCCGCTCACACCCTTCTGGCCCTAAATCATCTTCATTCCTCCCGATCCCCCCCCCCCCCCCCCCCCCCCCCCCCCCCCCCCCCCAGGTGCAGTTATTTTGGAGTTGTTCTCCTCGCCATTGCCAAGCTGGGAAATCCTAGCTTGTACTTGTCCATCCGCCAAACACGTCGAGAGCTGGAAATAACAAGAAATCTGATTGTAAATGTTTCTCCCTCTCCGACCTCAAAATTCACGGAGCTTAGGTTGGTGAGAATTTAAGTACCATGTAAGTCATTTTCTCTTCTGAAATTAGCAGCGCAAATCCGGCTGTGAAATAGAGAAAATAAGGAACTGTATAAATTCAACTGTAAGACTACTCAAAAAACTGATAAAAAATAGACTGTATAATAACTCGCAAAACTCTAACTGTAAAAATGCTCAAAAAAAGGACTGTATAATAACCTGCAACTCTCCTACTGTAAAACTGCTCGAAAAAAGATCTTCATAGGCACCTGCAGAAACTCAGGAGGAACGGGGCGACAAAGCTTTCAGGGCGAATGGAGAAGAACGGGTAGAGGAGCCTTCGGGCGGAACGAAGAGGATTTAGGGCTAGAAAGGGGCGATCGGAGAGGGAGTTGTGGCACCCAGCGGCATCGGAAGAGAAAGCAAATGAAAGAGTGAGTCACATCTATTTAAACACGTACCGATTTTTCTTGCGTGAAACGCACAGAAAATTTAAAGCTCCTACCCCTCCCAATTCCACATATTAATGTTTCAGAAAATTTGTCTAGTAAGTGTTCAGTTTTGATATGTATAAAGTCGTGGGTCCCCTGGAGATTCAGAGCAGGCGTTTGTTGAACTTTTAAATAAGTTCGGCTGGCTCCTTGCCTAAAATATTGAAGAGAACGCCCATGTGATTGCTTAGGTGTTTCCAGCTAACTTATTTTGAGTGTTTATACTGACAGATAAAACAATAAAAAATATACAAACTTTGCCAGCTCAAAAACAAACCTAAGCTTTTAAAATTCAGATGGAGCCGACCGATTCCACATCTTTTGAAAATAAGCTTATATAACATTTTTAGAACAAATATTCAGCATGAAAGTTGGTGAGATCTTCAACTTTCATGTTGAATACTTTAAGTAAAAATGCAATATAATAGGCATATTTTAAAAAGTGGCGGAATCCGGACGGAACTATGTGATTCACAATAGTTCTGTCTGGTACCGTGCCTTTTGAAAATACCTCTATTATATGACATGTTTAGAAAAAATGTTCAACAAAAAAGTAGTAGATCTCGTCGAAATCTAAAACTTTCATGTTAAATATTTTTCTAAAAATGTCATGTAATAGGCATATTTTCAAAAGCCGCGTGAAACCCGTATTTAACTAATTCCAAGTTTCACGTTTTTACACATTTTCAATTAACAAAAAAGAATTGATTAAATGAGCGAGAAAAATTAATAGAGTTGAATTTTGTTATAATCATCGCGAATGCCGATAATGTGGTTATATAATTTTTCAAAAAAAACTGGGCTGTGAGTAGTTAATGGGTTGCCATTATCAATTTTTTAGACTACCAATGACTAAAAATGCCTACCATATGACATTTTTTAAAAAAATATTCAACATCAAAGTTTATTACCACTAGTAGGATTGAACAGTCATTTCTTTTATCAAACGCCAAAAAAATTTTATCAATTCTTTTTATTTCCAAAGGTTCAAAGAAAATCATTTTACCGTAAATTGAAAACTACATCAATTCCATCGAAATAAATAGATGATAATAATAATTTACAAAGATATATAGGCAGTCATGAACCCATGAAGGTCAAATTGTCATTGGTTAACACCCACTTTAAGAAACTTCATCCAGTTTCATGTTCAACTGAATGATATTTGTTAAATGATCCTTAACCAATGAAAATTTAAGCCACGAATTTACGACCACCACTGTACCGTGCCAAACAACGCCATAATCTGGAGAGTTCACAAAACGATTTTAGATCAAAACAAATATGGAGCAAAAAAACAATCAGGATTAAGCTCAAAATCTCTAGAAATTGTTGCAATCAAATTGAAGCCATAGGCTGAAAAAGGGATCAAATGCAGACGCTTACATATTTTTAAATATGGTTGTTTTCCTCAAATTTTAAATTTAGATCAAAGAAAATAGAAAAGTTCTTGAATCAAAATCACAAAGGTGAGACCTCAAAATGTTGAAGAGCAAGGGAAGCAACAATAAAACAACTGAGACCATAGACAGTGGCTGGCATAAATTAGATATCCAATGCTAAATAATAAAATACAATAAGCAAATACATTTTTCTAAAAAACATTTTGATTGAAGGAAAGGTCAATGCAAAGCAGAACAATTCTACTGATAGTGGACGGAAAGGTCAAGCCAACCGTCGCACTCAGCCATTTATTGAAAATAAAAGCAGAAGCAGAATCCATGAAAAACACACAAAGCAAATAGCAGACACACAACGCAGTTCATCAAACGATGACTAGTAAAAAAACATAACAAGAGCCTTTCACCAATAACACCATGACCTCAGAACACCATCTCTTTGCCCTTCACCCTCTTCTCAGCATCCTCACACTCCCAGCAATGGAGGATGGACCTTGGAGAGCCTGGCCCTTCAGCTGATAGCATGAAGTTCTGATACATAAGAAGTCCACCTCCCGGAAGTTCCTGCTGTACATGATCCTTGCAGTTGTATCCATCAATCTCCAGCTTCTGGCCATAGGAACAGGCCAATGGGCGGCCTCCAAAGATGGTAACCGCCACAGAGAAATTCAGAGGTTCGAAGCACCTAAGCACCCTCTCAATCAGATTGTTATAGCTGATTGCACCTGGTTCAAAACCCATGGCTTCATAGCTTGCATAGCTGAATCCATCCTCAGGAGTAACATGGATGGTGGAAAGGGCCTTGCCATTGATGCCATTCATAGAGTAGCCGCAGGGGTCAAATTCAAAATCACAGATTTCCATTTCAGGAATGATATCACAAATACCAGAATCTTTGGTCATCTCTTTGGCAGATGAAACATGCCCAAGTTCAGAATTCTTGAAGAAAACTTTTGCCCTTTCATTGTTCAATCCAGTCATGCACATTTCAAGGGTCACCAATGGAAGTTCAGGCTTCTCGGTGGCATAATAAACATGCCAGTTGCAGTTAGGAACAGCAGGGTCACCGATAACATAAGCACTACCACCAGAGGCAAGGCAACCAAAGAACTGGTTCAGTACAGCGACCTCCTCCGAGAAGCTTCGATGAGGAGCAGGCTGAGCACCAGGAAATATGAAGCTTCCTCTAGAATATTTCACTGCTGCTACGGAGAGCATAAGCATATCAGCAAGATCAAGGATCACAGGAATAGACAGAAGGAGCTTTGTAGTTCCGCAGGTTTTCAGAATTATCTTGTGTGGGTACAGAAAGAGGCTTGATTCAGACAGCACATACGAATCAAAGTATTTGTTGGAAAGCTGTGAAACAATAGTGCACTTTGCAGCATCTAAGATGGAGTCGATCTGGGGCCGAGTGAGTGACTGGAGGCCCCGGCCATGAGGATCGACAAACAGAGGGGCTTCCGAAAAGGTGATCTCAAGGCGCTTCTCATAGCCCTCAAACCCAATAGGGGAGTCCATCAGGTTCAGCTTGTGGGAAAAGACGAGGATGCCGGAGAAGAGAGAGTGAGAAAACCAGAGAGGTTGAAAGAGTGCAGATGGGTTATTGGTGAGCTTCTATAAACTAGAATCAGAGTGACAGTAAAGGGAAATCCTACTCTAACAAGGGAGAATCCAAAGACTTATCAGGATGGCTTGCGAGCACACTGCAAGAAATTTTAACCATGTAAAACATATTAGAATGCATACGGGTAGTTAAAGAATAAAAACTGAATGGAGATTCAAAAACAGGGAATTTCGAGTCCTGTACGTTGGAGTACGCAGCAGATTGGAATTTCTTCACTCCACCATTCGGTCGAACATCTTCAATGCTGTAGCCAAGAGGAGCTTCGTACTGTAAGGAATTACTACTGGACTTTTTCCCACCTTTTGACTCCATTAAAACATCCACACGTCCTGCATCAATAAAATTCATAATGAAATTATTCATCACGTTACATTGAAGCTTCAAAATAACCAAAAGGAGAGGCAAAAAAATGCTCATATCATAATTGTTACCGGCCAAATCCTCATATAATGCAAACTAAACTTTTAGGATGAAAAACAAAGAAATGAAAGAAAATAGCTATGTAGAAGAATGAAAAACCAATATGACATAACATACTGCAGAATACAAATAATAATTGAGAAAAGCAAATCCATGCACAATCTGAAGAATCAGTATAATCTCAAAATATTTGATAAGAGTTGTAAACTATCATTCTAAAATCCATCCTTCTAATACTTTGAAATCTATTTTTTGTAATGATTCGTGCAACTTCTATCCTCGACATCATCTGTTCATAATGAATGAAATTATTTATTGACTGAGATTGATGAAGACTGGGGTGTACTAAAATATAAGAAATCCAGTAATTCGCCTGAAACATAGTCACTTTTCTCAACTAGTAAATAGACCACTAGTGTGATTGAGAAAAAATTATAAAAGAGGACGTAAAAAGGGTTTCAGGAAACAGACCAAATCAAACAAACAGACCAAATCAACAAAACAGACCAAATCAACAAAACAGACCAAATCAACAAAACAGACCAAATCAACAAAACAGACCAAATCAACAAAACAGAACGCCTATGCAAACCCCAAATGAGTGTTCATTCAATCTTCACACAATAGCAACACAGTACAGTTCAATGAAGCAAACATTGAATTGTTTGGTGAATGATGGCATTTTTGTTATAGATCATGTGGCAATTACATTGTGCTCAGTTTTTAATGTAGCATCCGATAATAACTGGATTACAGTATTTATAATAAAAATAAAAATAAAACATTTTTGTACAGTTATCTAAGAACACAAACATTGTTCCATCCCAATCTCGTTTCTTTCCCTTTTAAATCTTTCCACAACTTCCCATGGGTCATATTGTTTGCATGTGCATGCTCAGAAATTGATGAGCAAACAATTCCATTATTCTTTCCAGAACTTCTTTATCAAAAAAAAAGTCACTAGATTAAGGCTGCGTTTGGGGGGACTTATGTTCAGCGGTCAAGCGGTTACGACCGCATGTACCGGTACATGCGGTCGTAACTGCTTGACCGCTGAAAATAAGTCCTCCCAAACAAAGCCTAAGACGACATTTGTTTCACAGGTGGCCAGTACTCCTTTACTCATCTAAGGAAAAAATTCGAGATTAATTTATACATATATACAGTGGAACAATGAACCAACTCATGAGTGAACAACCTTAAAATGGAACAATTCATAGGAAAATTCACCATCGCAATACACGGAACAAATGCTAGTCCATAAAGATCACCAATTCATCATGCGGCAATTCATAGGACATTTACACATGAACCAAACTTTTTCTATAGGAAAAAAAACTGAAAAAAGACATTCATTGCATCCCTTGCTGAAAGGAAAAGGCCATAATTTTATGAGCATCTTCATAAGGATGTATTAAAGAGGTGACATGTAATCAATACATGTAACTTGAAACCATTAAAAGGGTTGAACACAAATGAACTGTATATATATATGTGTGTGTGTGTGTGTGTGTGTGTGTGTGTGTGTGTGTGTGTGTGTCTATATATATATATATATATATATATATATATATATATATCCAATGAGCAAAAACATAAATTTTAACCTATTAATGAAGGGGGTCCTTTTATCACCAAATTGATGAAGATTTTGCATCAAAGATAACATAAATAGAATATCACATGTTGATCGAGATAAGACCAAGACTACAGCAAAAGATCATCAAATTGTGAGCTAGGTGATTAGATTTTACAATATCTTTTTCATCTTGATCCTAGTGGCGAATAGAAAAACAGGAAAACCCATAGAATACAACAAAATAACAGGGAAACTGAAACAAAAAAATTAAGAAATAAGCACAGATCTGCGGGCTTGGCTGCGAAATAGCTACAGATCTGGTGCGGACAAGTATCACCGGCACCAGATCTGTCGCCGGAAGCCCCATTTGGTTCAGTTCACCGTCGTCGTCGACGGAGAGCTCGGTTTCGGCAGGCAAGAACGCAGAGATATAACGGGAGTACTGAAATTACCTGCCTCGCAGAAACTCCTCCCTTTCTCTTCAACCACAAACCCTCACGCCGGTTACAGAGCGGGCGCGCGTCCAGATGATGCTGGAGGAAGAAGTAGCCGCTGAACGGAGGTTCTATTAGTTGGAAACCCTAGAAACGGCTGGCAAAGAGGAAGATGCAAGAAAGATGAGCCTTGGTGAACGAGATGAGCGGATATAAAAAGGAGCGATGGAAAGCCGAACCGCTGAAGAAAGAACGATGGATGCCCCCTCAATCACCTTTTCGACACGTGTAGGCCAGGAGTCGCATTACTTGTTGAGCGTGAGATGAGAAATATTCCTACTAGTGCGGGGAAATATTTGGCCGTTCGATTTGGGATCTGATCGTCAGGAGAAACGGAAAAAGAAAATACGGGCCTGAGTTTTCTGGAGAGGGCGGACGGCCGGCAGATTGGATTGGATCGCGGTCAGGTAAACCACACAAAGAAACAAACTATTAGAACTGTCTTAAAATTATGAACCCAATCATGAACCGAATCACTACCGGTTATACTTAATCATGAACCGAATCACTACGGTAACGGTTTTTAAAATTAGAACTAAATTCATATTTGATTTGACCGGTTCCGGTTCCGGTTCTGGTTCCGGTTTCAGTTTAATTTTTAGAACAATTATCTCAACGTTTTCAGTTATGGTTCAACAAGAACCAAAATCAAACCGGCCACTATCGATTCGGTTCGGTTATATGCGGTTCGGTCCGGTTCCAATTGGTTTCAACTAAAACCAAAATCAAACTTAACGGAATGAAATAAAAGTGGTCTACAAATATTAAAATTATAAACAACATCAAAATAAAAATAATTATGTTGCACACTTCTCGACGGTCTTTTTCAAGATCGGTGAGATTGTATCAATTGTCTTCCTACGCGTGTAGACTTACCACGAATACTAGTTGGCTTGAGCACGTCTCATCGACATGCTCAACTGTAACAACCGTCTACAATTAGTTGTCTTTCATGATTACTAATAAATAATAGTTGTATATCTTCTATATTTTTTAAATAAGATATTTCAAAAAAATATGAAAGTAAAATTGAAATATATTATATAACTGTATAAAAAAATGCACTGTAAAAATTGACTTCAAACCGCACCAATGTCAAACCATATCATACGGTTTTTATGCGGTGAACTTTTGTTCGGTCCAAAATCGATCACCTTTAGTGTGATTGTGCTTTGTGTTCAAACTGCATTAGTTTCACTCATGATGGTAAGTATGAATATTATAGATAAATTATAAAATAATAACAATACAATAATAATAATAATAATAATAATAATAATAATAAACGGGTTGTGTTTCGGTTCTACTTAGGTCTGGTTTAGATCTGCTCTAAAAATCTTAAAACCGCTTGAGACTTGTATGTTGCGGTTCTGGTACCGGTTCCGATCCGGATAATAAAATGTAAGAACCACACCCGGACCAATGTTGTTCACGGTTCCAAAATTCAAACCGGAACCCGAATAATTTATGAACGATTCTTTGCGGTTCCGATTAGGTTTACGGTTTTCGCTTTTAAGTGACAGCTCTACAAACCACATATAGAAAAACATGAAAAAAGAATATGTGGTATTAATTGTAATTGCAAGGGGATGAACTTGATAACAAAGTAAATAAAGTAAATACATCTTTTCTAAAAATATTCTACTTTCTAATTTTATTTTTTAATAAATTTTAAAGTTGAATATTGTTCTATTATTTATCTACTATCTTATTTAAAAATATATGCCATTAATATTCCTACAAGGGGATGAACTTGATAATTTGTCACGTGCACCACTTATTATTATTATGTAAAAAATGTATTAATAATATTAGTTGTTGCAGGTACTCAGGTTTTTGGTAGACCGGTCTAAATTAGAAGTCTTAGCTCTTGAGTGGTCAAGTACGCAAACAGTCATATAGAGAAAAAACAATGGGCAAGAGAGTTTTTTACATGAAAACCCCTGAAAAAGAGTGAAAACTACGTTGTCGGGGCTGTGCCAACCAAATTTCACTATTTGTTGTTGTTTTACATGGATTTGGAGAGAATGTGATGATGACATACCACTGCTCGTTACAATTTGTGGGGAGAGAGAAAGAAGGCACGTTCGGAGTGTGACAGACCACCACTCTCGAAGCTAAGTGTTTTTGAATTTGTTTGCGGTGGTGAGCACATGTTCTGGAGTCTTAGTGGATTCCTTCTTGCACTCTGAGGCTGGAGCAGAGAATGTTGACGGTCCTTTTGTGGACAATAAGTGTTGTATGCGCAGGGTGCAAAGTCTCGCGGGAGAAAGCTTGACGGTGGGTGGAGATCCTCAAGTAATCGTTGAAGTGCTTGTCCATCTTCAAGGGTGTCTTTTGATGGAGATCTCTGGTAGAGCTCTCAAACACGTAATAGGAGAAGCAGAAGAGAGAAAATGTGAGAATGAAAGAGAGACCAGGGTCCTATTTATAAGCCGCATGCGTGATTACAGTGGTTACGCGTCTTTCCTCAATTCATAACCATCATGTTTAATATTTGCAGTCCAATTTAGTATAGTTTGTTACATGTATTTTTATAATAATTTATCATGTGCATGTCGATATTATTTTGACTATTTGCACCCGCCCATAACAGGTGGTTACCTGTACATCAGACTGTGGTGACCACATAGAGGACGATCGAACGGTGGCGGCCAAAGGGCCGACCGGCGGTGAGGAGGCTGATTGGCAGGAAGACTTGGCTGGCAATGGCCGACCAGTGACGGAGCCGGTCGGGGAGGGTCGTGCTACGAGCGCACGACAGAGGGTGGAAGGCCAAGGGATGCCAGTCGCGGGGGCGACTTAGCCTCTGCGTGCCATGTGCGCGCGGCTAAGGGAGGCCGACTGTCACAACCCGCATTTTCTCAACATTTAATAATTCATCAAATTAAGAGAAAATACATGTTGTGATGTCACTCCGTGTAGGAGACAACTACAGGCGCTCAGGCAAGAACTTACTCCTAATACTTTTCGTGAAAATAATAAATTGTTGTGATTAAAACATAATTTTAGTTAAGTTTTGGTAATCGTGTCACTCGGTTCAGTGGATCAACTATTTCATGGGTAAAAATATACATATATGCAACAAAAAATACTTTGGTTGAATTCATTTATCATACTACATGAACATGAAGACTCAAAAGACAACACATGATATGCACACTTTTAGATTTAGTATGAGCACAAAAGAGCTTTTATAGGTATTCAAAATAGATTGATATTTAATTGAAAGAGATGCTATGAGTATGAGATACAAACGTTGATCTTTTTATACTTTGAAAATAACTAACATGTAACCTAGCATAAAACCTTCCCAGAGAGCAAGTAGACAAAACGAGTCGGTAATAAATAACATAAAAGCTAGCAAATAGTCTAAACATTTACAACAAAATCACTGTAAGCGTCAATAACTGGACACGAACTCACATAATCTAAATTTTTGCTTGAACAAAAGGAAGACAACAAAACTACCTCACGAAGGTGAGGGAAAAACCACTGCTACTAAAGCTCATGCAAGAAACCACCAACTATAGCTTCTCAGATCGCTACTGCTCCAAGCCCGAGACATTCAAAAGAAAAGAACGTCTCAGCAAAAATGTACAAGTGGCAGTAAAAGACCAAAGATAAATAAGTAAGAGAAGTTAAAAGGGTTACTGTTGGGTACATTGGTATTAAATGTACCTGATTTGAAGAAGCCTCACCCAACTCAATGATATACATCAAAATGTATTTGATGTGTTTTGAGTTTACTTGTGCAGGTTAAGTATTTGCAGGAAAGAAGAAAAAGTTTCTAAGTCCATGTGTCGACACCCAGAGGGAAAGTGTCGACACTTAAGAAGACTTGTGTCGACACCCAGACGAGCAGTGTCGACACTTGGAGTCATTGTGTCGACACCAGGATGCTGAGTCGACACCAGGCAGAAAGTGTCGACACAAGGAGCTGTGTCGACACTCAATGAAGAAAAGTGCAGTGAAGCAGTGTCGACACTTAACAGTTGTGTCGACACCCAGCGAAACTGTGTCTACATCAGAAAGTGTCGACACTTGGAGGCTGTGTCGACACTCAGCAAAAGTCAGCAGAGACTAAGTATAAGTGTCGACACCCAGAGCAATGTGTCGACACACAGCAGAAGAGTCAACACTTGAAGAAAGTGTCGACACAAGAAAGCATGTGTCGACACTCAGCTGAAGACTCAACACTTGAAGAAAGTGTCGACACAAGAAAGCATGTGTCGACACTCAGCTGAAGACTCAACATTTGAAGAAAGTGTCGACACAAGGAGCTGTGTCGACACTTAGCAAAGTTCAAGAATATTCTAAGTACAAGTGTCGACACAAAGGAGATGTGTCGACACTCAGCAAAAGTCTCAACAGAAGAAGAATGTGTCGACACAAGGAGCTGTGTCGACACTCAGCAAGTATCAACACTGAAGACATGTGTCGACAGCAAGAAGAAGTGTCGACACTTAACAGATTCAACACATGAAGATGTGTCGACACAAAGGAGATGTGTCGACACTTACAAGAATTCAGCAATATATTGAAGTACAAGTACTTGTGTCGACACACATTATCAGTGTCGACACATGAAGAAGAAGCAGTGTCGAGATATAAAATCTATAACACAAGGAGTTGTGTTGACACCTTGTAGGCTAGTGTCGACACTTAGACAACTTGTGTCGACACTTAGTCTATAAGTGTCGACACTTAAAGACAGACAATCTCGACACTTTCAGACAGTTACAGAATTTTCAAGAACTGACTGGATGACTTGACAGCTGTCATTCCAGTCGGTCTTCTGCACCTGTCAGAGTTATCAGAAATCAGTTATGAACCGGACCAGCCGGTTACTATGAAGAAGGCCTATAAATAGGCTTATACTGTCTACAAAAGAAGATTGATGGAGTGATTAGAAGATCAACACATCAAGTTATACAAAGAAGATCTAGCTATCAAGTGAAGATCTAAGTAGTTGGAGAGAGAGAGCTCCATCCAAGAAGTCAGCCATTGGAACCAGGCTGAGAAGAAGAGTTCAGATTTATTCTGAATCTTAAGTAGCAGAGATCAAGGATCAACTGCAGGAGGGATCAATCTTATTATGTTCTACATTCAAGAAGCTTTGAAGAAAACCAAGTCAGATTGATTTCAGCTGAGTTCTTCCAAGAACTCATCAAGAAACTCACAACTCTTCTCTCTTTTCTCTGAGTTGTTGAGTTACAATTTTTGTATTCATATTATCTTGTAGGATCCTTAGGGATCTGAGTCTTTGTAAGCCTGTAATTATAAAGGTTGAGTGTAGGGCTTGAGTGCCTGAGTGTAGGAGATTTGAATCTCTGAGTGTAGGCCTATTGTGGCTGAGTCTAGGCCTTGGTGTTAAAATTCAACAAACCGCAGATGCTCCCTTGGATACCCTGTTGAAAACTCAATAAACCGAAGGAGAATACGCCCACTTATAATGTTGAAAGTTTTCCCGGATCGTGGAGTTAGCAGGGGTTATCTCAACAAAGCAGTAACAACCAGCAACACATGCAGCACAAGCTTCTTTATTGATCAAGAGCAAACTTCTTTACAAGGCGAGACATACATGGCAAGACATGCTGCACCAAAACCCAACACCGGGAGAGCAGAGACAGTCACAAAGACAAGAACAAAAAACAAGCCGCGCGGACTCAATCAACAAGCCGCCGACCTACTGCTGTGGAGTCCGCTCAGTCCGCCAGATCGCCAGACCGCAACCCAAGCCGCGCGGACTCACCCTTATTCCAATGCTTAGCTGCGTCACCGAATGGAACAGTCCGCCTGAAGCAGGCGACTTCCTGAACCCCGAACCAAGTTGCCAAAGAGAAGACCGCCTGGTCGCAATCCGCGACCTGCTGTTTACCGCCTGTTGCTTAACCGCAGAGTCCGCACTGTCCCTGACCGCAATCAGAGCCAAGTCCTGGCTTTCCAGCGCTATCTACACAACCTGCACAGTACAACCGGGTCAACTCTCTATCCGCGCGGACACTAAAGTCCAGACCGCAGCAACTTACGCGAGCTCAATTACTGTTCACTTACTTCGGTCTAGGTCCGTTTCTCCTGATGTGACATGGGTCCTATTTATAGGCACGATGATGAGTATGGTCACCGCCCTAGCCGATAGGATCACCGCCACATCCCGCAGCTAGAACAAGTGTCTCCGCCAGCCCGCGGACACACATACCAGTTCGCCGCTCCTGTGCAGATAGCCAGTCCGCCCCAGCTTCTCCAAGGCCGGACTCCAATATCCAGCCCGCCTTACCGCCAGAGACCAAGCCAGGACCACCACAGCCGGACTCCACAACAGCCGTGTCCGCCATTCTGCGGACAAGGCATCAGCCCGCAAAACCCGAGCCCGCAGCCTCGCCATCAAGGCACCTGCCGGACTCAGCGGACACCCGGCTACCGTCCGCATATCCCAGGTCCATTGCTTCATTGCCAAGGCACCTCCGGACTTAGCGGACATGCCAATCCAGTCTGCTAACAGCAGACTCTAGTCCGCAACTCCTGAGTCCATATCCTCATCACAAGGCTAAACCGGACTCAGCGGACTCTGGCTCCAGTCCGCACACTCCTGCACAAGCAATTCTCCAGTCCGCATTTCCCCAAGCTAGCAAACAAGGCAACAACACTTCTACTACGCTTGGCGGACTGAGAAACCAGCCCGCGCTCCACTGCGCGATCTCACCGGACTGAGCTATCCTGGACTTGGTTCAGATCACACCAAGTCCAGTCCACTGGCCGCAAGGGCCAGTCCGCACTTACTGGCGGACACTGGATCTAACCCGCCATACCGGGCGACCTCCAGTTTCTGTCCGCGCTGACCGGCGGTCTCCGCGGCTTCCACTTGCCGCTTCACTAGAGCAAGACAAAGGCAACTGCCAAACCGGTCTGCCGAGCTCCAGTTCTTCAGTCTGCTTCATGCCGGACTCCGCTTCATGCCAAACCGGTCTGCACAAGAAATTCTCCAGTCCGCATTTCCCCAAGCTAGCAAACAAGGCAACAGCACTTCTACTACGCTTGGCGGACTGAGAAACCAGCCCGCGCTTCACTGCGCGATCTCCCCGGACTGAGATATCCTGGACTTGGTTCAGATCACACCAAGTCCAGTCCACTGGCCGCAAGGGCCAGTCCGCACTTACTGGCGGACACTGGATCTAACCCGCCATACCGAGCGACCTCCAGTTTCTGTCCGCGCTGACCGGCGGTCTCCGCGGCTTCTACTTGCCGCTTCACTAGAGCAAGACCAAGACAACTGCCAAACCGGTCTGCCGAGCTCCAGTTCTTCAGTCCGCTTCATGCCGGACTCCGCGGATAGCATTCCTATCCGCCCGGTTACTTCCTGGGAGTCAACCGCCTGCTGAGCATACACTGGCCTGTCAGACTGCCGCTGCTGTCCGCGTAGTCCGTGCGAACAGACCGCCCAGGCCGCCACAGAGCAAACCGCCTACAACATCCCTGCTGACCTAGCAGTCCGCCAACCCTGTCCGCGTAGTCCGCGCGGATAGGTTTCCCAAGCCTTCCATTCACCCACTTTCACTTCACAGAATTCAACACTCCCCCTTGAAGTGAGAAGTGGTGAATAACTCCAGCAGCTCCCGTAACCTTGCACCTGGTCCTTCCGATAGCATCTACGAAGAGATGTCCAAGACATAGTCCTCGCCCCGCATATCATGGACCATGAGGGAGCCCTCCAGCATCTCCAAAAAGGAGTCATGCTTCCCTCTGCCTTCTTCAGCTTCAACCTCCACTCTTGCATCACAGGAGTATCACCAACTTCCTTGGACACTGAAGTCCAAGCCTCGTTGCCTCTGAGAGAAGTCACCTCTTCAGACTTGGTGTCAACCACCTCCTTGATTCTAGTGGGGTCATAACAGCCAGAAGAACCTTGCTCGACCTGAGGGCTAACAAGGAAACACAGAACCAAGTCCGCCGTGTTCCCTTCACTATATCGAGCTGGTGGCTTACTGATCCTCTTCGATCTCCGAAGAACCTGATCATGGCTAACCACCTCCACTGCTATTGAACCAGCTCCGTTTCCGGGTAAACCCGGAACAATGCTCCCTTTGCTCCCTGAACAAGACGCCTCCTTACTGGAACCAAAAGCATCTGGAGCAATGCTCCCCCTGCTACCTGAACCAGAAGACTCCCCTCTTGAACAAGAACTGCCTGGAACATCGCTCCCCTTGCTTCCTGAACCGGAAGCCTCCGCCTTCGAGCCAGAAGAACCTGGAGCATCGCTCCCCCTTCTTCCCGACTCTGACGCCTTTGCCCCGGAGCTAGAACAACCTGGAGCACCTGGTGACTCAGGCAACTCCACTTCCTTAGCAGCAGCCTCCTTCAGCCCACCATCTGACCTGCTTATCTCTAGCTCCACATAAGAGCTACCCCAATACGGCGTCAACTCATAGAAAACAATGTCTCTCGACACTATGAGTTTCTTCGTCGCAGGATCCATACACCTCCATCTTCTTCTCTGCTCATCATACCCAACAAAGACTAGCTTTGTCTTGAGAGCACCCGGAGAGTGTATATAGCAGGTAGATCCAAACACCCGAAGGTGCTTCACTGAGGGCTTCACTCCGAACATCAGCTCATAAGGAGTCTTCACTATGATCAGACTAAGAGGCATCTGGTTGATGACATGAGCAGCACAGGCTATTCCTTCCGCCCAAAGAGCCTTCGGAACGCCTTTACTCTGAAGCCAACACTTGCAGGTCTCCGTTAACCAACGGAACATCCGAGCTACAATACTACCCTGTTGTGAAGTATGTCCGCAAGAGAGCTCCATCCGGATCCCTTGCTTCCTGCAAAAGCGTGAGAACTCGGTTGAGCCAAACTCACCACCGATACTTGTCCTCAACACCTTGATCCTCCGGCCAAGCTGGCCTTCCACAAGCTTCTTGAACTCCACAAACAAGCATACCATGTTGGACTTCTTCTTCATAAAGTATACCCAAGTATACCTAGAATAGTCATCAACCAATATCAGCATGAACCTGTTGCCTCCAAGACTGGCCGTGACGGTCGGTCCCACCAGAGCACAATGGACAACCGCCAATGGTGCATTGCATCTGGATTGTGCTTTGTCAACCATGAAGTGATAGGCTCCACTTTCCTGACATCCCGCACACCCCCGACCATCGCCATAGGATGACAATCTAGGCAACCCTCTTACGAGTCTTCTTCCCGCCATTGCTTTTGAAAGTCCACCTAGTGTCAGCTATGTGCACCTATGGGGGGGGGGGGGGGGGAATAGGTGACGTGTGGTTCTTTTGCGGAATTTACGGATGTACCTGCACAATAAAAACAACAAGCACAGCACACAGAATACACAACAAATTTATAGTGGTTCCCCGACTTGGGTACATCCACTTTCCCCCTTCGACCTATCTCCCCAACAAGGGACGACTCGGTCACTTCTCCAACGGGATTGAAATCCAATCCCTTCACTAACGGAAGGAGCCCTTCCACACGTGAGAGTCAACACTCCCACAAAACGGGTTGCACCCAACCCTTACAACACGGAACAAAAGTTCCTTTACAATAAAATAAATGTAGAATGTACACGTGATACAAACTTCTCTTGGAGACTACGGTGTTCCTCTTTGTTCGACGACGTGTTCTTGAAGTCGATGAAGAGTCTACGACCTTGGTCTCTCTTGGAGAAGATCTCCCCGGAACCGGCGGCGGCACACGAGCGGCGGCTAGCTTCGGGATCGGCGGCTATGATGAAGAGCAGCTGCTGAACTTGGAGATCCAAACTTCGTTGCGAAGCAAGCTCGGTCTTCCAACGGTCACACGAGGATCGGTCGTCTCGATCGATTCGGATGGGAAGTGTTTCCGATCAACAAATCGAGAGACAAAGGATCTCTGGATAGACGCGTGAGACTCAAGCCTTGCTAGGCTACTGTCGCCGGAGATCGGGAAGAAGATCGATCAGTGGCGGCGACGGACTTGCGCGAGCGGCGACGGAGGCGGCGGAAAGATTTCGCGATCTTAGGGTTTCCGTGAGCTCGGCGTATTTTTCTATCTTAGTACTGTTCAAAATACCCATGTATTTATACCCTGAAGATACAGCAATTTTGACCGTTTGTGGGACCCACAAAAGGAATCCCCAAATTCCGGTTCAAACTAGTCCAGAAGCAGAATCCGGTCCAGCAGCATTCTGAGAAAACGCCAAGTAAAAATCGGCGAGAATCGCAGACGATTCTCGACGAATCGGCGAGAATCACCAAGTGATTCTCGACGATTCGTCGAGAATCGTTTGTGATTCTCGTCGAATCACTTGTCGATTCTCAACGAATTTTACTTTATACATGGGCTGCTTGACCACTGGTTCGGCGGGAATCACAAGTGATTCTCACCGAATCTTACTTGGCACCATTTTGAGATGGCCAGAAGGAGTCGGGGAGAATCACTGATGATTCTCGTCGATTCGGCGAGAATCACTAGTGATTCTCGCCGATTCGGCGAGAATCACTTGGTGATTCTCGTCGAATTTGCCTTGGACGATTTTTCGTCTTCCACCTAGGAGCTGCTCCTTGATCCTCCATGCTCCTTGTCTTCTCTTGCATATGAACGGCCCTGTACTTGAAAGTAAGTGCACTCCAATAGAGAGAGTACACATAGGCCAACACACTGATCTGCTCAACGAGGGATTACGTCGTGCAGACCCGTGTATATTGACCTACTGTACCCTGACATTGGTGTGCACTTAGCGTGGAGAAACTGCAAGTACAACTTGAAAAAGTTTCATCAAATACATTGTGAATTCATCTTAGCTTGACAGGGGGCTTCCTCAAATCTAGGTAATCGTGGATACAATACCCAACAATCTCCCCCTATTTGACGAAGCCAAAACCCTACTAGCTAAGATGAATAACACCTATCAAATAATAATTATAGCATTTAAAAATTAAATATGCAACACAAGGGAATATATGCAATCAGAACAGGACTTGAGTCATTCACACATTCAAGAATATATATATATACCAAGAGAAATATATTCACATATAATTCAGAATTGTTCATATGACAGTAATAATCATTAAACGTTCTTAAGACACAGTGACCAGCTATAACATAATGACTATTTGTCCTTAGCTACGTCACCCTTCAGAGTTTGAGCCAAGTACTTTTTGCTTTGCCTTTCCATGTATTCCTTGGGCTTCGGGTAGTACCTAGGAGGAGCAACTTTGTCTGGATCCTTGTTGTTTCTGAAGAAAATGTTGCGTTTTGCTTCAAACGTCTTGTGCGTCTCCCACTCATATTGGCTATATACCTCGTTTCGATTGATCTCTCCTCTTTCTTGTAGCCAGAAGGTGTCTAAGATTATATTCCTTGAGACTGGACTCCACCTTTCATTTCGTACATCCTCCTCATTCATTCGAATTCTCTTTGCAGCCTGTGTCTCCTTGGATGTCCCTTCCTGAACTTTCCTCTTTTCCCTGGCTTTAGCTAAAGCCTCCTGGTCAAACATACTCCTCAGCTTAGATTTGGAGATGGCCCTAGCATCAGCTTTATCAGTGAAAATTTCTGCAGCACTTGTACTTACATCCTCAGCAATATTTACTTCCTCAGCAGCCTTAGAAGTCTCAGGAACCTGAATACCGGCAGGTTGGTCAGGTAGGACGACGCCTAACGTGCCCAGTGCCTGTTGTAGCATCCACCAGCAACTCTCATAGACGTATTTGCTTGATTGTGCAAAGTTTGCATCCATGCTTTCTTGGAGCTCGGCCAGCTTAGCGATATACTCCTTCTCCCCCTTTTTGGCTTCGTCAGCTATGCAATTGGCATATGAGTGCAGAGAGTCATCAATATGCTTAGTTGTCTTGCTGAATTCAGTGATTAGGGCCTGCTGATTTGCATTTAAGGTTACCATATTACCATCAAATTTCTGAATATTGTTGGCTACAACGTGTGCGTTCTGATTTACAACAGCCAAAGTATCAGTACTCTTTTTCAAACCGGCCATTAAGAGTGTGACAGCTTCGCCGGCCGCGGTATACTTTTCTTCGAATTTCTTCTCCATCACATCCAGTTTGTGGTTGATTTCCACCATATTCTGCAGCATGAGATCTTCAGAAGTCTTGATCTTTTTCAGCAGTGTTTTCTGAGCTGTATCAAAAGAATTTTTAAGCTCGTTCACTATTCCTTGAATGACATTGATGGTGTGAGTGGCCAGCTCATCTCGCAACGGTATGGTCTGAGGTACTTCTTGCCCTTGCTCGTGCTCTGCAGCAGATGCATCGGTAGAGCTGGATACAATCACAGCCTCTATAGAAGGAATGTTGGCGGCCTCTTGAGGTTTATCAAACTCCCCCTCCACTGGTGCAGACTTATCAGATGGAGGTTCAACGGGATCCGGAGTCTCCAACACTTCATGGTCCTCATTCTCATCGTCCTCTCCGTCCTCATCCAAAAATTCATCCATATCAGCAGCTTCTTCCACTTCTTGATCAGCAGTGTCCAGTGCTTCAGCTTCAGTTCTTTGAGTGTTTCTGTTCAAGCCCTCCTCATCCTCCAACTCAGGTTCACTTACTTCATGAATTTCGGCCACCGCATCCTTGGCCACCTGGGCGATTTCAGATATTATATCCATATGAGTGGGTAGAGTCTCCCCCTCGATTCCTGCAGGCACAGTATCAGGAATTTCACTGGGGGAGGCTGCTGGAGATACTTCCTCTTGCTCTTCCACAGCAGGCTGCCCGATGCGTCGCTCCCATCGATCAAACACAGTAGCATCCATCTTTTTCAAGTAATGGAGAGGAACTCCTTTGCTCATGTCGAATATGTCTCCGTTGAGCTGGTTGAGATATAGACTAATGATGCGGCCGAAGCTTGGAGTGCCCAGAGTGTCCTTGATCTTTTGGAACAGCAACTCCCCCCAGTTGAACCTCTTTCGGCAGACCACAGCTATGAGAATTTTGAACATATCTCCGGAGATATGATCATGGGAGCCTGGCTTGCAGATGAGTACTTTTCCTATGACGTCAGATAGGAGCTTCCCTTCTTCATTCATCTCTTTTCTCTTTACTGATCGAGTGCCTCTTGGAAGACCGCAGAACAAGAGGGTTCTGGCTTTGTCCTCGTCCTCCAGATAATCTTCCTGCTCCGAACTTGAGAGCTGCAGGTAGCGAGTTAGCTTACTGGCAGACATCTTTACTTTTGTCCCAGCCACCTTGCTCTTGATGATGGAGTCTCTATCTCGGAGTCTTGCGGTAGAGAAGAACTCCAGCACCTCTTTATCCAGGACTTTGCAAGGGTGCTCCAATATGAAGGTTAGCCCGGCCTCTTCCAGCATGAGAATGATATTCCGGAACTCGTCCGAGGCATGAGAGAATCCAGTGCGAACCAGCTCGCAGCCAGAAATCAAGCCTGCAGTAGTCCTTGGAGCCATTGAAGATCTAGAGAGAAGCCCTACTCTAAGCATTAGTGAACATTCAAAAAGAAAGCATCACTAGTGAGCGCGTCCAAGTGCGGTTGAGGAGAAGGTTACCTAAGGGCTTACACGGAAGAGAGTTGATGAGCTTCGGGAAGATCTTCGGTGGAAGGAAGAGTATCCTGTGGGAAACACAGCAGCGATTCGCTCACTTTGACGAGAGCGTCGGAGGGCTGCGGGTTTCGGCGAGAGTCGTCGGGATCCTTTCGAAGAGAACTTTACGAGACCCTAGCGGGAGCTTAGGAGGAGACCTCACGAGCTGCTGCGAATCGGCGGAAGAACTCCTGCGGGTTGCGGAGAATTGGCGAAGCTCCTGCGGGTTGTCGGGAGAGTTCTTGCTGGAAGAATCGGCGAAGCTCCCACTGTGGTCACCAGGGTGTCGGGGAACTTGCTGCAGCGTGACGCGGGAGTTGTGAGGAAGGCGAAGGGTTTTACGGGATTTAAATGATTCGGCTTTGTCAAATTCGGCGGGATTCAGGAGATTTGGTTAATTCGGCTTCTGATACTATGTATCTGATTCGAAATTGAGGGGTCTCTTGACTAGGGATTTTCACATTTGAGAAGCTTGCAATATTTTAGAAATTTTCCGATGTCAAGTCAATAAAAAGAATGATAAATACAAGTATATTCTAAAGTCAATCTATTTGAATTTTACTGAGGTTTTTGCAAAGTCTTCTTAATGTCAATTGTATGTTGTCGAGATTTACAACGACATGTCTTCGTTAACCCTTTATTGAGGTGTAAAGGTTCGCATGCATCGAGTTAACCAATCCTTAGACGTGCATACATACACTAATATACAAAGAAGGATCTGTATATGATGATATATATAAGTATATATATATTTTTTTTTTGAATGAGGATCCATTATGACACAAGTCCTTGAACTGATCAAAATTACCTGGGATTTTGAGAGTCATCGTCTTAGTCCCACAGGTAGAACACATTAGTAGCTTAAAGTGAGTATGCTCAACAGGTAGCACATCTGTTATTGCAGACGCTTGTTCCAAGTTAGCCTTGAGCCACCTACTGTCCAGATCCCATCGTATTTACGGGGACCTAGACTACCCTGCAAAACAGAATTACTTCACCTTAGGAACCCAAATCATATTGGGTCCTAGGTTTCTATTAGCATAAGCACGCAACTGCCTTCCTTCAGAAAACCTGTCTGGAAGACTACCTCTGTCCCTAGAATGTGGATAAGCCCTTGCTGTGGGCACAGAGGGGTTGTGCCAACAGTCAATGGCAAAGTGCCCCACTTTGCCGCAGCACCAACAAGGGTGAATGTTGTATCGCCTTTTTCGACCTGATCTAGTGACTGATGAAGTCACGGTCCTAGGTCTAAACGGGATAGGGCATGTTCTTGTCACACAAATTCCTCTTCCATCGTGACACGAGGAAGGGTGGAACGAATGCATGATGTGAGCGTTATGAGGCCGAGAAGGTGGTGCCATTCTTTCAGGCATCTCCCTTGCTGAGGCCCCATGAAGCCTGACATCATGACTTCTATCCTCCCTATCCCGTGTCCTCGAATGGTGAGAGGTCTCCTGTGAGCTGGGACATGCAGATCCACACTTTGTTGTGGCAGTGGCTGTGAATACAAAGGGCTCAGAATGAGCCTTAGGTATTCTCTCGTGGGTGGCCATGCCGGCCCTTGCACGCCGGGTGTCTCCACATGGGGACAGATCATCCTTGCAGTGACCACGACTATTCCTGTGGTCATACCTGAAGGCATGATGAGTTGCCTTCCTGCTTGGAGTGGGGGGTCGGAATACCGTTTCCCCATTTCTCCATCCCTGAATAATCCGGGAAATCCACCCGGTTTCTTGCTTTCTCTTTATAGCATCAACTTTGGAAAAGTTTGATACTATACGTTTCTCATTATCTAGACTATTCTCTAGAGCTGAGACCTTAGAGTCCTTGACCTTGTTGGATGCCAATTGGAGAACCAACAAGATCTTCAGTCGAGCAATCTCTCGAGCTTGTTCCTCAGCAAGTAGATTGCTTTCCTGAAGGGCTCTCTTCAGGGAATCAGTATTTTCTGGAGGAGAGCAGTTTCTGTCTTCAGAAAAGTCGAAAGATATGGGGCAGGATGAAGATGATACCTTCTCATCTGAGTTATTGTCATTAGAATCAGTGACCAATGTTTCGTCCTCGTCGGAGCTGCTTTCCTCACTATCTTCTTCAGTCTCTGACAAGGATACTAGAGCTCTGATGCAGTCCGAAAGATCCTTGCATTCATCTTCAGAAGTGAGGACCCCCACATACGCCTCATCCTCTGATTGGCAGCATATTTCAGCTTTCTCTGACCCCCCCATCAGCTCTGAGATCATCATCCACAGAGATTTAGCCGTTGTACATTTTTCCAATCTAGAGCGAGAGGCTCCAGACCAGACATCCATGATAATTTGTCGAATCCTCTCGTCCAAGAGAAATAGAGATAGTTCCATCTCAGGCATCTCAGCAATGCCCATGGGCACTTGGATCCCAGAGTCGGAGGTCTTCATGGGGATAAACGGACCCTCTTCCAGGATGAGGGATGCTCGTGGATCGATGGCATCCAGGTGAAATAACACTCTCATCCTCCAGATGGGATAATAATCCTTTGTGCATGCAGGGAGTTTGAGTGGCAATACGTCATAATCCAGATCCATGCTTCTGACACTGGTGGCAGGATTCTACTCAAGGTGTTAACCTTTTTAAAGAGCAACCTCCCTCTGATACCACTTGAAAGTCCACCTAGTGTCAGCTATGTGCACCTATGGGGGGGGGGAATAGGTGACGTGTGGTTCTTTTGCAGAATTTACGGATGTACCTGCACAATAAAAACAACAAGCACAGCACACAGAATACACAGCAAATTTATAGTGGTTCCCCGACTTGGGTACATCCACTTTCCCCCTTCGACCTATCTCCCCAACAAGGGACGACTCGGTCACTTCTCCAACGGGATTGAAATCCAATCCCTTCACTAACGGAAGGAGCCCTTCCACACGTGAGAGTCAACACTCCCACAAAACGGGTTGCACCCAACCCTTACAACACGGAACAAAAGTTCCTTTACAATAAAATAAATGTAGAATGTACACGTGATACAAACTTCTCTTGGAGACTACGGTGTTCCTCTTTGTTCGACGACGTGTTCTTGAAGTCGATGAAGAGTCTACGACCTTGGTCTCTCTTGGAGAAGATCTCCCCGGAACCGGCGGCGGCACACGAGCGGCGGCTAGCTTCGGGATCGGCGGCTACGATGAAGAGCAGCTGCTGAACTTGGAGATCCAAACTTCGTTGCGAAGCAAGCTCGGTCTTCCAACGGTCACACGAGGATCGGTCGTCTCGATTGATTCGGATGGGAAGTGTTTCCGATCAACAAATCGAGAGACAAAGGATCTCTGGATAGACGCGTGAGACTCAAGCCTTGCTAGGCTACTGTCGCCGGAGATCGGGAAGAAGATCGATCAGTGGCGGCGACGGACTTGCGCGAGCGGCGACGGAGGCGGCGGAAAGATTTCGCGATCTTAGGGTTTCCGTGAGCTCGGCGTATTTTTCTATCTTAGTACTGTTCAAAATACCCATGTATTTATACCCTGAAGATACAGCAATTTTGACCGTTTGTGGGACCCACAAAAGGAATCCCCAAATTCCGGTTCAAACTAGTCCAGAAGCAGAATCCGGTCCAGCAGCATTCTGAGAAAACGCCAAGTAAAAATCGGCGAGAATCGCAGACGATTCTCGACGAATCGGCGAGAATCACCAAGTGATTCTCGACGATTCGTCGAGAATCGTTTGTGATTCTCGTCGAATCACTTGTCGATTCTCAACGAATTTTACTTTATACATGGGCTGCTTGACCACTGGTTCGGCGGGAATCACAAGTGATTCTCGCCGAATCTTACTTGGCACCATTTTGAGATGGCCAGAAGGAGTCGGGGAGAATCACTGATGATTCTCGTCGATTCGGCGAGAATCACTAGTGATTCTCGCCGATTCGGCGAGAATCACTTGGTGATTCTCGTCGAATTTGCCTTGGACGATTTTTCGTCTTCCACCTAGGAGCTGCTCCTTGATCCTCCATGCTCCTTGTCTTCTCTTGCATATGAACGGCCCTGTACTTGAAAGTAAGTGCACTCCAATAGAGAGAGTACACATAGGCCAACACACTGATCTGCTCAACGAGGGATTACGTCGTGCAGACCCGTGTATATTGACCTACTGCACCCTGACATTGGTGTGCACTTAGCGTGGAGAAACTGCAAGTACAACTTGAAAAAGTTTCATCAAATACATTGTGAATTCATCTTAGCTTGACAGGGGGCTTCCTCAAATCTAGGTAATCGTGGATACAATACCCAACAGCTTTCAGCTTGTCCATCCCTACATGCCCCAGTCTTTCATGCCAGATAGCAGCACTATCACAGGCATTCATCCGATCAGCTCCAGAACTAGTTGATATCCCAACCACGTTCTTCTCCTTCCTCCCTACCTGAGCAACGTTCGCCGAGAGCAAGGTAACCTTGCACTCCTTCCGAAGATGACCTTGCTGCTTGCATTTATAGCACCGTGGTCCTTCCTTCCTCTTCCTATCACGCCTAGGAGAAACACTCCTTTATTCCTGATATGAAGTAGAGGGACCATCTTCCGCAGCAATCTTCACCTCCTTCCTGAACAACCCATCAAGGGAAGTCCAGACCTCCGCAGCTGACCGACATCCACTGATGTTGTCCAAGAGCTCCGATGAGATCACCTGCTTGAGAATAGACTCCGTTTCGCATTTGTCTCCTTCCAAGCTCTCATCGCCTCAGCATTGACAGCAGTATCCTCTTGTCTTCCTGCTCCGCATACAACCTCCCAAAGGTCCTCGCCAAGAAGAAAGCTCTTCATACAGGACTTCCACCGTTCACAGTTCGTCTCTATAAGGAGATCAATTCCAAGACAGCTTGCATCCTCCACTGTCATGGTTCTACCACTGGTTTCCTCTTCAGAAGAGCAACTACTTCCATTGAGCACTGCTTGACCACTCCAACAACCTGGCTCTGATACCATGTTAAAATTCAACAAACCGCAGACGCCCCCGTGGATACCCTGTTGAAAACTCAACAAACCGAAGGAGAATACGCCCACTTATAATGTTGAAAGTTTTCCCGGATCGTGCAGTTAGTAGGGGTTATCTCAACAAAGCAGTAACAATCAGCAACACATGCAACACAAGCTTCTTTATTGATCAAGAGCAAACTTCTTTACAAGGCGAGACATACATGGCAAGACATGCTCCACCAAAACCCAACACCGGGAGAGCAGAGATAGTCACAAAGACAAGAACAAAAAACAAGCCGCGCGGACACAATCAACAAGCCGCCGACCTACTGCTGTGGAGTCCGCTCAGTCCGCCAGATCGCCAGACCGCAACCCAAGCCGCGCGGACTCACCCTTATTCCAATGCTTAGCTGCGTCACCGAATGGAACAGTCCGCCTGAAGCAGGCGACTTCCTGAACCCCGAACCAAGTTGCCAAAGAGAAGACCGCCTGGTCGCAATCCGCGACCTGCTATTTACCGCCTGTTGCTTAACCGCAGAGTCCGCACTGTCCCTGACTGCAATCAGAGCCAAGTCCTGGCTTTCCAGCGCTATCCGCACAACCTGCACAGCACAACCGGGTCAACTCTCTATCCGCGCGGACACTAAAGTCCAGACCGCAGCAACTTACGCGAGCTCAATTACTGTTCACTTACTTCGGTCTAGGTCCGTTTCTCCTGATGTGACATGGGTCCTATTTATAGGCACGATGATGAGTATGGTCACCGCCCTAGCCGATAGGATCACCGCCACATCCCGCAGCTAGAACAAGTGTGTCCGCCAGCCCGCGGACACACATACCAGTTCGGCGCTCCTGTGCAGATAGCCAGTCTGCCCCAGCTTCTCCAAGGCCGGACTCCAATATCCAGCCCACCTTGCGGCCAGAGACCAAGCCAGGACCACCACAGCCGGACTCCACAACAGCCATGTCTGCCATTCTGCGGACAAGGCATCAGCCCGCAAAACCCGAGCCCGCAGCCTCGCCATCAAGGCACCTGCCGGACTCAGCGGACACCCGGCTACCGTCCGCATATCCCAAGTCCATTGCCTCATTGCCAAGGCACCTCCGGACTTAGCGGACACGCCAATCCAGTCTGCTAACAGCAGACTCCAGTCCGCAACTCCTGAGTCCATATCCTCATCACAAGGCTAAACCGGACTCAGCGGACTCTGGCTCCAGTCCGCACGCTCCTGCACAAGCAATTCTCCAGTCCGCATTTCCCCAAGCTAGCAAACAAGGCAACAACACTTCTACTATGCTTGGCGGACTGAGAAACCAGCCCGCGCTCCACTGCGCGATCTCCCCGGACTGAGCCATCCTGGACTTGGTTCAGATCACACCAAGTCCAGTCCACTAGCCGCAAGGGCCAGTCCGCACTTACTGGCGGACACTGGATCTAACCCGCCATACCGGGCGACCTCCAGTTTCTTTCCGCGCTGACCGGCGGTCTCCGCAGCTTCCACTTGCCGCTTCACTAGAGCAAGACCAAGGCAACTGCCAAACAGGTCTGCCGAGCTCCAGTTCTTCAGTCCGCTTCATGCCGGACTCCGCGGATAGCATTCCTATCCGCCCGGTTACTTCCTGGGAGTCAACCGCCTGCTGAGCATACACTGGCCTGTCAGACTGCCGCTATTGTCCGCGTAGTCCGCGCGAACAGACCGCCCAGGCCGCCACAGAGCAAACCGCCTGCAACATTCCTGCTGACCTAGCAGTCCGCCAACCCTGTCCGCGTAGTCTGCACGGATAGGTTTCCCAAGCCTTCCATTCACCCACTTTCACTTCACAAAATTCAACACTTGGTGGTTGAGTGTAGGCTTTGTGAAGAAGCTGAGTTGTAGGGCCTTGGGCCTGAGCTGTAGGAACCAGTTTTGGGGTTCTGAGATAGTGGAGAAGTTTGGCCGAATCTAGTACACTGCTAGATAGGCGAAGGGGGAAAGTGGATGTACCCAAAGCTTGGGGAACCACTATAAATCTGTGTGTCTACTGTGTGCTTGTGATTTTCTGTGATTGCTGTGTGATTGCTGTGTACAAGTAGATTTAATTCTGTGTTATAAGTTGAATTCTGCCTAGAAAAGTTAAAAAGATTTAAGTCACCTATTCACCCCCCCTCTAGGTGATTAGGTATAATATCTTTCAAGTGGTATCAGAGGGAGGTTACTCAAAAAGAGACATAACTGTCTGAGTAGATCCTGTTGGCAGATTCAGTCTAAGTAAAATTATAGAATCAAGAAAATCAAGAACCATGGGTTCCACTGAGAATCACAAGGAATTGGGATCCATGAAGTTACCCATATGTAGGAAAGAGATCTTTGGTATCTGGAAGGAAAGGGTGAGACTGTTTATGGAAGTCTCAGACCCTAGGATTTATATCACAGTGAAAGAAGGGCCATATGTGCCTATGAAGGTTTCAGTCTTAGATGCAAATCAGAGAACACCTAAGGATTTCTCTGAAATGACAAAGGATGAGATTGTTCTAGCCACAATGGACAAAAGGGCTCAGAACATCATTGTGAGTGCTATAGATGATGCAACTTTTCAGAATTTGATACACTGCAAGACATCTAAGGAGATGTGGGATACCTTGGTAGTGTATATGGAGGGTTCTGAAGAAGTGAGGCAAGACAGAAAATTCTTGCTCAATCAAGAATATGAAAGTTTTAGACAAGGTAAAGCTGATAGCATAACTGAATGCTATAAAAAGTTCTATAGGATTGTGAATGAGCTTATGTCCTATGGCAGAGAGTTTAGTAATTATGAGCTCAATGATAAGTTCTTAAGGTCCCTTACAAAAGATTGGGACACCAAGATCTGTGCCATTAGTGAAATGACAAAGTTAGCAGAAATTCCTCCACCAATACTGTTTGGCAAACTGCTGTCCTATGAAATGCAGTTATTGGTGAGGAAAGAAGAGGAGAAATCAACAAGAAGTGAACATAAAGATAGTGGCCTTCAAAACAGAAGCCCCCAGAAAGTACAGAAGTAAGTCACCAACTTCACCTCCAAAAGCAGCTGAAACTGAGTCAGATGAGTCAGCAAGCAGAAAATCTGAAAGCAGTGAAAGTGATGAGGACTTTGCTGCCTTCACAAGATATTTTCAGAAGTTCTTAAAGAAGAAACAGTGAAGGACAAGGCCATCTACTTCACAGGGTAAATAAGACTATTATCAGAATACAAAGTCTTCAAAGAAAGACAGGAAAAAGTCCAAGTCTAGCAAAGCAACACTATCAAAAATTGTATGCTATTGCTGTAATAGACAAGGACATGTTGTTGCAGACTGTCCAGAGAAAAGAAAGGAGTCTAATGACAAGAAAAAACTCAATACAAGGGCAAGAAGGAAAAGTCTTTTGTTGCCAAAAAGGACAAGAGCCTGTCAGATATTTCTTCATCAGAAACTGAGTCAGATGCTGAGGCATATATAGGACTGTTTGCTAAAGAAGAAGAAGAAGAGTTCATCCAAATCATGAACTCTTTATATGAAGAAGAGGACAGTCAATGCCAAGGGCTAATGGCATTGACAGAAAGTGACAAAATCCTGGAGCAGCCAGGACCTAGTAAGGTACAACATTGTTTTTTAAGTTCAATTTCTTGTGCTAGTTCAGAAACAGATTCATCATCATCAAATGATGAGAGTGCATCTGAGTCTGAAGAGGATATTCATCAATTGATAGATGAATATAAAGTTCTGTTGCAAGCATTTAAGAAATGCAAATCCTTGGCCAAGAGTCAAGCTAAGGAGATTGCAAGTCTCAAAATGGCTGCAACTGATTATGAGAAGATGTTTGATCAAAAGCTAAATGAGATAGCCAGACTGAAGCACATAACTGTGATTCAGATGGGGACTATATCATTTAAGAATGATCAAATCAAGAGTCTGGAGATTAGTCTTCAGAAGGAGAAAGATCTTGTTGCTAGGTTTTCTAAACCTAAGTCAGTTCTACCTTTAATTGATGAATTTGTTCATCACAAAGGTAAAGCTGGACTGGGTTTTACTAAACCTACAAGGACTGTTCAGTCCAAGTCCAAGGGCAAAGCCCCAACTCTCAACAAGCCAGTTGTAGATAAAACAGCTAAGACTGTACCTAAGCAAAGGTACAATAAGTTTGATTGTTGGTGCTGTGGCAAGGTAGGCCACTTTGCAATGGACTGTTGGCACAATGCTAGTGCCAAAGTGAGTAGCAAACTGCCTGTTGGAAAACCTGCAGGTAGCTTTGTTAGGAAGCAAACTAACCAGTACCAAGGACCCAAGAATTCTTTGGGTTCTAAGGTTCACTAATCTGTTTTGCACGTGTGTCCAAGTGGCCATGCCCCAATATGGTACTTGGACAGTGGATGTTCCAGACATATGACTGGAATAAGGGGTTTACTAAAGGACTTCACACCCATCAAGGATGGTCCAAAAGTCACCTTTGGTGGTTCTGAAAAAGGGATCATCAAGGGTTTTGGTAACATATCTAACTCCTTTATTTCAATTACTCAAGTGACCTATGTTAAAGGTTTGAAACATAACCTTATTAGTATAAGTCAATTGAGTGATGTAGGATATGACATCTCATTTGTGAAAGATGGTTGTCATATCAGGAGGTCAAATGATCAAGAGATCATTTTGACTGGTTATAGAAAAAGAAATGTCTACTGCTTAGACATTATGGTTGAGAACAATGGTTCTCTAGTGTGTCTAGTAGCTGATGAGACAGTCTCTCATTGTGTCAAATGGCACAAGAGGCTAGCTCATCTAAACTACAAGATAATTGGCAAACTCTTTAGCAAAGAGTTAGTGAGGAATGGTCCTCAAGTTAAGTGTATTAAAGATGGTATTTGCTCATCTTGTCAAAAGGGCAAGCAGACTAGATCCACCTTTAGAAGCATTGAAAACAAAGATGCTGTGAGGTGTTTATACCTCTTGCATATGGATCTCTTTGGTCCAATGCCAGTTCATAGCCTGGGTAGGAAGGTCTATACATTTGTAGTTGTAGATGACTACTCAAGGTTTTCCTGGGTGTTCTTCCTTAGACAGAAATCTGAAACACCTAGTGTCTTCTATAGTTTTGTCAAACAAATTCAGAATGAACTAGCTAGTACAGTGGTCAAAATAAGAAGTGACCATGGTACTAAATTTCAGTCTGATAGTATGGCAAAACTATGTGAAGAATTTGGGATATTTTAAGAATTTTCTTCACCAAGAACACCTCAGCAAAATGGCATTGCTGAGAGGAAGAATAGAACCTTGATTGAGGCTGGTAGGACCCTATTAAGTGATACATCACTACCAGAATATTTCTGAGCTGAAGCAGTTAATACTGCATGCCATGTTATTAATATGGCTACCATTACTAAAAGCCTCAACAAGACCCCCTATGAGGTTGTGAAAGGCAGGAAACTAAACCTATCCTGCTTCAGGATCTTTGGTTGTAAGTGCTTTATACTTAACAATGGAAAGTCTTACTTGACTAAGTTTGCTGCCAAGTCCCAAGAGGGAATTTTTGTTGGGTACATCAACAACAGTAAGACTTATAGAGTCTATAACTTGTCTACAAAAGTTGTAGAAGAATCTGTACATGTAGTATTTGATGAAACTAGACTTATTAACAATGAGTTGTCTAATAGTGTATGCAGCTCCACAGGTATAACAAAGAAGATAGACAAGCTCACTATAGAAAAAGAACCTTCTACAAGGCAGCAAGTAGAAGATAGTGGCTGCTGTCTAGGGGGAGTACTACATGTACCTAATGCAGAAGAAGTACAAGGAGTACAGCAAGATGAAGAAACTGAAGAAGTTCAACCTGAAGTCAGGATGCCTCCAGCCAATAGGCACCTTAGAGATCATCCAGCAGAACAAATCATTGATGATCCAAGACAAGGGGTGCAAACAAGGAGCAGAAATCTGAATGCAGCAATCTACTCCAGTTTTCTATCCCAAGTTGAACCAAAGAAGTTTGAAGAAGCCATCCTAGACCCTCACTGGATTGAGGCAATGCAAGAAGAGCTGAATCAGTTCAAGAGGTGCAAGGTCTGGGAACTTGTTCCTAAACCTAAAGACCACAACATAATTGGGACCAAGTGGATCTATAGGAACAAGATGGATGAACATGAAGTCATCATTAAGAACAAAGCAAGATTGGTTGCTAAAGGATATAGGCAGGAAGAAGGTATTGACTTTGATCAAACCTTTGCTCCAGTAGCCAGACTGGATGCCATAAGGATGTTCCTGGCCTATGCAATCTTTCAAAGATTTAAAGTTTACCAAATGGATGTCAAGTCAGCATTTCTGAATGGTAATCTTGAAGAGGAAGTCTATGTGGAACAGCCATCAGGTTTTGTTGATTCAACTCAACCTAATCATATCTATAGACTTAGGAAAGCATTATATGGGTTAAAGCAAGCCTCTAGGGCTTGGTATGAAACCCTGTCTAGTTTCCTCATTGAGAATAAGTTCACAAGGGGGAAAATAGACAAGACTCTATTCCTTAGGGAATCCAGAGGCAAAGTTATACTAGTCCAAATATATGTAGATGACATAATATTTGGGTCTACTGAAAGTAGTCTTTGCAAAAAGTTTACAAAACTTATGCAAGGACAATTTGAGATGAGTAGTATGGGAGAACTTAAGTTCTTCTTGGGTCTCCAAGTAAGACTGACTGAGAATGGATTATCCATATGCCAGTCTAAGTTCACCCTAGAACTCATAAAGAAGTATGGTATGGATTCATCCAGTACCATGAAGACTCCTATGTGGTCAAGTATATCTCTTAGCAAGGATGATGCAGGGAAACCTGTAGATGAGTCTTTGTATAGAGGGATAGTTGGCTCCCTATTATATTTGACTGCAAGTAGACCAGATATCATGTATGCTACATGTGTCTGTACAAGGTATCAAGCATGCCCTAAGGAGTCTCATTTGACAGCAGTTAAAAGGATATTGAGATATCTAAAGGGCACTCCTTATCTAGGCCTCTGTACTCTAGGAATGAGGATTTTGAACTAACAGGTTATTCAGATGCAGACTTTGCAGGATGCAAAGAAGACAGAAAAAGCACAACTGGAACCTGTCAATTCCTAGGTGGAAGACTGATTTCATGGAGTAGCAAAAAGCAAACAAGTGTGGTTATCTCCACTGCAGAATCAGAATATGTGGCTACAGGAAGTTGTTGTGCTCAACTTCTATGGATACAACATCAGCTTGAGGATTATGGAATTCAGGTAAGTAGAACTCCACTATTTTGTGATTCTACTAGTGCTATATCAATTGCACATAATCCTGTTTCCCATAGTAGAACTAAACATATTGAAATAAAATATCATTTTCTTAGGGAGCATGTAGAGAAAGAAGATATTTTACTGGAATATGTTAAAACAGATAATCAACTAGCTGATATGTATACTAAGCCCTTAGAAGAAACTAAGTTCAATAGGTTTAAAATTGAACTAGGTATGATAAACTTAGAATAAGTTTATAGAAATGGCTAAGTCAAAAGATGTCGACACAACTAGGAAGTTTGTGTCGACACTTCAGAATATTAGTGTCGACACACAGAGTCAGTGTCGACACATCCAAGGTGGTGTCGACACTTAGGCTTTACTCAGAATTAACTAAGTAAAGTCTCGACTAAATGTCGAGTTATGTGGTATCGACACATAAACAAGTGTCGACACATATATCTGTTGACTAAACTTGTGTCGACACATATGTGTCAAGACATTATAAGTCAGTGTCGACACTTATCGACAGTGTCGACACAATTTAAGATAGTTAACCCGCCTTTTCATCTTCAAACCTAGAAAGGTATAAATAGGATTTTGCCTTAGTCTGTCAACACGCTTTCAAAAGTTTCGAGACCAAACTTGTGTGTCGACATCTCTCTTCTCTCCAGTCAAATTCTTCAAACCCTAATGGCGCCAAAGCTTGAGGAGAACGTCAATGAAAGCTATGAACTGGATGAGGTATTCACACAGTGTTTGAGGATGCAGACCCAAAAATCAAGAATGTGATAACCCTAGTTGCAGACTCGGGGTTAGAATTTCTTGCTTCAGAGCCCACAAAGATCTGGAAGAAGGAAGTACTGGAATTCCTAAATGGAGCTGAAGTAGACGAATCTGGATTCAAGATCAAGTCCAGGGTCCATGGAGAAAAAAGTGAAGGTCTCACCAAAAGACTTGAGGAAAGTACTACAGTTACCAAGAACTAAGGAAGAAGAAGAAGTTACTGCTTCTAAAACCAGAGATGCATTAACATGGTGTGGCCTGGATTCAAAAATGAAAATTGGATCTGTGTTTAATAGAAAGGGCATGAATAACCAAGGAAAATTTCTATCAGAAATTGTTGGAAAAGTAATCTTAAGTAAGCCTGAAGGGCATGATAGGGTATCAGCCCATATGTTCAGTATCATGACCAGGATAATCTTCAGCCTAAAAACTGACTGGTCTGTAGTGATTTTTGAGAAGATTAAGGAAAGCCTAAAGAAGCCCAACTTGGGCAGGATCTTAAGTCTATACCTTGCTGGTATTATACCAGAAGTTATGAGTCAAGCTGCTGGCAGTAAAATCAACCACATGAGAAGAATGGACACGAGAATCTTCACAAGATGGGACAGAGTTTTGACAAAGGAGATGCCTACTCCTGAAAAAGAAACCCCACACAAGAAGAAGAAGAAAACTGCCCCAGTTGCTCAGGTTTTCTCTAGCAGCTCTGATAGTGAAGAGCATGTTGTCTTTACTCCAGAAGAGGATGTTGAAGGAAATGCTGTGAAATCACCAGCTCAACAAGATACTGCAGTGAGGCAGGGGGAGCTACCACCAGCTAGCCCCTTACACCAGGATTCAGTCCAGGGGGAGCCTCTAGTTGTAGAAGAGCCAACTCCTCTTGAGAGTGAGCAAGCTACAAACATCATCCTTGAGGTAATCACTGAGCTTAATGCTTTAGATTTTCTTACAGTGGATACTGCTTTATCTGATCCATTAAGTAATGATAATCAGCAAACTCAGATGGATAGCCAACCCCCAGATGTTGTCATGAAAGACACTTCTGTTTCAGCTCCAATTATATCTGATCCAGTGGTAGATGAGCAAAGAATTTCTCCTGCCCATTCCCCTCAAGAATTTATAATGGAAGATTTATTCCTTAACCTGGATCAAACTGATTTTGACAAAGAAACTGCTGCTGAGGGGGAGAATGCTCCAGTTGAGGGGGAGCAAGTGTTAATTCTTGAAGAACCTGCAAGGTAAGAGCCTGAGAAATAACCAGCTGTTGAGGAGCTACCTAAGGAGAGGGTAGAAATAGCCAGTACCTCAGCTTCTGAAGATGAGGAGGCAACAAGGGCTAAGAAAAGGAAATTTCAAGTATTCAAAAGAAGGAGCCAGAGTTATAAGAAGGCATTGCAAACCATAGCTCCACAGCCTACACTACAGCCAACTCCAACTGTAGATTACAGTGCTCTTATGGTTGCTATACAAATAAAGCTGGATGAGCACAGGCAAGCCATTGAGAAGTATGTGGATGAAGGGCAAAAATCATTACAGTTTGATTTGGCCCAGGATATTAAGTCTATAAGATTTGAGATGAATCTCAATAAGAAAGAGATGACTGACTGCTTCCACAAGGGAGGGAATGCAGTAGTCTACTTAGCTTCTCATCAAGAGCAAATCAAGGCTCAAGTAGATGACATAGCACTAAAGCAAGGCTATGTTATAGAGAACCAAATCAGAATGAATGACAATTTGACAGAATCTCACAATGCTATTGTCACAGAGATGAAGAACATTGCTGCTGGCCTGACAACTTCTACTTCAACTGCTATGGCAGATTTTGACAAAGCATTTCAAAGGGAAATAACTGCTGTTAAGACTGCCATTCAAGACTCACAGAAGCTTCTCACTGAAAAACTCCAAAGGTTAAAACCTTTCTACAGGGATGGAGTCAATTATCTAAATGCCCAAATCAGATTTCAAAAAGATGATTTAAGGGATCACATAGAAAGAGAAGTCATAAAGGGGGAGAGGGTATTAGTCAAAGCTGGCTCTGACTATGCAAAATGGGTTTCTAATGCCATCAGAGCCACACTTGGTTATCCTCCTTTATGTGATGATAATGATGTAGCAGAATCTGGAGTTAACCCTGCATATCTTGGAGGTGAGCAACCAGAAGTAGCTCAAGTGATCTATCCTCCACCAGATTTTGATATGGTTCAAGCTGACATACAGTCCATGTATAGTCCACCTAATGGAAATCAGAAGGTTATTCTTGACAAAGTGGTTCAGCCAGTATCTGAGGCTTTACATGAAGCTATCTTGAAAGAGCAAGCTGAACAAGAAGCCAGACTGTCTAAGAAGAGGTTCAGGGAACAAGCTGAACAAAGACCTGACTTTGAGCAGTGGAGCCCCACTTCTAGGAACATTATCTTAACTGCATGGAAAGCTGCAAAAGATAATATACAGGACAAAAACAAGTGGTTTTCTGAAATAGAATGGAGGAAGCATGAGACAAGGCAAGAAGCCATAGTCCAATATAGAAGAAAGACCAAGATGGGAAAGCTACATCCTACTGCCCAGGAGCCTAGCAAGTACTTTCCCAAGCCTTATCATTATTTTGAAAGGCAAAAGATCAAAGCTGAAGAGCTAAAGAAAAAGGATCTGAAATGCAAAAAGCCTGCTGCTGCTGAAGACACTGAAGCCTCAGTACAAGCCAAAGTACAATCTGGGAAGGGCATAGTAATTAAGGAGGCTGAACAGAAATAGAATTGAAATTTTCTTAAGTTTACTATGTAATCTTTTGATGTTAAACATTCTGTAAACTTTTGGAAAATGAATATGACAAGTTATTAGAACAATATGCTGTGTGATAAATTTGCTATGTGATAAATTTATTTCATTGTTGTTCTGAGATTATGTCTATGTATACATGTTTGATTGATACATATTTATGTTTGCCCTGTTATATATTCCTGCCATACATCATGTTATGATTTTATTCTGTATGGTGTATATTATTGACTAAGGGTTATGACTTCTACAAATAGGGGGAGATTGTTGGGTACATTGATATTAAATGTACCTGATTTGAAGAAGCCTCACCCAACTCAATGATATACATCAAAATGTATTTGATGTGTTTTGAGTTTACTTGTGCAGGTTAAGTATTTGCAGGAAAGAAGAAAAAGTTTCTAAGTCCATGTGTCGACACCCAGAGGGAAAGTGTCGACACTTAAGAAGACTTGTGTCGATACCCAGGCGAGCAGTGTCGACACTTGGAGTCATTGTGTCGACACCAGGATGCTGAGTCGACACCAGACAGAAAGTGTCGACACAAGGAGCTGTGTCGACACTCAATGAAGAAAAGTGCAGTGAAGCAGTGTCGACACTTAACAGTTGTGTCGACACCCAGTGAAACTGTGTCTACATCAGAAAGTGTCGACACTTGTAGGCTGTGTCGACACTCAGCAAAAGTCAGCAGAGACTAAGTATAAGTGTCGACACCCAGAGCAATGTGTCGACACACAGCAGAAGAGTCAACACTTGAAGATAGTTTCGACACAAGAAAGCATGTGTCGACACTCAGCTGAAGACTCAACACTTGAAGAAAGTGTCGACACAAGAAAGCATGTGTCGATACTCAGCTGAAGACTCAACACTTGAAGAAAGTGTCGACACAAGAAGCTGTGTCGACACTTAGCAAAGTTCAAGAATATTCTAAGTACAAGTGTCGACACAAAGGAGATGTGTCGACACTCAGCAAAAGTCTCAACAGAAGAAGAATGTGTCGACACAAGGAGCTGTGTCGACACTCAGCAAGTATCAACACTGAAGACATGTGTCAACAGCAAGAAGAAGTGCCGACACTTAACAGATTCAACACATGAAGATGTGTCGACACAAAGGAGATGTGTCGACACTTACAAGAATTCACCAATATACTGAAGTACAAGTACTTGTGTCGACACACATTATCAGTGTCGACACATGAAGAAGAAGTAGTGTCGAGATATAAAATCTACAACACAAGGAGTTGTGTCGACACCTTGTAGGCTAGTGTCGACACTTAGACAACTTGTGTCGACACTTAGTCTATAAGTGTCGACACTTAAAGACAGACAGTCTCGACACTTTCAGACAGTTATAGAATTTTCAAGAACTGACTGGATGACTTGACAGCTGCCATTCCAGCCGGTCTTCTGCACCTGTCAGAGTTGTCAGAAATCAGTTATGAACCGGACCAGCCGGTTACTATGAAGAAGGCCTATAAATAGGCTTATACTGTCTACAGAAGAAGATTGATGGAGTGATTAGAAGATCAACACATTAAGTTAGACAAAGAAGATCTAGCTATCAAGTGAAGATCTAAGTAGTTGGAGAGAGAGAGATCCATCTAAGAAGTCAGCCATTGGAACCAGGCTGAGAAGAAGGGTTCAGATTTATTCTGAATCTAAAGTAACAGAGATCAAGGATCAACTGCAGGAGGGATCAATCTTATTGTATTCTACATTCAAGAAGCTTTGAAGAAAGCCAAGTCAGATTGATTTCAGCTGAGTTCTTCCAAGAACTCATCAAGAAACTCACAACTCTCTCTCTTTTCTCTGAGTTGTTGAGTTACAATTTTTGTATTCATATTATTTTGTAGGATCCTTAGGGATCTGAGTCTTTGTAAGCCTGTAATTATAAAGGCTGAGTGTAGGGCTTGAGTTCCTGAGTGTAGGAGATTTGAATCTCTAAGTGTAGGCCTATTGTGGCTGAGTGTAGGCCTTGGTGGCTGAGTGTAGGCCTTGGTGGCTGAGTGTAGGCTTTGTGAAGAAGCTGAGTTGTAGGGCCTTGGGCCTGAGCTGTAGGAACCAGTTTTGGGGTTCTGAGATAGTGGAGAAGTTTGGCCGAATCTAGTACACTGCTAGATAGGCGAAGGGGGAAAGTGGATGTACCCAAAGCTTGGGGAACCACTATAAATCTGGGTGTCTACTGTGTGCTTGTGATTTTCTGTGATTGCTGTGTGATTGCTGTGTACAAGTAGATTTAATTCTGTGTTATAAGTTGAATTCTGCCTAGAAAAGTTAAAAAGATTTAAGTCACCTATTCACCCCCTCTAGGTGATTAGGTACAATATCTTTCAGTTACCAACACATGATAGAATAGCTGAAAGAAAAACATCAGCACTCAACCATAACTTAATAAGGAAGAGGAACTCACATGGAGTTATGTTGGATCCCTAGTTGATTTGGGCTAGGTTCACTAACTTAGGATGTGACCCAACATGTATAGCCAGGGTCAAATTTATGTCCTAGAGTCTAGGCCAAGTTCTTAGAGTCAACATCAGATGGACTAACCATCAACAAGACCATTAGAGACTCAAGACTTAGAAGATTTCAAGTCTAAGTAAAATGAGTTTGACGTTCGTCGAACGCAGGTCAACGAAAGATGTTCTCAGCTCGACGATCTTGAGATATTTCTCTGAGCTGAGCTCGATGATCTGCATTCTGTGTTCGACGAAAACTGGGATACTTCAACAAGCTAAAGTCAGGGTAACTCTAGATTTTTCTAAGTCCAACTTCAGGCTTTGGTAGATGAACAAGATTCTGAGCTCGACGAACTTGGACCTCAAGTTCATAACTTCTCAGGTCAACGAAGTCAACTTCTCAGGTCGACGAGCTCAGTACTCTACTCGACGAATTCTGGAACCCGAAGTTTTCATGTCGACACACAGAATATCAGTCTACACAGAATATTTGACTAAGTCCAGAACTATTGCTGATCTCCAGTCGACGAATTCTATTATCAGCTTGATGCGTGTAAATCGGCAAGCGCACCGGTCGCAAAAGTAATAAAGTTTTGGGAATAAATCCCCGAGTGTCGGTCTCTTGAGGAATGCAATTAGCGTAGAACGACAACAGTACCGAGAATATCGTTATGAGAGTTATAAATAGAACAAAAAGGAAATAGAGGACTTGAGAGATTGTGGATGTTTGATCTACTGAACTAGTAAAAGCTATGTGGGTTGAAGGCACTGCTTCGCAAGGTGGAGTGGGTTTATCGGCCGCGATGCCGAACTTCAGTTGGGCGAGTGGAAGGGAAGCTAATGGATTGAAGTGTTCTTGTGTGGAGTGCAATCAGATAAGACACGAGAATGGAGTGGATGTGGGGTGAGCGAGGCACATTCACAGACAATACTCACAAGCAGAAGAAAATACTAACATTCCATTAGCTATAAAATAAAGTTGATGTTCATGGATGGAAATGTTCATTACACTGCTCAAAACATTCATACTAAAGAGAAAGGGGAAGAGGAGTAAACCAAAAGAGAGTGAAGATCGACCGCAGGTCGTGGCCGGAGTAGCGAGTTGTCAATCCGCTTCCGGGCTCAGTCCAAGGAGGCTTCCGGTACCAACGAGCTGTCACCTCGAAGGCCTTTAAGTCCATTCTCTAGGCTATCTACTTCACCAACTCCGCAGGAAAGTTTGGAGTTGAAGTCATCAATGGCCGAGGGCTTCGCCCGAGAGTTGAAAAGCTTCGGAGTAGTTGGAAATGGCTTCCCGACGAAGGTGGAGGTGATGGAGCAGCTGGAGAAGTGAAATGGTGATTCCCGCGCACTCTCCGATCGTAGCAAATGACAGGCGTTGACCTAAATCGCGGAGCAGGGCCTTAAATACAGAGGCAGCAGAAGCAGTGCGCACGATCAGTGGCGCACGACCAGTGGTCATGCGCACTGTAGGTCGATGATCGTGCGACTTTTCCAAATAAACCTGCAACCTGGACAAGAAGCATCAGCATATATGAGCATGAGCAGTGGCGCACGACCAGTGGTCGTGCGCACTACGGCCAGTGCTCGTGCGATTACCGAGACAGGATTAGGAAAAAGGGGATGTAATGCGCACGATCGGTGGCGCACGACCAGTGGTCGTGCGCAATAAGTCCAGTGGTCGTGCGCAGTATTCCTGCAACGTCGGTGTCTCCCGAGCAGTTTCGGAGCACGCACACGACCCCGTACCAGCAGAAGGGGCAGATAGGCCACCAGAACGTGCACCCCACATCCCCGAGATAGGGCTAAAGAATAACAACAATATAGAAACACAGAAAGCACATAGAAACGGGCCTACAGTGCACTTAATAGTGAAATAGGTACATGAGCACTTATAAGCAATAAAGGCTCTCAAGTGTAGTGCTAAGACGATCAAACTAGCCCAGATGAGTCCAAAAATCAGTGTAAAATGTGGACTCATCACACCCCCAGACTTAACCATTTGCACGTCCCGAGCAAATCATTACTCCGTGGACTAGAAGATAGCTAACTGGCTCAGAAATTTTAAAAAGAAGTAAGACGAGAAATCAAATATATCATGTGTATAGAAGATATAATAGAAAAACTTTTTAATTATACAACGTAGTTTAAACTATTCAACAGACGTAAAGAAATATTGTAATTGCTCAAAATTAGAATTCTGGAGAATCTTGCAATCATGTGGAGGAAGAAAGTAGGCAGGCCACTAAGGTGAGCATTGCCAAAGTTCGGGACTCAGGATCACCTCCAAACGAATCCACCAATGTCGGGGACCATACGCTTGCACGTTCACACTCTCTCCACGGTGTGGGTTAGACGCAAGCGTGAATTAGTAGGACTTGTAGGAGGAAATGGGGCTTAGGAGATGACTTGGTAGCTAAAGATAAACATGAAGACTTTATGCAACCAAAGCGAGCGAAAATAACCCAAACCAAAACAGCCACTTAGAAATAAATGGGGCACACGCCCCCAGACTTATCTTGAAATTCGGGTGTGAATACGGCTGAACCTGACCAAAATCAATAAAGAGGATGGGGATCGAAATCTCAAAGCAATTATTTCATATTTTTCTCTCTTTTGCGCGAATTAGCTTTTTATTTTTGTAAATTTTGTTTTTTTTTCTGCGCTAGCAATCCCCAAACGGAGCAATCACAACGTGAATAAATTCAGCACCCCCAAAAACAATGTCCACTTATCACAACCTCGGCAAAACAGTAAATACGAATCAGCTCAAGCATTTGATTGTGATGGTGGGTATAGCTTCAGGCCTTGGTGAAAGTGAGTGGAGCTGGATCAAAGGAAGTGTAGGCACAAATTTGGCATGCAACGGTTAATAGGTAGGAACGACTAAACAAGACTCAAACTAGCCAAAATGAAGGCCTACGTCATGCTCACGCTTGACTAACCGTGCACCAATGCTTCGAGAGTAGCTTAGGGCAAGTTCTTAACCACCGAGAAAGATGATCCTTCCTCCCGACTCGAGCAATACGAGTCTAGTGGCGGCTACACACATTCCTACACTATCGTTCGATCATCCCAGATTCATATTTTGAGCAGTACAAACAATATTTACGTGTGCAGAAAAAAATAAATCTACGAGCATAAAGAAAAATTAATTCTATCCTAACTCTACGCAAACCATGAGTATTCGATTAGGAGCACTGCATGAGTTTCGAACTACTCAATCCTGAAATACTAAGCCAGTACCACTATTTTAAAGTTTACACAAAAGCAATAAATTTGACGCGGGTTGTGCGCGTGGGTAAGAGCGCACTCGTGTGGGTGATTCAGCATGTGCAACATAAAGCAAGAAATAAGTAAACAAGAAACTGGAATGCAACAGAAAGTGTGGTGTAGTGACCACAAACATGCTCTCCCCCCAGACTTAAAGTCAACAACTAGTAAAAATCAGCAAATCATATTTGATAAACAGCTAGGGTAGGAAGTACCTATGCTCAAAATTGAGCATACCAGTCGTGCAATGAGATGTCCAAGTGCGGCCAAGTTGCCGCGCCTCAAATATTCCTGCACCTGCGATTAAAGGATGCCAGCCAAACAAAATATGGAAACAGAAATAAATGAATATATAAAAAGAAATCAAAACACGGCATAGGATCAAACAGTCCAACTTGGGTTGTCTCCCGAAAGCCCTTTTGTTTACCGTCCTTAAGGTGGACCAAATAACTGTATTAGCAGTTCAAATAGAATATCGATACATATAAAAAAGAAAAGACAACAGTCGGCTCCCAGATGGGCGCTCACAATAATATAGAAGTAGTCTTGCTCAGAAAATACTAACAAAAGAAAAAAACAGAAGGCGTGGTAGACTAGCTCTGTGGTGAGCTCCATTGTTGATCAAGGAGTGTTGCTATTGCTTTGCACGGGGTCGGCGAGCTGCAGGCTGTGAGAGGCGCTGGTGGTTGCGCCGCCATCATATAATTTTAACCGGTGCCCATTGACTTTGAAATTGTCTCCGCTTTTCCCGACTATTTCGATGGCGCCAAAAGGGGAGACTCTGATCACTGTGAAAGGGCCACTCCACCGCGATTTGATCTTGCCGGGGAATAAGCGGAGGCGGGAATTGTATAGCAGGACTTGGTCTCCTGGTTGGAAGTCTTTGGGGATGATGTGACGGTCATGCCATTTTTTTGTTCTTTCTTTGTATAGCTGTGCATTTTCGTATGCAAAATGTCGGAGCTCCTCTAATTCGTTCAGTTGAGTGCGGCGCTTATCGGCTGCGGCTTCGAGGTCCATGTTTAGCAATTTGGTTGCCCATAGCGCTTTGTGTTCCAGCTCGACTGGTAAGTGGCAGGCTTTTCCGTAGACAAGTTGAAAAGGAGTCATTCCGATAGGGGTTTTGAAGGCGGTTCTGTACGCCCATAAGGCGTCGTCGACCTTCTTGGCCCACTCTTTTCTGTTGGAATGGATGGATTTTTCGATGATTCTTTTGAGCTCGCGGTTGGAGACCTCGACTTGTCCACAGGTTTGGGGATGGTAGGCAAGAGAGATTTTGTGGTGGACTCCAAATTTCTTCATGAGTTGCAAGAACGACTTGTTGCAAAAATGGCTCCCGTCGTCGCTGATGATGGTGCGTGGGGCGCCGAATCGAGAGAAAATGTTCTTGTGTATGAAATTCAACACGGTGTGGGCATAATTTGCTGCAACATCCTCTGCTTCGACCCATTTGGAAACATAGTCTACGACGACAATAATATAAAGTTTTCCATGCGACATTGGGAAGGGTCCCATGAAGTCGATTCCCCAAACGTCGAATGGTTCGCAGACGAGCATATTGTTGAGAGGCATTTCATCCCGCTTGGAGATATTTCCTGTCCTTTGGCATTCATTGCATTTTGCGACGTAAGCTTGTGTGTCTCTAAAAAGGGTTGGCCAAAATATACCACATTGCAGTATCTTGCGTGCTGTTCGGGTGGCTCCAAAATGACCGCCGGCATCCCGATCGTGGCAGTGTGTTTAGACGGATTGAAATTCGGTCTCTGGTACACAACGCCTGATGATGCTGTCGTTGCACGTACAGAATAATAACGGGTCTTCCCAGAAATAATATTTAGCGTCAGACAGTAGTTTTCTCTTTTGCTGTGATGACAGGTGAGGGGAGACAGATTTGCAAGCGAGGTAATTGGCCATATCTGCGTACCACGGGATTGTCGGAGTGAGTGAACATATGACAAATAATCTTTCGTCCGGGAAGCAGTCGACAATCTCGTTACGGTTGCAGATGGGTACAACTCCTTCGGCGTTGCTCTCCAATCTTGATAGGTGATCGGCGATGACGTTTTCGACCCCTTTCTTATCTCAGATCTCGATGTCATATTCCTGTAGTAGAAGAATCCAATGGATCAGTCAGGGCTTGGCGTCTTTTTTTTTGAATAAATTCCTTAGTGCGGCATGGTCAGTGTACACAATGACCTTAGATAACACTAGGTATGAATGGAATTTTTTGAAAGCGAAGATTACTGCCAATAGCTCCTTTTCCGTAGTGGTATAATTCAGTTGAGAGTCCGGCTGGCGTAGGAGATAATATGAAAGAGTTTATTTTTTCTTTGACCGAGCACTGCTCCGACTGCAACATCGCTTGCATCGCACATGACTTCGAAAGGAAAAGTCCAATCTGGTGCCACCAAGATTGGAGAGGAGATGAGTCGATCTTTGAGAGTCTCGACGGCCTGCATACATTGTTTTTCGAAGTCAAACAGGATGTCCTTGCCCAGCAAATTTGTGAGGGGCTTGGATATGGATGAGAAATCACTGATGAATCTTCTGTAGAAACCGACATGTCCCAAGAAGCTGCGGATCCCCTTGGCGGAAGATGGAGGAGGAAGATTTTTGATGATACTGACTTTTGCTTGGTCGACTTCGAGCCCCCTGTGAGAGACTTTGTGGCCTAAGACAATGCCCTCGCGAACCATGAAATGACATTTTTCCCAATTCAAGACAAGGTTTGTATCCTCACAACGCTTCAGAGCTTTGTCTAGATTCACAAGACAGGAATCGAAGCTGTTACCGAAAAGGGAAAAATCGTCCAGGAAGACTTCGAGAAAGTCTCCAATCATATCACCGAAGATGGCAATCACGCATCTCTCGAAGGTTGCTGGGCCGTTGCACAATCCGAATGGCATTCTCCTGAATGCGAAGGTGCCAGAAGGGCATGTAAACGTCGTTTTGTCTTGGTCAACAGGGTCAACTGTGATTTGATTTTATCCTGAGTAACCATCGAGGAAACAATAGTATTCCTGACCGGCCAATTTTTCCAGCATTTGGTCGATGAAGGGTAGCGGGAAATGATCTTTGCGGGTGGCCTCATTCAGTTTCCGGTAGTCTATGCAGACTCTCCACCCGGTGACCACGCGGGTGGGTAATAATTCATTCTTTTTGTTGGCCACCACAGTAATCCCGCCCTTTTTGGGCACCACTTGCACTGGGCTGACCCATGTGCTGTCGCTGATGGGGTAAATGATACCCGCATCAAGCAATTTTATTACTTCTGACTGTACCACTTCATGCATCTTGGGGTTTAGTCGCCTTTGAGGTTGTGCCAACGGCTTGTATTGATCTTCAAGCAGAATCTTGTGCATGCAGAACGCCGTGCTGATCCCTTTTATGTCGGCTAATGAACGTCCAAACACATTTTTATATTTCTTTAAGACATTGACCAAGGCGAGTTCGTTGTCGACAGAGAGGGATGCAAAGATAATGACTGGGCACGCTGTGCCTTCCTCTAGGAAAGCGTATTTCAGGGATTCGGGCAGTGGCTTCAGAGGTGTGGCAGTGGTTGTGACAGTAGCATCCTCCTCTTCCCACACTGGCTCGGCTGGGTCAAGAATCATCTCACTGTACATGTCCGGTTCGTCGATCAAATCTGCTTCTTCGCAATTAGTGATTCTGAGATGTTGGGAAGGTTCGTGGACGTTGAAAGAAATCATTTCTTCCCCCAGACTTAGGGTGAGCTCTCCTTGGTCAACATTGATTATGGCACGGGCCGTGGCAAGGAAGGGACGTCCTAGTATTATAGGCACTTTGGGATCGGCCATCATGTCGAGAATGACGAAATCTGCTGGGAAGGCGAGGTTGTTGACCATCACAATAAGATCTTCCACTATTCCGGCCGGTTGTTTTACTGATCTATCAACTAATTGCAACCTCAGGTGGGTGGGCTGTAAAATCCCAACTCCTAGCTCCCGGAAGACGGAGAGCGGCATTAGATTTATTGAAGCTCCCAAATCACATAATGCGCGTCCGAATAGGTGGAGGCCAATTCTGCAGGGGATGGTAAAACTGCCCGGATCTCTTCGTTTAGTTGGGGAATAGTTGGTGAGGAGAGTTGAGCATTCTTCAGTGAGATTGATCATTTGTAGTCCTTCTAAATATTTACGCCGTGAGATAAGGTTCTTTAGGAACTTGGAATATCCTGGGATCTGAGTGATAGCCTCTGTCAGAGGTAAACTTATTTGTACTCCTTTCATGATCTCGAGAAATTTATGAAATTGTTTTTCAGCCTTGTCGTTTTGCAGTCGGTGGGGAAATGGCGGCTTCACGGGCTTCTTCACAGGTTGTAGTACTGCCATGGGTTCTTGTGCAGTTGGTGAGGACGGGGGTTCCTTTATCCAATCGACGATGGGTTCGCGGAGTGATTGTGCGGGAGGGTGAGGAAGCGAGGCCCTCTCTAGGCTTTTTCCGCTTCTCAATTTCATAGTATGTACTGTTTCCTGTTTCTAATTGACTGAACATAGTGACGTTTCCGTGAGAATCCCTATGGCGGTTTGTAGGCGCTGAATGGTGGTGGCTTGGTCATTGAACATCTCCATCATTTTACACGCGTAAGCAAAAAATTGCTCTGTCTTTGACGAGAGATTGTGGTCGGTGGCTTCATCAGAGACGACTGAATTTATCTCTACCGGAAAGTCGGGGGAAGGCAGAGAGTTCCAATGCCTACTAGTTTGGGCAATGTTGTCTATAACATCCCAGGCATCCTCGCTGGATTTGTTAAACAGAGTTCCACCAGCTGCGACGTCAAGTAATGGCCGGAATCTGTCTGCGATGCCGAAGTAAAAAGTTTGGATTAGGAGGATGTCTGACATTTCCACTCTGCAGCATTCCCTTCGCAGGGACTGGAAACGCTCCCATGTATCGAACAAGGTCTCTTCATTTCTTTGGGTGAAGGTGATGAGCTCCTTGTAATTGTCTATTGCTAGCATCGGTTGTCGGAATTTGGCCAAAAATTTCCCTTCGAGTTGTTTCCAGGATGAGGATATGCCCTTCCGGATATCTTGATACCATCACTTTGCTTCGTCTTTCAGGGAGAAGGAGAAGAGTCAGATCCTCTGCTGCTCGTTGTTGGCAGCATTTGGCGTACAAGTGTTGGAAATTTCTAAGAACCGCTGCACGTGGCATAGTGCATCTATTTTTCCGTCTCCGCTGAATTGATAGTTTTCGATGATGTATTCGATGAGGTCAGGCGAGATCTTGAAACTGTTATTTCCCGTTTCTACTCGGTATGTGGGGTTGATAAGGCTTGCTTTATAAGTCTGCAGCTGAATTGTAGTCATTGAGAGAGGCTTGAATGAAAAGGGGTAGTAGGAAACTAGATCTCCCGTGCCTCGACCTGCATTCACTGTGGCAAAAACTATACACTAGAAGGAAACAACAGTCAAAACAAAACAATACTAACTCTTATAACAATATTTGAAGTCATCCGAAGTCGCTCTACAGATGCATTCCCCGGCAACGACGACAAAAACTTGATGCGTGTAAATCGGCAAGCGCACCGGTCGCACAAGTAATAAAGTTTTGGGAATAAATCCCCGAGTGTCGGTCTCTTGAGGAATGCAATTAGCGTAGAACGACAACAGTACCGAGAATATCATTATGAGAGTTATAAATAGAACAAAAAGGAAATAGAGGACTTGATAGATTGTGGATGTTTGATCTACTGAACTAGTAAAAGCTATGCGGGTTGAAGGCACCGCTTTGCAAGATGGAGTGGGTTTATCGGCCGCGATGCCGAACTTCAGTTGGGCGAGTGGAAGGGAAGCTAATGGATTGAAGTGTTCTTGTGTGGAGTGCAATCGGATAAGACACGAGAATGGAGTGAATGTGGGGTGAGCGAGGCACATTCACAGACAATACTCACAAGCAGAAGAAAATACTAACATTCCATTAGCTATAAAATAAAGTTGATGTTCATGGATGGAAATGTTCATTACACTGCTCAAAACATTCATACTACAGAGAAAGGGGAAGAGGAGTAAACCAAAAGAGAGTGAAGATCCACCGCGGGTCGTGGCCGGAGTAGCGAGTTGTCAATCCGCTTCCGGGCTCAGTCCAAGGAGGCTTCCGGTACTAACGAGCTGTCACCTCGAAGGCCTTTAAGTCCGTTCTCTATGTTATCTACTTCACCAACTCCGCAGGAAAGCTTGGAGTTGAAGTCATCAATGGCCGAGGTCTTCGCCGGAGAGTTGAAAAGCTTCGGAGTAGTTGGAAATGGATTCCCGACGAAGGTGGAGGTGATGGAGCAGCTGGAGAAGTGAAATGGCGATTCCCGCGCACTCTCCGACCGCAGCAAATGACAGGCTGAAAGATATGGTACCTAAACACCTAGAGGGGGGGGGGGTGAATAGGTGACCTAATCCTTTTCTAACTTTATAGGCAGCAATCAGTTATATCACAGCAATCTAACTAGTTTATCACAGCAAACACAGCATACACAGCAACAATTTCAGCACAGTACAGTACACAGTGATTTATAGTGTTTCCCCAAGATATGGGTACATCCACTTTCCCCCTTCGCCTATCTAGCAGTGTACTAGATTCGGCCAAACTCCTGCACTGTCTCAGAACCCAAATTGGTTCCTACACCTCAGGCCCAAAGCCTTACAACTCAGCTTTATCCCAAAGCCTACACTCAGCCAATCAAGGCCTACACTCAGCCAACCAAGGCCTACACTCAGCCAACAAGGCCTACACTCAGAGATCTCTATCTCCTACACTCAGGCTAACAAGCCCTACCCTCAGCCTTTATAAATATAGACTTACAATCACTCAGATCCAATGGATCCTACAAGTTAAAAATGTAATACAAATAATAACTCTACAACTCAGAATTAAAGGAGGGGAGTTGAGAGATTCTTGATGAGTTCTTGGAAGAACTCAGCTAGATTCACCCAGACTTAGCTTTCTTCAAAGCTTCTTGAGTAGAACTGAATAAGACTGAATCCTCTGTAGTTGTTCCTTGACCTCTGCCACTTAAGATCCAGAATTGAATCTGAATCCTTCTTCTCAGCCTAGTTCCAGAGGCTGATTTCTTGGATGGATCCCTCTCTCTCCAACTTCTTAGATCTGCACTTGGACTGCAAGATCTTCTTGTGTTGATACTCAGTATACCACTTTAATGATTACTTCAACAATAATCTGAACTCTGTTAACAACTTGATCAACAACCTCAACAACAGTTTCTGTAAACTGTAGGTGCCTATTTATAGGCTTTCTTCATGGTAACCGACTGGTCCGGTCCATAACTGACTTCTGACAACTCTGACAGTTGCTGTAGACCGGCTGGAACGGCAGCTGTCATGTCAACCAGTCACTTCTTGAAAATCTCTAACAGTCAGTAAGTGTCGAGACTTTCTGTCTTAAAGTGTCGACACTTATAGACCAAGTGTCGACACAAGTTGTGTAAGTGTCGACACATGACTACAAGGTGTCGACACAATTCCTTGTATGTCTCGACACATATTCTTCTGCATGTGTCGACACTGAAATTGAGTGTCGACACAAGTACTTGTTCTTCTAGCTTTTGCTGAATTCTTCTATGTGTCGACACATCTCCTTTATGTCGACACATCTTCTTGTGTTGAATCTGTCAAGTGTCGACACTGCTTCTTGGTGTCGACACATAGTCTTCTATGTTGATTCTTGCTGAGTGTCGACACAGCTCCTTGTGTCGACACACCTTCTTGTTGTTGAGACTTCAGCTGAGTGTCGACACATTCCCTTAAGTGTCGACACTTGTACTTAGAATAATTTGCTGTTCTTTCTGTTCTTTGCTAAGTGTCGACACAGCTCCTTGTGTCGACACTTTCTTCAAGTATTGAGTCTTCAGCTGTGTGTCGACACATAGTCTTCTGGGTGTCGACACATACTTCAAATGCTGACTCTTCTGTTGAGTGTCGACACATTGTGTTGAGTGTCGACACATGCTTCAAGTGCTGACTCTTCTGCTTAGTGTCGACACATTGTGTTGAGTGTCGACACTTGTACTTAGACTCTGCAGACTTTTGCTGAGTGTCGACACAGCTCCAAGTGTCGACACTTTCTGGTGTAGACACAGCTTCACTGGGTGTCGACACAGCTCCTTTTGTCGACACTTTCTGTCTGCACTTTTCTTCACTGAGTGTCGACACAGCTCCAAGTGTCGACACTTTCTGTCTGGTGTCGACTCTGCATCCCAGGTGTCGACACAATGACTCCAAGTGTCGACACTGCTTGTCTGGGTGTCGACACAAGCTTTCTTAAGTGTCGACACTTTCCCTCTGGGTGTCGACACATGGACTTAGAAACTTTTTTGCTTCAGTCCAGTGATTTCTTAACCTGCACAAGTAACTCAAACATACATCAAATACACTATGATGTATATCATTGAGTTGGGTGAGGCTTCTTCAAATCAGGTACATTTGACCAATGTACCCAACAATCTCCCCCTATTTGGAGAAGTCATAACCCTTAGTCAATGATATACACCATCCATAATTAAAATTACAAAATGATGTACAGTAGATTATATTCAACAGGGTAAACATAAACATGTAATAATTCACACATGTATACACATTTAGCATTGCAGAACAAACAAGAAATAGACATATTCTCAGAACAATCATGAAATATATTTATCATATATTGTTCTAACATTTTTCTAATACATCTTCAATGGTTTACAAAAATGTTTTTCATTCAAAAGATTACAACAATCTTCAAGTCAATTCCTAATCTATTTCTGATCTGGTTCTTTGATAACAATGCCTTTGCCTGATTGGACTTGAGCTTTGACAGTGGCTTCAGCAGTTGCAGCATCAGTAGGCTTCTTGCCTTTTAAGTCCTTCTTCAGCTCTTCTGCTTTGATTTTCTGCCTTTCAAAATAATGGTATGGCTTGTGGAAGTACTTGCTAGGCTCCACTGCAGTAGGAGGTAGCTTTCCCATCTTTGCCTTTCTTCTATATTGAACAATGGCCTCCTGTCTTATTTCATGTTTCCTCCATTCTGCTTCAGAGAACCACTTGTTCCTTTCATGAGCATTGTCCTTGGCAGCTTTCCAGGCAGTTAAAATTATATTTCTAGAGGTAGGGCTCCACTGTTCAAAATCTGGCCTTTGTTCTGCTTGTTCCCTAAACCTCTTCTTTGATAACCTTGCCTCTTCTTCTTTTTCTAATGCCTCTTGCATAGCTGCAGAAATAGGCTGAACCACTTTATCCAGAATAACATTAGGCTTTCCTTCAGTTGGGCTATACATTGTCTGGACATCTGCTTGAACCATGTCAAAATCTGGAGGTGGATAAATCACTTGAGCTACCTCTGGTTGCTCACCTCCAAGATATGCAGTTTGAATCCCTGATTCAACAACATTATCATCATCACAGAGTGGAGGATAGCCCAATGTAGCTTTGATGGAGTTAGATATCCATTTGGCATGGTCAGAGCTAGCTTTGACTAATACTCTCTCCCCCTTTATGACTTCTCTAGCCATATGGTCTCTGACATCATCCTTTTGAAATCTAATTTGACTGTCCAAATATCTGATTCCCTCTTTATAGAATGGTTTCAGCTTTGTAAGTTGTTCAGAGATGGCTTTCTGGGAATCTTTAATAGCAGACTTAACAGCAGTAAGTTCTTCCTGGAATACTTTGTCAAATTCAGCTTTAGCAGCAGCAGTAGATGTTGAAGGTTCAGCAGTCTTATTCTTCAATTCAGTGACTATAGCATTGTGTGATGCAGTCAAGTTGTCATTCATCCTTAACTGATTTTCCAGTACATACCCTTACTTCAATGCTATATCATCTACCTGTGCCTTTATCTTCTCTTGGTGTGTTGCCAGATACACCACAGCATTTCCACCTTTGTGGAAGCATTCATTCATCTCCTTCTTATTAAGGTTCATCTCAAACCTTATAGACTTTATTTCTTGGGCCAGGTCAAACTGTAAAGTCTTCTGCCCTTCATCAACATAAGCCTCTATGGCTTTCCTTTGTTCATCCATTTTTATCTGCAGGGCAATCAGTAAAGCACTATAGTCAACAGTTGGAGCTTATTGAACTATAGGCTGTGGGGCTATAGATTGCAAGGCTTTCTTATAACTCTGACTTCTCCTCTTGAAGACATAGAGTTTCTTCTTCTTGGCCCTAGCACTCTCCTCATCTTCAGAGGCAGAAGTGCTGGCAATATCAACCCTGTCCTTAGGGCTTTGAGGCTTCTCAGTTTGCACATCAGGTGCTTGCTCAGTTTCCAGCCTAATAGGCTCTTCCAGATCTTGTACTAGCTCCCCCTCAGCAGCAGCAGTCTTATCTTCAGCAGCAGCATCCTTGTCCATGTTAAAATATTCTTGATCTAGATTTAGAAATAGATCTTCCATGGTATATTCAGGTGGAGACTGTGCAGGAGAAGTTCTTGGTTCTTCCACCACTTGATCAGGAACCACTTCTAGTACAACAGATGTGTCTTGGATAACAACATCTGGTTCTTGACTGTCTAGCTGAGTTTGCTGATGTACATCAGACAAATCAGAATCTACTATAGAAAAATTCAATGTATTTAGATCAATGAGTACCTATTGGATGATGTTAGTGGCTTGCTCACTGTCCAGAGTAGAGGGTTCTTCTACTACTGGAAGCTCCCCCTGGCTGTGATCCCTATGGATGGGGCTAGCTTGAGGCAGCTCCCTCTGGATCTCAGCTACATCTTGAGCAGCAGGGGTCTTCTCTGCAACCACTTCCTCTTAAGCATCAGGAGTGAAAACAACTTGTTCTTCACTCCCTGAACTGCTGGAGGACTCCTGTGTCACAGCAGCTGTCTTTCTTTTCTTCCTTGGAGGAGTCTCCTTCTCAGTAACTGGCTTCCCTGGGGTTGCCACTTCCTTGGACAACACCCTGTCCCATCTGGAAAATATCCTTTGATCCATCTTCCTCATGTGGTTGATCTTACTTCCAGCAGCATTGCTCATTACCTCTGGTATTGTACCAGCTAGGTAGAGACTTATAATTCTGCCCAGATTGGGCTTCTTCAAGCTCTCCTTGATCTTGTCAAAAACCACTATTGACCAGTCTGTTTTCAGAGTGAATATGATTCTAGTCATAATTCCAAACATAGAGGCAGACACCCTGTCATGCCCTCCAGGCTTACTGAGAATAACCTTGCCCATAATCTCAGACATGAATTTTCCTTGACTGTTCATGCCTTTCTTGTTAAAGACAGATCCTATCTTCATCTTTGGATCAAGTCCACACCAGATAAGGGCTTCCCTGGTCTTGGATGCAGTTACTTCTTCTTCATCTTGTGTTTTAGGTAGCTAGAGTACCTTCCTCAGACTTTTTGGTGAAATCTTGACTTTAGATCCATGAACTCTGGATTTGATTCTATATCCAGAGTCATCTACAGCAGCTCCATTAAGGAATTCAAGAACTTCCTTCTTCCAAATCTTTGTTGGTTCTGAAACCAAGTATTCTAGTCCAGAATTGGTGACTAGGGTTACCATCGACTGGATTTCTTGATCTGCGTCGTCGAACGCGCCGCGCACTAGCTCATAGCCCTCGTTAACGTTCTCCTCAAGCTTAGGAGCCATTAGGGTTTGGAGAATTAGTCTTGAGAAAAGAGAAGTGTCGACACAATAGTTTTGGTCTCGAAACTTTGAAAGCGTGTCGACAAACAAAGACAGAACCCTATTTATACCTTTCTGATTTTGAAGATGAACAGGCGGGACAGCTAGCTTAAAGTGTGTCGACACTGACAATAAGTGTCGACACTGACTTATAATGTCTCGACACACATGTGTCGACACAAGTTTAGTCAACAGATTTTATGTGTCGACACTTGGTTATGTGTCGACACAACATAACTCGACACATTGTCGAGACTTTACTTAGAAAAATTCTGAGTAAAACTTAAGTGTCGACACCACATAGGATGTGTCGACACCTACTTGACATGTGTCGACACTAACATTCTGAAGTGTCGACACCACATTCCTAGATGTGTCGACACCTTTTTCCTGAAGTGTCGACACCACTATTCTGTGTCGACATAGACTTGTCTATGTGTCGACACCTTTTTACTTAGCCAATTTTCTATTCTGTAAACTTAGTCTAAGTTTATCATTCCTAGTTCAATTTTGAATCTATTGAACTTAGCTTCTTCTAGGGGCTTAGTAAACATGTCAGCTATCTGATTATCAGTTTTAACATATTCAAGTGAAATATCCTCTCTTTCTACATGTTCTCTAAGAAAGTGATATTTAATCTCAATATGTTTTGTTCTACTATGAGATACAGGGTTATTAGCTATTGAAATAGCACTTGTAGAATCACAGTAAAGTGGAGTTCTACTTACCTGAAATCCATAGTCCTCTAGCTGATGTTGAATCCATAGAAGTTGAGCACAGCAACTTCCTGCAGCCACATACTCTGACTCAGCTGTGGAGATAGCCACACTAGTCTGCTTTTTGCTGCTCCATGAAATTAGTCTCCCACCTAGGAATTGACAGGTTCCAGTAGTACTCTTTCTATCCTCTTTGCATCCTGTAAAGTCTGCATCTGAATAACCTGTTAGATCAAAGTCTCCATTCCTAGGGAACCAGAGGCCTAGATAGGGAGTGCCCTTTAGATATCTCAAAATTCTCTTGACAACAGTCAAGTGAGACTCTTTAGGGCAGGCTTGATACCTTGCACAAACACATGTAGCATACATGATGTCTGGTCTACTAGCAGTCAAGTATAATAGGGAGCCAACTATCCCTCTATACAAGGTTTCATCTACATGTTTCCCTGCATCATCCTTGCTAAGAGACATACTTGACCCCATAGGAGTCTTCATGGTACTGGATGAATCCATACCATACTTCCTTATGAGTTCTAGGGTGAACTTTGACTGACAAATGGACAAACCACTCTCAGTCTGTTTAACTTGGAGACCCAAGAAAAACTTCAGCTCTCCCATACTGCTCATTTCAAACCGACCTTGCATAAGTTTTGCAAACTTTTTGCAAAGGCTGCTTTCAGTAGACCCAAATATAATGTCATCTACATATATTTGGACTAGTATGACTTTGCCTCTAGATTCCCTAAGGAATAGAGTCTTATCTATTTTCCCCCTTGAGAACTTGTTCTCAATGAGGAAACTAGATAGGGTTTCATACCAAGCCCTAGGGGCTTGCTTTAACCCATATAAAACTTTCCTAAGTCTATAGACATAATGAGGTAGAGTTGGATCAACAAAACCTGAAGGCTGCTCCACATAGACTTCTTCTTTCAAATTACCATTTAGGAATGCTGACTTGACATCCATTTGGTATACCTTGAATCCTTGATAGGTTGCATAGGCCAAGAACATTCTTATGGCTTCCAGTCTGGCTACTGGAGCAAAGGTTTGATCAAAATCAATACCTTCTTCTTGCCTATATCCTTTAGCAACCAGTCTAGCTTTATTCTTAATGATGACCCCTTGTTCATCCATCTTATTCCTGTAGATCCACTTAACTCCTATTACATTGTGGTCTTTAGGTTTAGGAACCAATTCCCAGACCTTGCACCTCTTGAACTGATTAAGCTCTTCTTGCATTGCTTCAGTCCATTGTGGATCTTGTATTGCTTCTTCAAATCTTTTAGGTTCAACTTGAGACAAGAAGCTGGAATAGATTGCAGCATCATGATTTCTGCTCCTAGTTTGAACTCCTTGTCTTGGATCTCCAATAATCAGCTCTACTGGATGATCTCTAAGATGCCTGTGGGCTGGAGGCATCCTCACTTCAGGTTGAACCACTTCAGCATCTGCATCATGTTGTATACCTTGGATTTCTTCAGCAACTGGCACATGTAGTTCTCCCCCTGGACAGCAGCTACTCTCCTCTCCTTGCTGTCTTGCAGCAGGCACTTCTTCTAAAGTAAGCTTGTCTATTTTCTTTGTAAAACCTGTGGGGCTGCATACATTGCTAGACAACTCATTATTAATAAGTTTAGTCTCATCAAAAACTACATGCACAGATTCTTCAACAACTTGTGTAGTCAAGTTGTAGACTCTATAAGCCTTACTATTATTGTTGTACCCAACAAAAATTCCCTCTTGGGACTTGGCAGCAAACTTAGTTAAGTAAGACTTCCCATTGTTAAGTATGAAGCATTTGCAACCAAAGATCCTGAAGTAAGATAGGTTTGGTTTCCTGCCTTTCACAACTTCATAGGGGGTCTTGTTTAGCTCTTTAGTGATAGTAGCCCTATTTATAACATGGCATGCAGTGTTAACTGCTTCAGCCCAGAAATACTCTGGCAGTGATGTATCACTTAGTAGGGTTCTACCAGCCTCTATCAAGGTCCTATTTTTCCTTTCAGCAATGCCATTTTGCTGAGATGTTCTAGGTGAAGAGAATTCTTGAAATATCCCAAAGTCTTCACACAGTTTTGTCATGCTATCAGACTGAAATTTAGTACCATGGTCACTTCTAATTCTGACCACAGTACTATTTAATTCATTCTAAATTTGCTTGACAAAGCTGTAGAAGACACTAGGTGTTTCAGATTTCTGTCTTAAGAAGAACACCCAGGAAAACCTTGAGTAGTCATCCACAACTACAAGGGTATAGACCTTTCTACCTAAGCTGTGAACTGGCATTGGACCAAAGAGATCCAAATGCAAGAGGTACAAACACCTCACAACATCTTTGTTTTCTATGCTTTTAAAGGTGGATTTAGTCTGCTTGCCCTTTTGACAAGCTGAGCAAATACCATCTTTAACACACTTAACTTGAGGACCATTCCTCACTAAATCTTTGCTAAAGAGTTTGCTAATTGTCTTGTAGTTAAGATGGGCTAGCCTCTTGTGCCATTTGACACAATGAGAGACTGTCTCATCAGCTACAAGACAAACTGGAGAACCATTGTTCTCAATCATAATGTCTAGGCAGTAGACATTCCTCTTCCTATATCCTGTCAAAATGATCTCTTGATCACTTGACCTCTTGATATGACAACCATTTTTAACAAATGAGATGTCATACCCTACATCACTTAATTGACTTATACTTATTAGGTTGTGTTTCAACCCTTTAACATAAGCCACTTGAGTAATGGTAACTAAGTTTGAAGAAATGTTACCAAACCCTTTGATGATTCCTTTTTCAGAACCACCAAAGGTCACTTTAGGACCATTTTTGATTGGAATGTAGTCCTTCAGTAGTCCCCTAGTTCCAGTCATATGTCTGGAACATCCACTGTCCAAGTACCATGTAGGGGTATGGCCACTTGGACTCACCTGCAAAACAAATTAATGAACCTTAGAACCCAAAGTATTCTTGGGTCCTTGGTGATTGTTAGTTTGCAATTTGACAAACCTACCTACTGGCTTTCCAACAGGTAGTTTGGAACTCACTTTGGCACTCACATTGTGCCAACAGTCTACTGCAAAATGGCCAACTTTGCCACAGCACCAGCATTCAAACTTATTGTACCTTTGCTTAGCTACTGCCTTGGCTGTCTTGACTACAGCAGGCTTGTTGAATGTTGGGGCTTTGCCCTTGGACTTGAACTTGGACTGCTCAGTCCCTGCAGGTCTAACAAAACCCAGTCCAGCCTTGCCTTTATGATGAACAAATTCATCAATTAAAGGTAGCACTGATTTAGGTTTTGAAAACCTAGCAACAAGCTCTCTCTCTTTCTTTAGATTGATCTCCAGTCTCTTAATTTGATCATTCTTATAGGTGATAGTTCCCATCTGAATCACTGTAATGTGTTTCAGCCTGGCTACCTCATTCAGTTTTTGATCAAATTGCTTCTCAAAATTTGTTGCAACAGCCTTGAGATCAGTAATCTCCTTTGCCTGACTTTTGGATAGTGTCTTGCTTTTCTTGTAGGCTTGCAACAGTACCTTATATTCATCTATAAGCTGATGAATATCTTCCTCAGACTCAGATATAATCTCATCACTTGAAGAAGAAGAATCTGATTCTGAACTAGAACAAGAAACTGAATTTAAACTTGAACTTTGTACCTGACTGGGTCCTGGCTGCTCCAGGATTTTGGCACTCTCTGTCAAAGCCATTAGCCCTTGGCAATGACTGTCTTCTTGTTCATAAATTGACTCCATGATCTGCATGAATTCTTCCTCTTCTTCTTCAGCAAACAGCCCTATGTAGGCTTCAGCCTCAGACTCAGTTTCTGAAGAAGAGATATCTGAAAGAGTCTTCTCCTTCTTAGCAACAAAAGACTTTTCTTTCTTTCCTTTGAAGAGAGTCTTTTTCCTGTCACCAGATTCCTTTCTCTTCTCTGGACAATCTGCAATAACATGACCCTGTCTATTGCAGCAATAGCAAACAATCTTTGAACCAGTTGCCTTGCTTGATTTTGTCCTTTTCTTGTCATTCTTTGAAGACCTATTTTTCTGATAAGAGTCTTCCTTTCCTTGTGATGTAGAAGGCCTTGACCTCCACTGTTTCTTTTTCAAAAACTTCTGAAAGTGTCTAGTAAAAGCAGCAAAGTCTTCATCACTTTCACTGCTCTTTGACTTTATGCTGACAGACTCATCAGACTCTGATTCAACTACCTCTGGAGGTGGAGTTGAAGACTTATTCCTGCACTTTCTGGAAACTTCTGTCTTGAAAGCAACAGTTCTTTCTTTGTGCTCAGTCCTTGTTGATTTCTCCTCCTCTTTTCTTACTGTCAACTGCATCTCATATGACAATAACTTGCCAAACAGTGTAGGGGGAGGAATTTCCCCCAACTTAGCCATTTCTCTTATGACACAGATCTTGGTGTCCCAATCTTTGGTTAGGGACCTTAAGAACTTGTCATTTAGTTCATAGTTACTGAACTCTCTTCCATAAGACATGAGTTCATTAACTATTCTGTAAAATTTCTTATAGCACTCAGTGATGCTATCACCCTTTCCTTGCCTAAAGCTTTCATACTCCTGATTTAGCAAGGACTTCCTATCTTGCCTAACTTCTTCAGAACCTTCCATATAGACAATGAGGGTATCCCACATTTCTTTTGCTGTTTTATAGTGAATTAAGTTCTGAAAAGTTGCATCATCAATGGCACTCACTATTATGTTCTGTGCCCTCTTGTCCATGGTGGCCAGGACAATTTCATCTTTAGTCATCTCAGAGAAATCCTTTGGAGTTCTCTGGTTTGCATCTAGAACTGAAATCTTCATAGGCACATAAGGCCCTTCCTTAACTGTGATGTAGATTCTAGGGTCAGAGGCTTCCATAAATAGCCTTACCCTTTCTTTCCAGATCCCAAAGATCTCCTTTCTGCATATGGTTAATTTCATGGAACCCAATTCCTTGTGATTCTCATAAGAACCCATGTTTCTTGATTTTCTTGATTTTCACTGAATCTGCCAAACAGGATCTCCTCAGACTGTTAGTCCTTATTTTGAGGAACCTCCCTCTGATACCACTTGAAAGATATGGTACCTAAACACCTAGAGGGGGGGGGGGGTGAATAGGTGACCTAATCCTTTTCTAACTTTATAGGCAGCAATCAGTTATATCACAGCAATCTAACTAGTTTATCACAGCAAACACAGCATACACAGCAACAATTTCAGCATAGTACAGCACACAGTGATTTATAGTGGTTCCCCAAGATATGGGTACATCCACTTTCCCCCTTCGCCTATCTAGCAGTGTACTAGATTCGGCCAAACTCCTGCACTATCTCAGAACCCAAATTGGTTCCTACACCTCAGACCCAAAGCCTTATAACTCAGCTTTATCCCAAAGCCTACACTCAGCCAATCAAGGCCTACACTCAGCCAACCAAGACCTACACTCAGCCAACAAGGCCTATACTCAGAGATCTCTATCTCCTACACTCAGGCTAACAAGCCCTACCCTCAGCCTTTATAAATATAGACTTACAATCACTCAGATCCAATGGATCCTATAAGTTAAAAATGTAATACAAATAATAACTCTACAACTCAGAATTAAAGGAGGGGAGTTGAGAGATTCTTGATGAGTTCTTGGAAGAACTCAGCTGGATTCACCCTGACTTAGCTTTCTTCAAAGCTTCTTGAGTAGAACTGAATAAGACTGAATCCTTTGCAGTTGTTCCTTGACCTCTGCCACTTAAGATCCAGAATTGAATCTGAATCCTTCTTCTCAGCCTAGTTCCAGAGGCTGATTTCTTGGATGGAGCCCTCTCTCTCCAACTTCTTAGATCTGCACTTGGACTGCAAGATCTTCTTGTGTTGATACTCAGTATACCACTTTAATGATTACTTCAACAATAATCTGAACTCTGTTAACAACTTGATCAACAACCTCAAAAACAGTTTCTGTAAACTGTAGGTGCCTATTTATAGGCTTTCTTCATGGTAACCGACTGGTCCGGTCCATAACTGACTTCTGACAACTCTGACAGTTGCTGTAGACCGGCTGGAACGGCAGCTGTCATGTCAACCAGTCACTTCTTGAAAATCTCTAACAGTCAGTAAGTGTCGAGACTTTCTGTCTTAAAGTGTCGACACTTATAGACCAAGTGTCGACACAAGTTGTGTAAGTGTCGACACATGACTACAAGGTGTCGACACAATTCCTTGTATGTCTCGACACAGATTCTTCTGCATGTGTCGACACTGAAATTGAGTGTCTACACAAGTACTTGTTCTTCTAGCTTTTGCTGAATTCTTCTATGTGTCGACACATCTCCTTTGTGTCGACACATCTTCTTGTGTTGAATCTGTCAAGTGTCGACACTGCTTCTTGGTGTCGACACATAGTCTTCTATGTTGATTCTTGCCGAGTGTCGACACAGCTCCTTGTGTCGACACACCTTCTTGTTGTTGAGACTTCAGCTGAGTGTCGACACATTCCCTTAAGTGTCGACACTTGTACTTAGAATAATTTGCTATTCTTTCTGTTCTTTGCTAAGTGTCGACACAGCTCCTTGTGTCGACACTTTCTTCAAGTGTTGAGTCTTCAGCTGTGTGTCGACACATAGTCTTCTGGGTGTCGACACATACTTCAAATGCTGACTCTTCTGTTGAGTGTCGACACATTGTGTTGAGTGTCGACACATGCTTCAAGTGCTGACTCTTCTGCTTAGTGTCGACACATTGTATTGAGTGTCGACACTTGTACTTAGACTCTGCAGACTTTTGCTGAGTGTCGACACAGCTCCAAGTGTCGACACTTTCTGGTGTAGACACAGCTTCACTGGGTGTCGACACAGCTCCTTGTGTCGACACTTTCTGTCTGCACTTTTCTTCACTGAGTGTCGACACAGCTCCAAGCATCGACACTTTCTGTCTGGTGTCGACTCTGCATCCCAGGTGTCGACACAATGACTCCAAGTGTCGACACTGCTTGTTTGGGTGTCGACACAGTATTACTGCAACGTCGGTGTCTCCCGAGAGGTTCCGGAGCACGCACACGACCCCTGTACTAGCAGAAGGGGTAGATAGGCCACCAGAACGTGCACACCACATCCCCGAGATAGGGCTAAAGAATAACAACAATATAGAAACACAGAAAGCACACAGAAATGGGCCTACAGTGCACTTAATCGTGAAATAGGTACATGAGCACATATAAGCAATAAAGGCTCTCAAGTGTAGTGCTAAGACGATCAAACTAGCCCAGATGAGTCCAAAAATCAGTGTAAAATGTGGACTCATCACAGCTCGACGAACTTTAGACAGAAAAGGCAAAGGTTATGAAGTATGCAAGTTCTGTTATCAGCTCGACAAACAAAAGCAGTCTGGTCGACGAATACAGAATCTCAGTTCGACGAACTGATAACTCAGTTCGATGAATTCTGTTGTTCGTTCGACGATTCCAGACTTAGCCATTTCCGGCATTCAATCCTCACTCAAATGCAATAATTCCTGACAGATTAAATGCACAAACATTCTCTGAATGTAGCCGTTAGAGGAAGCATTAATTATAGTTTTCTTCAGGAATATTAATTGCTGATTTTCCACAAGACAGTTGGGGAAATACATTAATGCCGATTATTCTCAAGGCGTCAGCATTAATGATAGAGGATTCAAATTTTTGAATAGAGACAGAAGACAAAAAGGATCCACAATTAGCAAGATTAAGCAAGAACGAGAAGAACAAGAAGAAATACACTCAGTCAGAAACATACATACACTGATACAGACTGACTGAAAGAATTTCATACAACATCAAAAAGCTTCACTCAAAATATCATATTGAAGCTTACAAGTGACAGGCAGTGATCTTCAATTCAGAAGAAGAAGAACAACTATATTATATCAAGAGTCTTCTTCTTCAACATTCTCTCCAGGACTTCCAAGAAATTCAATCAAGAATGTTGAATTTTCTCAACGTGGTCAGCAAGATAGCCCAAATGCCAAATTAATATCTTCGGAACTACCCAGTTCTCACGTTGAACCAGCGGAAAACCAAGGAACAAGGGTTACACCCAACAAACAATGGAAGCACAAGCAGGTCTATTATTCATTCACTTCTTTACACCGCGAGGCATACATAACGAGACATGATTTCGCTAGTATAACAGCTGTAAACAGAAAGCACCAAAACACAAGCCGGGCGGACAAACCCGGAGTCCGCCGAGACGGCCGAGGTCGCCGAGGTCTCCGAAGTCGCCCGAACTAAGCTGCAATCTGCCGAATAGCCACGGAGTCCGCCGAAGCCGTGAGGCCGCGCGGACACACCGTTATTCGTCTCCTGCTGAACCTGAACTGAGGAACACCCCTACCCGCCTGAAGCCGGCGGACAGGTTATTGAAGCTGGCAAAGATGAAACAGAATTGACAAGCCATAGAGCGACCTCCTGCTGAGTCCGCAGAGACCGCACACTTCCAAGTACTTGACCGAAGTCACAGCCAAACTCCTGGCTCCTTGAAGCAAACCGCGCGACCTGCACACAGCAAACGTTAGCACTGAATCAACCCGCGCGGACTTACAAACAGAGACCGCAGCTCCTTGCACAACCCAACTTACTGTTCACTCAAGTTTCTTAGGTTACTGTAGACCTGCCAGGGGGGTCCTATTTATAGGCAAGGTGAGGAGTGTGGTCACCGCCCAAGAGATAGCGACACCGCCCCAGCTCGCGCGATAGCAAAACTCCGTCCGCCAAGTCCGCAAGGACTTAGCCGGATACCAAGGAAAATCGCCAGGAGCAAGGCAAACATTAGCGAACCCTCTCCAGTCCGCCCAAGCTATGCAGACAAGGCATCAGCCCGCAAAGCTCCAACCACTGCAGGACAGCAACCCCCTTCAATGGCAGTCCGCACCAACCCGAGGCAGTCCGCAAGACTCACACCTCAATCCGCCACAAGTCCACGACCAAAAGCAGATAGCAACAGTCCGCCCGGTCACAGCGGACTTGGCAGATACCGCGGACACCATGGTATTGGCACAAAGTGTGACCAAGTCCAAAACCATCAAAGGCCAATGCGAGCATGGCGGACACAAACCCCCGTCCGCCAAACACCGAAGCACAGACCGCCAGCAGTCCGCAGGCTCCTCGCACTTCTGTCCAACGCAGCAACCAAACCCGGACTCCAAAACCAGTCCGCCAATCGATCTCCACAGCAAGGCACCTGCTGTAATACAAGAGCTCGACAAGGCCTTAGCCAAGCTCTAAGCTCAGTACGCAACAGCCCACACCGCAGACACATCAGTCCGCAAGCTTCCCGCGGACACGAGCCAAACCGCCTGTCAGCACAAGCTTGCACCTGCGACCACTGAGCAATGCACCGGTCCGCAAGCCTCCATCCACTCAGGCCGCTCCTTTGCAAAGCCAATCAGCAAACACCCTATCCGCAGACACCAGGCCGCATAGTCCGCGGACTTCATGCAACAACCCGCTCAGAAGACAGCCGGCTTTTCACTAGACCTTCCACCAGGCCGCACATCACAGTCCGCCCCAGTCCGCCTAGTCCGCCAAAGCTGTCTGCCCCAGGCCGCCCGACCTGTCCCGTCAACCACTTCCACTTCACAAATTTCAACACTCCCCATTGAAGTGGGAAGTGGTGACCAATCCCAGCAAGCTGCGGAAGCGTTCAAAGGGCCCCTTCGACAGTGGCTTCGTGAAGATGTCAGCAAGATTATCTTCACTCCGAACATGCCCGACCAGCAGAGATCCTTCCAACAACTTCTCCCTGATGAAATGGTGATCAATCTCTATATGCTTGGTCCTGGCGTGACACACTGGATTGTTAACCAGTTTGAGAGCACTCTCATTGTCACCCCGGAGTAAAGTAGGCCCTTGCACTTCTTCATGAACATCCTCTATAAGCCTCCTCAACCAAACGGCTTCCCGAGCAGCCAAGGCCGAAGCCTTATACTCCGCCTCCGTGGTTGAAACCGACACCGAGTCCTGCTTCTTACTACACAACGAGATGCTAGCTGAACCGCAAGTGAACACATAACCTGAAGTAGACCTCCGATCTTCCGAATCACCGCCATAGTCAGCATCCGTGTACCCGAGCAACGCAAACTCCGAGTCCCTTCCATAGAGGAGTCCCATGTCAGAAGTCACCTTGACATACTTCAGAATTCCCTTTGCCACCACTAGATGAGATTGCCTTGGTTCAGCCATATACTGACTTACTTGGCCAACATCATAAGCTATATCTGGCCTTGTAATCGTCAGATAAATCAAGCTCCCAACAAGAGCCCTGAACACTAAGGGATCAAGAAGAGCCCTTCCCTCATCTCGTCGAAGCTTCAGCCCAGATTCCAGTGGAGTAGAGCACTTCTTCCCTTCGCCCATGCCCAACCGCTTCATAATGCGATCAGCATACCCTTTCTGGCTAATGAGAACCCCGCACTCCTTCCTCTCCACTTCTATACCGAGAAAGTGATGCAACTCTCCCAAGTCCTTCATCTCAAAGCGTATAACAAGCTCAGCCCTGAGCTTTGCTACTTCCCCCTCCGAATTCCCTGTGATGATCATGTCATCCACAAACAGCAGGACCAAGACTCGTAGTTCTCCCTTCTTCTTGACAAACAAGCTTGAATCCGAGTTAGAAGCAAGGTATCCACAGAATTGCAAGTATTCTGCAATCTTCCCATACCACGCTCTAGGAGCTTGCTTCAACCCATAGAGAGCCTTCCTGAGTTTGCAGACATAGTCCGGATGCTTTTCAGAGACAAAATCAAGCGGCTGATCCATGAAGATGTCCTTGTCAATCTCTCCGTAAAGAAAAGCATTCTTCACATCGAGTTGCCATAACCTCCATCCCTTGCTAGCAGCCAAGGCGATCACCACTCTTACAGAAGTCATCTTCGCAACTGGACTGAATGTCTCCTCATAGTCTTCTCCATACTGTTGTGAGAATCCTCTAGCGACCAGGCGAGCTTTGAACCGATCAATGCTCCCATCAGTCTTCTTCTTCAACTTATACACCCACTTGCAAGTAACCGGAGTAATGCCATCAACCTTGAGCACAAGGTCCCAGGTTTCATTCTTCTTCAGAGCATCAATCTCTTCCTTCATGGCACCTTCCCACTCCTTCACTCCAGTGGCCTCGTTGAAGTTTGCAGGCTCTCGCTCATCCAAAGGACCTGCAAAGAAGTAGGAGACAAAGCTCACTGCATTCCCATCACAGTACCGAGCCGGTGGCTTAACCACCCTCTTCGATCTTCGAAGAACTGGCTCCTTGCTCACGGCTTCCGTTGCTTCTTCAGTCTCCACTCCTACCTGGGGTAAGCATTGAGCAGTGCTCCCCCTGCTTCCTGAGCCAGAAGGCTCAGCCTCGGAGTTCGAAGCAACAGGAGCTGCTGGGGAAACAGCAAGCTCCTCTTCCAAGCCTTCATCAGCTATCACCGGTGCTTCATCAACCTTGCTACTTCCGGTTAGCTCCACCGAGCTACCTCCATATGACGTCAGCTCGTCAAAGACAACGTCTCTTGACACCACGAACTTCTTCGTCACAGGGTCCATGCATTTCCATCCCTTCTTCCGCTCATCATAGCCAACAAAGACAAGTTTCCTTGCCTTCGCATCCAGCTTTGTCCGTGAAGCATCCGGGACATGCACGTAGCAAGTTGAACCGAACACCCTAAGGTGTCCAACACTCAACTTCTCCTTCAACAATAGCTCAACAGGAGTCTTCATGTTGATAGGGCTGAGTGGCATCCGGTTGATAACATAAGCAGCACAAGACATTCCCTCCGCCCAAAAGGACCTTGGGATATCTTTCACATGAAGCCAACATTTACAGGTCTCCGTCAGATGAAGGATCTTCCGCTCCGCTACCCCATTTTGTTGTGGAGTGTGGGCACAAGTAAGCTCCTGTTGGATCCCGTGCTTCCTGCAGAAGTAAGAAAACTCGGAGGAGAAAAACTCACCCCCGTTATCAGTTCTAAGCTTCTTAATCTGCAATCCAAACCGGCCTTCTACCAACTCCTTAAACTCCATAAACAAACGGAAGGCTTCCGACTTCTCATTTAAGAAGTACACCCAAGTAAACCTTGAGTAGTCATCAACCAAGACAAGCATGTATTTGCTTCCACCAAGGCTGGCAGTAATCGTCGGTCCCATCAGGTCGCCATGAATACACTCCAACGGTTTCTTGCTCCTTGTTTGTGATTTATCAAACGGAAGGCGATGTGCCTTACCGTATTGACAGCCCACACAAACATGCCCATCACCAAAGGAGGACAACTTCGGCAACCCCCTCACCAAACTTCTACTAGCCATCGCCTTCAGCTTGTCTATGCCAACATGCCCCAGCCTCTCATGCCAGATAGCAGCGCTATCATTGGCCCTCATTCTATCAACATAAGCACTGGTGGAAAGAACAAACAAGTTCTTCACCCTCCTCCCAACATGAGCGACATCAGCCTTCACCGCTGATACGTTGCGAAGGAACCTCACGTCTGTTGTCCCAAACAGAACGTGATACCCAGCGTCCACCGCATTGGTCACCGAGAAGAGGTTCTTCTTCATGCCCGACACGTGATACACACTCCTTAACCTGAGTGGCCCCTGATCACTACCCAAAGACACGACCCCCTCTTTCTCTACTGCATAAACAGTATTATCAGCAGTGATAATAACTTTATTACCTGAGTACGCCTGCATGGAGGTGAACTTCGACTTGTCTCCGGTGAGGTTATGATCACACCCGGAGTCCACGATCCACTCGCTGTTGAAGTCCTCAGCAGACAAGGCCCGGACACAAGTGCCCGTCATAAAAGCTCCGCCCCATTCTGCTTCTTCACTTCTCGAGCAAGCTTCCTCCTTTCCCGCAGCATGCCCAGGCTGCAGTTTGACCTTGCAGTCCCGCTTGAAGTGCCCTCGCTGATGACACTGGTAGCACTTCAGGTTCTTCTTCCAGTCCTTAAGAGCATTGCTCCTCTCCGGCGGATATGAAGTTGAAGTCTCCTTCTCACCAGCGGCCTGTACCTTCTTCTTCTTCTTCCCTTCCCATTCTTTCTTCTTGCCTGAGAAGAGGGCTTCGCTGCCTTCCTGATTCAGGTTCACTCCAGCCATCTGCCTTGCCAAGCTCTCCTGCAAGGCAAGCAGATTCTCCAGCTCCAGCAACGACGGCTGCGTAGCCCACCCTTGAATAGATGTGACAAAGGCCACATACTCCTTCCGCAAGCCGTGGATAATGTGCCTTTTCATCTTTGCCTCAGAGATAGGCTCATCAGGATCCAGTGCCGACAGCTCAGCACACAAGCTCTTCATCTTTAAGAAGTACTTGAAGATGGAAAGGTCTCCCTGAGTTGCCTTGGCCAACTCATTCTCCAGGAACTGAAGCTGCACCACATTCTTCCTATTGAACAACTCATCAATGGTTGTCCAAATATCAGCAGCCGACTCACACCCAATGATGTGATCAAACAGTTCCGGAGACACGGCTCCCTTTAGAATGAACTCTGCCTTAGCATTTATTCTTCTCCAGAGCCTAACCTGCTCAGCAGTACCGAACGCAGCAGTCACTTCCTGTATGTCATCACCACCGACGACTTCCCACAGCTCCTCGCCAAGAAGATAACTCTTCATGCACGACTTCCACTTCTTGAAGTTAGTCGGTGTTAAGAGTTCAATGCCCAGACCTCTTGCAAAACTCCCTTCCATTGCAACACATGTTGGCACCCTTTCAGAAGCTCCGAGCAACAACACAGGTTGATCACCACGCAATCACTGAGTAACAACACTGGCTGACTTCCGCTCACGCAACTGAACCTCAGAAACCTCCCTCTGATACCATGTTAAAGTTTCTCAACGTGGTCAGCAAGATAGCCCAAATGCCAAATTAATATCTTCGGAACTACCCAGTTCTCACGTTGAACCAGCGGAAAACCAAGGAACAAGGGTTACACCTAACAAACAATGGAAGCACAAGCAGGTCTATTATTCATTCACTTCTTTACACCACGAGGCAAACATAGCGAGACATGATTTCGCTAGTATAACAGCTGTAAACAGAAAGCACCAAAACACAAGCCGGGCGGACAAACCCGGAGTCCGCCGAGACCGCCGAGGTCGCTGAGGTCGCCGAAGTCGCCCGAACTAAGCTGCAATCCGCCGAATAGCCACGGAGTCCGCCGAAGCCGCGAGGCCGCGCGGACACACCATTATTCGTCTCCTGCTGAACCTGAACTGAGGAACACCCCTACCCGCCTGAAGCCGGCGGACAGGTTATTGAAGCTGGCAAAGATGAAACAGAACTGACACCCCTACACCCCTACCGCACACTTCCAAGTACTTGACCGAAGTCACAGCCAAACTCCTGGCTCCTTGAAGCAAACCGCGCGACCTGCACACAGCAAACGTAAGCACTGAATTAACCCGCGCGGACTGACAAACAGAGACCGCAGTTCCTTGCACAACCCAACTTACTGTTCACTCAAGTTTCTTAGGTTACTGTAGACCTGCCAGGGGGTCCTATTTATAGGCAAGGTGAGGAGTGTGGTCACCGCCCAAGAGATAGGGACACCGCCCCAGCTCGCGCGATAGCAAAACTCCGTCCGCCGAGTCCGCAAGGACTTAGCCGGATACCAAGGAAAACCGCCAGGAGCAAGGCAAACATTGGCGAACTCTCTCCAGTCCGCCCAAGCTATGCAGACAAGGCATCAGCCCGCAAAGCTCCAACCACTGCAGGACAGCAACCCCCTTCAATGGCAGTCCGCACCAACCCGAGGCAGTCCGCAAGACTCACACCTCAATCCGCCACAAGTCCACGACCAAAAGCAGACAGTAACAGTCTGCCCGGTCACAGCGGACTTGGCGGATACCGCGGACACCATGGTCTTGGCACAAAGTGTGACCAAGTCCAAAACCATCAAATGCCAATGCGAGCATGGCAGACGCAAACCCCCGTCCGCCAAACACTGAAGCACAGACCGCCAGCAGTCCGCAGGCTCCTCGTACTTCTGTCCAACGCAGCAACCAAACCCGGACTCCAAAACCAGTCCGCCAATCGATCTCCACAGCAAGGCACCTGCTATAACACCAGAGCTTGACAAGGCCTTAGCCAAGCTCTAAGCTCAGTCCGCAACAGCCCACACCACAGACACATCAGTCCGCAAGCTTCCCGCGGACACGAGCCAAACCGCCTGTCAGCACAAGCTTGCACCTGGGACCACTAAGCAATGCACCGGTCCGCAAGCCTCCATCCGCTCAGGCCGCTCCTTGGCAAAGCCAATCAGCAAACACCCTATCCGTAGACACCAGGCCGCATAGTCCGCAGACTTCATGCAACAACCCGCTCAGAAGACAGCCGGCTTTTCACTAGACCTTCCACCAGGCCGCACATCACAGTCCGCCCCAGTCCGCCTAGTCTGCTAAAGCTGTCCGCCCCAGGCCGCCCGGTCTGTCCCGTCAACCACTTCCACTTCACAAATTTCAATAAAGAAGATCCTGTATCACTGCTTGTCCAGAACTCTAGTTGTAGATCTATCACCCTACAACAAAGCTCCAAATCTTCCCTGAACCATTCTACATCTCAGGGGGAGCTATTTGCTAAACATCAATCCACAAGTCTTCTCTCTGATTGTTGACAGAGAAGACAAAATCACTCTCTCACCCCCTCCTGTATAAAGGGTTGTCATCTCCCTTCAAAAGTGATTCCTGGTTGAAAGTCTCCTTACCAAAAGACTTGAGTTGGTTTTTGGGTACCTGATCAAAATCCATTGGTGTCAGGAACCTGATCAAAAACCTGAGTGGATTTCTACCACGGGTGGTAGAAGAGTGGATGTACCCAGTTGAGGGGGAACCACTATAAATTTCTTGTGTCGTCTGGTTGCTCATCTTTTCTTTTTGTTTCTTATTGTGTGCACAGTTTCAATTTACTACACAGTTTCAATTTACAGCAAAAGCTGTAACAGCACCTGTATTGGGACCTATTAAATTTTTAACATACTCTATTCACCCCCCCCCTCTAGAGTATTTTAGATCTAACCCTTACTTTCAATTGATATCAGAGCAAGGTTCCTTTGGTTGCACAAGTTAATCCTTTAACCAAAGATCCTGTGTTAGATCTACATATCACTTTGTTCATATTTTAAAGTAGAACCACAATCATGACACAGAAAAAAGATTATGCAAGCACCAGACCTCCAGTTTGCAACTTGCAAAAGTTTGGAATCTGGAAGGCAAGAATCAAGTTGTATATGAATTCTATTGATGAAGATATTTTTGCTTCTATCTTAACAAGAGTACCTCCAGCACCTGCAGCTTCTCCAAGCACCTCTACAAACATGACTGTAGTACCTCCTCCAGATAATAATGATGCTTACAAGAAAGCCAAGATGGCTGATGCAAAAGCCATAAACTTCTTGGCTCAGACTATGTCAGATGATATATTTCAAAAGGTGGCTGAGTGCACCTCAGCCAAGGCCATTTGGGACTCCCTCAACCAAATGGTAGCTGGTTCAGCTGATGAAAGGAAAGATAGGAGATCAAATCTCATATCCCTGTATGAGAATTTTAAGAAGGATGAGGCTGAATCAGTTGCTGAAATATACAACAGGTTGAGCTCAATCATCAATGAGCTTAAAACCTTGGATAAAGATATCACCCTTATAGAGGTGAATGACAAAATCTTGATATGCTTCCCTAGCTCTTGGGACTCAAGAATCTGGCCTATCAAAGAAGCCAGAAGCCTAAATGAGATATCAACTGAATCTCTGCTAGGCAAACTAAAGTCTTATGAGCAGCTGATTAAAACAAGAGAAGCAGCTGAACAGAAATCAACAACTCAAGTGAGAAAAGATCACAGTATAGCTTTTAAGGCATCAGAGGAAGGTGAGAACTCAACATCCAATGAGGAACTAATGGGCCTCTTTGCAAAAAGATTTTATAAGATGGCTAGAAAGGACTTCAGAAGAAAATCATCCAGACAGGATGATAAACCCAAATTTGACAAGACACCAACCAAGAAGGTTGTGTGCTTTGGATGTATAAAGCCTGGATATTACATCTCTGAATGTCCAGAAAGCCAGAAGAAGGAGAAAAGCAGAGAAAAAGACTGCAGGAGAAAACACAGCAGCAGACCCTCCTCCAGCAAGTACAAAAAGAGAGACAAAGGCTTTGTTGCTGAAACATGGAGTGACACTGAAGAAGAATCATCCTCTTCCAGCTCAAGTGAAGAAGAGGAAGAAGCAATAAACAAGGAGGTTTGTCTTATGACAATTGATGCCTCCAAGAGCAGTTCAGGATCAGAAAGTGAATCTTAAGATGAGACAGCCTCAGAGTCAGAGGCAGATCAGGTTCTTTTAAGTTTTAATTTTAATTCTGATTCATTTAAAATTGAATTCAAGACTATGTATTTAGATTTAATTAGTTCAGAGAAAAAATAAAAACCCTTAGAGAAAAACTAAGAAATCTTGAATCTGTTAACTCAAAAAATCTTAAACTAAAAGATCAACTAACTTTAGCAAATGAGTAGTTAATTAAATTAAAATCTGATTTATGTGAGGCTAAACAACTTGGGCAATCTCTCAATGGAAGAAGTCTCAAGCTGATGGACATAACAAACACAGTAAATGCCAGATTAAATGGCAAGCTGGGCTTGGGTACATTATCAGGTTTGCCTCCTATAATTAAGAAAAATATCCTTACAACACCCATCAAATTTGTTTCTGCCAAGGGAAAAGAGAAGATAATGAACAAACCAATGTCTGAAAACAATCCAAAACCCATAGACAAGAGCAATAAAAATCAGAAAATAGCTAATAACTACAAGGTTCAGCAGCATTCGTCGAACTCAGATCGATGAAATGTGGCCCGTTAGTCGAACATAGATCGACGAACGCTGAACGCAAACTTCAGCAATAACAATTCATCTAACTGCGATAGACGAACTCTGTATGGTTCGTCGAGCAGAGGTCGACGAACATGGGGTGCAGAAAATGACTATCGTCATTCTCTGAGCAGAGATCGACGATCTCAGCCCTATTCGTCGAACTTTGGTCGACGAACTTACAGAAATTCGTCGAACCCAGAAGGACCAAACATAAATCATTTCTCTTACAGAAATCCTAAGCCAGCTAATAAACCATTCACTCCAGTAGCTGATTGGGTTATTCCACCTAGGAGATATCACCCCTTAGGTTATAAATCTCAACCTACTTTGTCAGTTATATCCAGCTTTTCATTTCAAGCAAATAAAGGACCCAAGGTAACCTGAGTCAAGAATAATTAATTTTTGTTTTTCATTACGGGTGAAGAACTGTCCAAGGGTAAGTCAGACCTGGTACTTGGACAGTGGTTGCTCCAAGCATATGACAGGCAACAAGGACAATCTATCTAATTACAAGTCTAAGCTAGGACCAAAGGTGATCTTTGGTGATTCAAATAGTGGTCAGTCTGAAGGATATGAAGCAGTAAAGATTAGAACAGTTACTTTCAAGAGAGTAACATATGTAAGAGGACTCAAACATAACCTAATATTCATAAGCCAATTATGTGATGAAGGTTATCAGGTACACTTTAACTCTACCTCTTGTTCTATTATTAATAATAAAAACAAAACTGTTTTATTTGGAATTAGACAATGTAACATCTATCTAGTAGATTTCGTGTCTGCCAAAACTGATGTTTGTTTACTCAATATCACTAGTAACCAAAATGAGTTGTGGCATAAAAGATTAGGTCATGAAAACCTTAAAAATATAGCTAGGTTATCTAAAGACAATCTTGTTAGAGACCTTCTGCTCCCTATAATAAGGAAGGTCTCTGCAAGCTTGTCAACTAGGCAAGCAAACTAAAACTAGCTTCAAATCAATTAATAAGAGTGATTCACCTAGGATCTTGTACTTGCTACACTTGGATCTTTTTGGACCCATTGTAGTATAAAGCCTAGGAGGGAAATCCTACACCTTGGTTATTGTGGATGACTTCCCTATGTTCAGTTGGGTATTCTTTCTGAGAACAAAGTCAGATACATTCAAGGTTCTTACAGATTTTCTCAGGACCATACAAATTGAGTTATCTACTCATGTTGCATTGATCAGAAGTGATCATGGCACAAAGTTTGAGTCTCTTCTTATGCATGAGTTCTGTGAGAAGGAAGGTATCAGACATTGCTTCTCAGCTCCTAGAACTCCCCAACAAAATGTGGTAGCTGAAAGGAAAAATAGAACACTCATTGAAGCTGTTGGTGCATTACTTGCTGATGCATACATGCCACTAACCTTTTGGGCAGAGGCTGTAAGCACATCAAACTATGTCCTGAATAGGAGTTTAATTCACAAATTGAAGAATAGGACTCCCTATGAATTGCTCAAAGGGAAGAAACCTAAAATTAACTATTTTAAAGTTTTTGGTTGTACATGCTATATACACAATAACAATAAGAAATACATTAGAAAGTTTGAGGCTAAGGCTGAAGTGAGAGTTTTTCTAGGATACTCCCAAGTAAGCAAGGCTTATAGGGTATTCAATAAATCAAACTTAAAAGTTGAAGAGTCAATTCATGTTTCTTTTGATGAAACTAACATGTATTGCAAGGAGAAAGAAGTTTCTACCATTAGCAACTTGCAGGTACCCCACTTGTGTGAGACATTGGATGGACTAAACCTCACCCAAGAGGTTCCCACTCATCCCTCTCCACAGGCCATTGAAGATAGTGAAGAAGATGAAGCTGAAGAGCATGAGACTCAACCAACAACAAATATAATTCCACAAGAGGAATTTATTCAAAATGCTGTTGCACAACCAACTCCACCCACTGATTTTGTCACACTTAGGGATCACCCCAGATCTCAAGTGATTGGAGACATATCAGCAGGTGTACAGACAATGCATCAACTCAACCAAGACTTGATGCATGCCTGCTTTCTCTCTCAGGTTGAACCTCTCACCATCCATGAAGTTGAGCAAGATCCCCACTGGATCCTTGCAATGCAAGAGGAACTATACCAATTTGAGAGATGTAGAGTTTGAGATTTGGTTCCAAGACCCCAAAACTATCCAGTTATTGGAACCAAATGGGTTTTCAGGAATAAGCTTGATGCCCAAGGAGTCATTGTGAGGAACAAGGATAGGCTTATTGCTCAAGGATATAGACAAGAGGAAGGAATTGACTATGATCAGATCTTTGCACAAATTGCAATGTTGGAAGCTATAAGGAATTTCCTTGTCTATGCAGCCTTCAAGAAGTTCAAAGTCTTTCAAATGGATGTGAAAAGTGCATTCTTAAATGGAGTTCTACAAGAAGAGGTTTATGTAGAACCTACAGGTTTTGTCTCTCCAACTTATCCCTCTCATGTTTTTAGATTAAATAAAGCTCTTTATGGTCTAAAGCAAGCTCCAAGAACTTGGTATGAGACCTTGACAAGTTTCTTATTGGAGCATAAATTTACAAGAGGAACTGTAGATAAAACCCTTTTCACTAGACATCATAAGGACCAAATTTTGTTAGTACAAATTTATGTAGATGACATCATATTTGGCTCTACAGATTCAAAATTGTGCAAGAGGTTTTCTGACCTCATGCATTCTAAATTTGAAATGAGTAGCATGGGAGAGCTTTCATATTTCCTTGATCTCCAAGTGAAACAACTTCCAGATGGCATCTTCATCTCTCAAGCAAAATATGCTAGAGAACTTCTAAAGAAGTTTGGGATGGCTGATGCTTCAGCTAAAAAAACTCCTATGACAACCAATGCTGTTGTGGACTCTGATATACCAGGAAAACCTGTAGATCAAAAACTTTATAGGGGTATTGTTGGGTCCCTATTATACCTCATAGCAAGTAGGCCAGATATTATGTTTGCTACATGCCTTTGTGCTAGGTTCCAAGTGAACCATAAAGAATCTCATCTTATTTTCTTAAAAAGGATTTTAAGGTATATAAAGAGTTGTCCTGATCTAGGCCTTTGGTATCCTGCTGAATCAGAATTTGAGTTAACTGGATACTCTGATGCTGATTTTGCTGGATGCAGGGTTGATAGAAAAAGTACTTCAGGAACCTGCCAGTTCCTGGGTATTAGATTAGTATCATGGTTCTGTAAAAAGCAAACATTTGTGTCAACTTCAACTACTGAAGCAGAATATATTGCAGCAGGCAGCTGTTGTTCACAGATGCACTGTATACAGAATCAGCTTCTAGATTATGGGTTCAACTTAAATAATTCATCCATATTCTGTGATAATACTAGTGCTATAGCCATAGCAAAAAATCCAGTTCACCATAGTTGGACTAAGCATATTGATATAAGATATCATTTCATTAGTGAGTGTGTAGACAAAAATAAGATTAAGCTTGTCTATATCTATACTGATTTACAGAAAGCTGATATATTCACCAAACCTCTAGATGAGAAAAATCATGCTTTCTTTCTAAATCGGCTGGGGATGATCAATGAAGAAGACTTAGCTTAAGTTCTGTCTGCATTCGACGAATTTTTGAAAGTTTGTCGAACGGAGTTCGACGAACAGGGGAAAGTTTGATAGAATCTCGTCGAACGGAGTTCGACGAACTCTCTGTGAGTGAAACAAGTTTCGTCGACCAGAGATCAACGAACCTTGCTTTAGAAGATATTCGTCGACCGGAGTTCGACGAATTGTCTTCAAGTCTCCTGACTGAGATCGACGAATTATTTATTATTAAATCATTTCGTCGACCTCAGTTCGAAAAACTAATTTTACTTTCGTGGAACGAAGATTGTCGATTCATATTCTGAAAAACCTTATATCTAGGTTTTCTTCGACCTCCATCTCGCGCTTTATGTTCCCTTACACTTGATCGCCGTTTTCTCTGTCTATCTTGCAGGTAATCTCAATGGCGATTCCAGCAGGAGCTCTAGCCGTAATGAAGTTTGACACTGGCTTTGATGTCAACTTCGACTCATTCCAGCACTCAGATCCAATCTTCATCTATATTTTGGAACTTCTGGAAGAACAAAATCTGAAGAACCTGATGACCACCCGGATAAAGTTGGCAGGAACAGAAATCAGGGAATGGGTCTTTACTTCATCCATTTCTGAAGACAAAACGATGATAGGATCAATCGTCGTTAACACTGTCTCCTTAACCCCCACAGTGTTAACTGAATTTTTTGGTTTGACGAATGGCGACGAGGACTTAGAAGTTGATTCTGAAGAATTTACTATGATGTTAAATCCGATGGGTTATGCTGGTGACAACCCTAACAAACTGTTGAAGAAACATCTGTCTGTGCCATATAAATTCTCAGCAGACTTGGTTGGTAAAGTTCTACTTGGCAAACATACAGCACACGACTACATCACCAGACAACAGTTTCTGGTCATGTGTACCATTGTCAACAAGAAGCCAATATAATGGGCACAACTACTGTTTGACTTGATTAAGAAGAAGAATACCAAGAAGGAAGTCTGTTTTGGAATGATCCTAGGGATCTTCCTCAAGGAAAAGGCTGCTGAATCCCTGGTCTCCCCGACCATATTCATTAATGCCAGTAAAAGGCTCACCCGTGCCTTATTTGGCAGGTGGGAGAGGACAATCACCAAGCCCACTAAGGCTTCTACCTCTTCCATCCCAGCTTCTGAAGGCACCAGGGCTGTTAAAGCCACTTCCACACCTGCTGAGGAGATTCATCCCACTCCACCATCTCTTCCAGCACCCCTTCCAGCAAAATAACTCACTTCCTCTCCCATTCCTTCTTCGACACTTCAATCACAATAGCACACTCCTGTGCCTACTCCACCTCCATCTCCACCAATTGACATCAGTAACATTTCATCTTCCCCCCTTCAAGCAAATCAACAACCAACACCTCCTGCTTCCCCTCATGACACATATATTCCTACACCACCACAGTCTCCACTTCCCCCATATTTATCCTCCATCCCATCTTACATCCTACCCTCAGACACTGTAATACCAGATGTCACCCTTCCATCCTCATCACCATCCACTCCTCACATACATGCTGTTCCACCCTCCATTCAATCACTAGTTTCTCCCTCCTCCACACCACATGCAACATCCTCTCCCACTTCCTCATTTGATCCCACTACCATATCCTCTATCCTCACCATTATCACCCCCTTCTGACATCCCTTATAGCAGAGACCATTACACCTCTTGCTACCACCATTTAATCTTTATCTGCCCAAATCTCTGCTCTTACTGCAGCCCCCTCCTCAGTCAGGGGCCTGGCTTTAGTCCCCACTGAAACCAGGTAGGGGGAGATGCCTGATGATGAAGCAGCAGTAACAGCTTCAGATACTTCAGCTCCAGCAGATACATCAGATATTTCAGTCCCCACAACAGCATATACAGATTGTATAAATACAGATTTAGTTGATTTACTTGATTTTATTAATACTGATATGGACATTAATGAAACTGTTGGTGATTTTATCCTCAATCCCACAGTTAATTTACAAGAATTACTGAAAACTTTTGATACTGTATATATGCATCCTCCTCCAGCAACATTCACTAAGCCACAGTTGACTATTGTGCCTTATACTTCTCCTATTAGTCCAGCAGTTACTAAGTAACTCTGTGACAGTTTTGACATTCCAATTTCTGCTCCAACCTCTGCAGTTATTCCATCCTCTCCAGAAGCTATCTCAGCACCAATATTTGTGATGGATGACTCACCTATGCCAGATCTAGATGAGTTGATCTTGGCTGATATTGAAGAAGAAAATAAGGCAGCAGCTGCAAGCTCTGTCCCAATTACTTCTGATTCTTGTACAGTCTCTTCTTCAACTACTACTGAAACTCCAGTTTTTGAAACTTCTTCTTCTGCTACAGAAAAGGCTGTCATTGATGATAAAGCCTTGAAAGCATTGGATGCTTTATATGATAACCCTCAGGGTTCTGGCAGTGAAGATGATGAAGATGATGATGAAGATGATTCAGATGAAGAAGCTGCCAAGAAGATGAAGCAAATGCTGTCAAAGAAAAGGAAGTCTCCTCCTCCTCCTGCTCCTAAGCCCAATCCAATAGCTGACACTCCCTACTATATCTTGCATAATGTTACTCCATATAAGGGAATGCCTGCTTGGATGTGGTTGTCAAAGAATCAGCAAAAGGAGAGGAAAAGAAGTAGGAGATACTCTCCTCCACCAGTTCATAGATACAGAAAAGATCCACCTCCTCCAGCAGCTGGTGCCACTGGCTCTAGCTCTCAAGGATCTGCCCTATGCGAACCTATCAGAGACATAAAGGGAGATCCTCTAGAAGCAGTCAGCAAAGATATCATTCTTCAGGAAATCAACAACAACAACATCAATAGCATCAGCAGCAACAACCATCTCTCTTTGCAGATCAGAAAGCTAAAAGTCCTGAAAAGCCAGATTCACCTCCTATTCCTTTTGAGGATCCTGAAACAGCCAACACTGCTAAAATGGATAGATTCCAGGAACTTATTGGTCTTTCCTTGATTAATAAAGCTAAAGCTGAAGGTAAAGACATATCAGGTTATACAACTATGTCAAAATACAGGAAGGAAGAACTAAAAAGATTTGATAAAGCCAACACACTGTTTAATATTGATGATTACATGAAGCTCCACCCTGAAGCAGTTGTCCCCAGAGCTACATCTCTGAAGATCATTGGTGCAGCTGACATGACAATGACACAAGCATAGGCTTTAGATCCAAATAGAGAAATTATCTTTAAAAAGCCAGGAGAGAGGACAAAAGAAGACAAGTCCATGCAGAAGAAGCAGAAGAAGTAATCTTTACTCTGTTTTTAATTTCTTTCTGCATTTACTTTCAAACTATGTTATTTGCTTAAACAAAGCCTATGTACATATATATATATCTGCGACATGTGTTAGTAATTCTCTGCCAGATATATCTTTTTCTTGCTTTGTTTATCTTTATGTTTATGTTTTGAGTCTATTAGTGACCTCACCCAAATAGGGGGAGATTGTTGGATCCCTAGTTGATTTGGGCTAGGTTCACTAACTTAGGATGTGACCCAACATGTATAGCCAGGGTCAAATTTATGTCCTAAAGTCTAGGCCAAGTCCTTAGAGTCAACATCAGATGGACCAGATATCAATAAGACCATTAGAGACTCAAGACTTAAAAGATTTCAAGACTAAGTAAAATGAGTTCGACGTTCGTCGAATGCAGGTCGACGAAAGATGTTCTCAGCTCGATGATCTTGAGATATTTCTCTGAGCTGAGCTCGACGGTCTTCATTCTCTGTTCGACGAAAACTGGGATACTTTAACAAGCTAAAGTCAGGGTAACTCCAGATTTTTCTAAGTCCAACTTCAGGCTTTGGTTGACGAACAAGATTATGAGCTCGACGAACTTGGACCTCAAGTTCACAACTTCTCAGGTTGACGAAGTCAACTTCTCAGGTCGACGAACTCAGTACTCTACTCGACGAATTCTGGAACCAGAAATTTTCATGTCGACACACAGAATATAAGTCTACACAGAATATTTGACTAAGTCCAGAACTGTTGCTGATCTCCAGTCGACGAATTCTATTATCAGCTCGATGAACTTCAGACAGAAAAGGCAAAGGTTGTGAAGTATGCAAGTTCTGTTATCAGCTCGACAAACAGAAGCTATCTGATTGATGAATACAGAATCTCAGTTCGACGAACTGGTAACTCAGTTTGACGAATGCTGTTGTTCGTTCGATGATTCCAGACTTAGCCATTTCCGGCATTCAATCCTCACTCAAATGCAATAATTCCTGACAGATTAAATGCTCCATCATTCTCTGAATGTAGCCGTTAGAGGAAGCATTAATTACAGTCTTCTTCAGGAATATTAATTGCTGATTTTCCACAAGACTGTTGGGGAAATACATTAATGCCGATTATTCTCAAGGCATTAGCATTAATGACAGAGGATTCAAATTTTTGAATAGAGACAGAAGACAAAAAGGATCCATAATTAGCAAGATTAAGCAAGAACGAGAAGAACAAGAAGAAATACACTTAGTTAGAAACATACAGACACTGATACAGACTGACTGAAAGAATTTCATACAACATCAAAAAGGTTCACTCAAAATATCATACTGAAGCTTACAAGTGACAGACAGTGATCTTCAATTCAGAAGAAGAAGAATAACTATATTATATCAAGAGTCTTCTTCTTCAACATTCTCTCCAGGACTTCCAAGCAATTCAGTCAAGAAGTTCCTGCATCACTGCTTTTCCAGAATTCTGGTTGAAGACCTATCACCATACATCAAAGCTCCAGATCTTCGCTGAACCATTCTACATCTCAGGGGGAGCTATTTGCTAAACATCAATTCACAAGTCTTCTCTCTGATTGTTGACAGAGAAGAAAAAATCACTCTCTCACCCCCTCCTGTATAAAGGATTGTCATCTCCCTTCAAAAGTGATTCCTGGTTGCAAGTCTCCTTACCAAAAGACTTGAGTTGGTTTTTGGGGACCTGATCAAAACCCATTGGTGTCAGGCACCTGATCAAAAACCTGAGTGGATTCCTACCAAGGGTGGTAGAAGAGTGGATGTACCCAGTTGAGGGGGAACCACTATAAATTTCTTGTGTCGTCTGGTTGCTCATCTTTTCTTTTTGTTTCTTTTTGTGTGCATAGTTTCAATTTACTGCACAGTTTCAATTTACAGCAAAAGCTGTAACAGCACCTGTATTGGGACCTATTAATTTTTTAACATACTCTCTTCACCCCCCTCTAGAGTATTGCAGATTTAACCCTCACTTTCAAGTTAGATATACTAAGCTGCACCAAGTGCGATAAAAATCTATGCTTTAATAAAACATATGTATGAGTAAATATATTTATATATATATATGAGATTGATCATCTCATCATTGATCAAGCATTAACACTGGAAAAATAATCGTTACCTGCGGTGGTGGAAACCTCCCCCACACACTAACGGTCACAAATATTCATAAGGGCCCAAGGAAGGTGGTCTCCTTTCTCGACAAACCCAAAATCGGGGAATAACCGGCACTTGCAGTGGTGGAAACCTCCCCCACATACCCAGTCACGAACCAATATTGGGGGATACCTACCAGGTTTAATGGTTCACAAAATAGGTCACTATAACTGTTGGGTCCATTGCCCACAATATTCCAGATTTGTAGAAGTCAAACAAGTCAATGATATACACATTGTTGTATTTGATGTATGTTCAAGTTTATGCATGCAGGTTGGTCCTTGTCACATTGATTGGACAGTATTCCAAGTGGTTGTGATAGGTGGTCACAAGGTAGAGAAGTGGAGAGACAAAAATCTGTCTAAGTCCACAGACGTTGAGTGAAGCCAGTTCACTCAACGCCAGGTGCCAAAAAGCACTGAGTAAGGTATGGACATTCAAAGCCCAACAGTCTACAAAGCATTTATGCGGCTAAGTCCATAGGCGTTGAGTGAAGACAGTTCACTCAACGACATATAACAAGAAGCCACGAGTAAAGCTGAGTTTGTCAAAGCCTCAGTATTGGCAAGCTGAAAAATTGACTAAGACCACAGGCGTTGAGTGAAGCTAGTTCACTCAATGTCATATACCAAGCAGCGTTGAGACAAACTCAAGTAGATGAAGATTCTGTCAAGAAATCTGGCTAAGTCTAGAAGCGTTGAGTGAGGACAACTCACTCAACACCAAAGAAGAAAGCGTTGACAGGACAGTGTTAACTCAAAGCATGAAGAGAAGATAGACAAAAAAATCTGTCTAAGTCTAGATGCGTTGAGTGAGGACAGCTCACTCAATGCACTCAATGCCTCAACAAGCTGACAAATTTTAGAGAAGCAGCTAAGGACAAAAGCATTGAGTGATGAAGGCTCACTCAACTCTCTCAACGCCTAGCAGATGCAGAACAATGCAGCTAAGTCTAGGGGCATTGAGTGATGAAGATTCACTCAACGTACTCAATGCCTAGCAGTGTAGAAGAATTTGGCCAAGTTCAGAGGCATTGATTAAAGCCAGTTCACTCAACGCACTTAACACTTGATGGTGTAGAGAATTTGACTAAGTCCAGATTCATTGAGTGAAGGCCATTCACTCAATGCACACAACGCATGGAGTTGAATCTGAGAATATGGCTAAGTACACAAATGCTGACGTCAACCAAAGTCAACAAAGTTCAAATTAGTTGCGGGAAAGTTATAGAACATGACAAATAGTGTCTGAGGTCTACTTTACGTCTTCTTCCGTTAAAGCAAGGTGCAACTAGCAACCACAGGTGGCCCCCACTCCTTCTTGGAGCCGTTAATCGATGGAAGATAAAAGGGACAAGATGGAATGAAGGAACTTTAACTTTTAGGGTTTTCTCATTTCGAAAAGTTGTCGGTGAACTTCTTCTTCCTCGTCATTATTGTCGAGCTCGAAGCTTGAAGTTAAATCAGCTGATCTAAAAGTTTTTTCAAGTTATTTGTAACAATTTTTCTGCTATAGCATGTTCAGATAAGGTTCTGATAAAGAAGAAGGAGCAGGGCTTTCAAGTTTCTGTAGGTTCAGATTAGCTGATTGAAGAACATAAGAACTGTCAAATCTTCAGTCTGCAACTAACTTGAAAGAACTTTTAGCAAGTTCAGAAACAAGTTTCTGAGTTACTTCTAGCACAAGCTCCAACTTATAAAAGATCATTCTCTTGCTCCTAAGAAGAAGATAGGGCTGAGGTAAACTCAACTTGTAACACCCCAGTTTTCCCAAAAATTTAATATTTGGGGATTACCGTCGACGAACTCGAGGCCATTCGACGAAATTCGAAGGCCATTCGTCGATCTCGAGGCCATTCGATGAAAGTCGAAGGCTGTTCGTCGAACTCGAGGCCGTTCGATGAAAGTTGAAGGCCGCTCATCGAGCTCTGTCTGTTCGATGCGTGTTTGGCTGCATGGTGGAGCCGTTTGACGAACGTCAAAAGCCGTTCGACGAACGTCAAAGGCCGTTCAACGAATTTGCAGGCAGTTCGTCGATCTCTATTCGTTCGATAATTTTTATTGGCTGAGCTGTGAAGCCGTTTGACGCAGGTCGAAGTCCATTTCATGGAGTTCCGAAACCTGTATACTTAGTCATTCGATTTAACTTCAAACTGATCTAAGGGCCAAGGATTTTTCCACCCAAGTGGCTTAAGAAGGGCCGAACGTGTTTTCTCCTCATTTTTCTCCTCATTTCTGGAGTTGACTTAGGGTTTGGGAGAGAGAGTTAAGGGAATAAGAAGAGAGTTTCTTCCACCATTGCTGAAGGTTCAGATCTCTGATCGTCGTTCCAAGGTAAATCCGTGAAGAGGACGTAAAGGCGCTCATTTTCAGCCATGCAAGACGAGAGTTTCATGGCTAGAAAGAGGAGTTTGTTGGAACCCTAGTTCTGATTTGGGCAAGGATCACTATTAGGATATTTAGATTGACCCAAAATGTATAGTCATGGGTCATAGGTTTATTTCCAGATCAGCCTCAGAAGGACTCTCCAGAATTGCTGAAAGAATTCCAAGAAATACAGTTGTGACAAAGTCAGGAACTCATTTTGAAGAACGCCAAACTCAGGTTGACAAACTCAAAGTTCCTTCTCTGAGTTCAGGTCGACGAACTCTGATCTCAAGCAAGAAGTTTAGCTCGACGAAATCCAGCTAAGCTCGATGAACTCCGAGCTCAGGTCGACGATCACTGGACTCAAGGCAGATTCTCAGATCGACGAAATGGAAACTGAGCTCGACGATCTGCGAGCCCAGATCGACGAATTTTGTACAGTTTTCAAGCAGATGTTTTACCGTTGGCAGAATTAATTAAGGCGATTATAACTCTCATATTTAATGGAAATAGCCGTTCAAAGGCAATATTAAATGTGGGTTATTTCAGAAGTTAATTTTGAATTAACTCCCAAGGCATCTTCTACTCTCTCGGGAATGCTTTAGCCATTGTCAAGATAAATGAATTCAAATGTTTGAATTCGACATAAGAGAACAACAGAAAAATACAGAAAGTTGAATAGAGAAAAAAAGAAGGCTTTCCTTTTACAGAGAAGAAAAAACTCTGCATCAATCAAGATATTCACAGAGTTTTTCATCCGCTCCAGGCTTTCAAGACACACAAATCAATATCAGTCTAAAAAGCTTGCTGAAGAACATCATCAATCTGAAGGTCTACACCCTAAAGCAAAGCTTCCTTCTTTACTGAACCATTCAATATCTCAGGGGGAGCTTTGACATCATCAACATCCACTAGTCTTCTCTCAGTGATTTGAGACAGAGAAGATAACATCATTTTTTTTCCCTTTCCTGTGTACAAGGTTTTTACTCCCTTTAAAAGTAAACTCTTGGTGGCAAGGCACCTGATCAAAAACCTGTGTGTTGGTTTTTGGGCACCTGATCAAAAGCTGAAAGGGTTGTGAGATCTTCCTGTAAATAGATCTTTTGGTGGCAATCACATGATCAAAAACTGATAGTGGATTCCTACCAGGGTGGTAGAAGAGTGGATGTACCCAAGAGTTAAGGGAACCACTATAAACTCCTTGTGTTGTCTGGTTGTGCTTCTCTTTATTTTATGTGCTGTGATTTCTTTTCTCCTTATATATTTATCTCTAGTGTTAATTTAAGATCTATCCCCTATCTTTTAATTGGTATCAAAGCAGGTTTCTTTGATTGTACAAGATAATACCTGAACCAAACTATCTGATAGATCTTATATTTCTTAAGAGTTTATCATGACACAAAATGAAGAGTTTTCAAGCACTAGACCTCCTATGTGCAATCTAGATAAGCTTGCACTATGGAAGGCAAGGATTAGGTTCTTTATGAATTTCATTGATGAAGCCATTTACAACTCCATTTTGACAGGTTCTTATCAACTATTGGAAATAACAAGCATCAATGTTGTTCCATCACCTCAATGGACAGAAGCCCCAAAAAGGCTAAAGATTGCTGATGCACAAACAATGAACATTTTTGCACAATCAATGTCTGATGATATTTTTCAGGAAATTGATGAATGTTCATCAGCAAAAACTATTTGGGACTCCCACATAGCAATGGTTGCTGGATCAACTAAAGAAAGAAACTTTGAAGCTAAAACTTGGAGTGACTCTGAAGCTTCATCCTATTCAAGTGAAGATGAAGAAGAGTCTAGAGCAAGAGAAGTTTGCCTGATGGCAATAAATACCTCTTGCAACAACTCAGATGAACAATCAGACTCTGAAGTAGAATCTGAATCAGAAGAGGATCAAGTAATCTCTTCCTTTGTTTTTTCTTCAGAACATTTTAAAGAATATTTTAAAATCCTATATAAAGATTTAATTCAATCTAAGAAGGAAATAAAACTTCTCAGAGAAAAAGTAAATAATTTATCTTCTAAAAACATAAAACTCAAAGAAGATTTAAAAATACTTCTGAACAAATAGTCTCATTAGAATCAGTTAAAGGTAAAGAAAAGATAATAGATTTAGACAAAATAACTGAAGTTTTATCAAATCAAACTAAAAATCTTCAGAAAAATTTGGTTCAATATAATTCGTCGAACCAAACATGACGAAAACAACAATATTCGTCGAACAAAGCTCAACGAACTACGAACGAAGATTTTGATCTTAACTATTCAGGAATTTATGTTTGACCAAATAAACATGATTCGTCGAACAGAGGTTGGTGAAAGTAAAACAGAGAAAACAATTTCTATTATTCTCTGAGCAGAGATCGACAAAACCACTACCATTCGTCGAACTCAGTTCGACGAAATTATCTAAATTCGTCGAACTCAAAATTTCAGAATAGAAATTTTTGTTCTCTACAGAATTATAATCAAACTTAAAATCTTACAAATCCTTTTACCCAGTGGTTCATCCCTTCTAGGAAATTTCATCCACTAAGTTATAAAAATCAACCTGAGTGTTTTTTTACTTCTAATTATTATAAAAAAGAACCAGGACTCAAGGAAATCTGGGTCCAAAACTCCTAACATCTCTTTTCAGGAAAATACCTATCTTACCACAGAGGAATAGTGGTATTTGATAGTAACCAAAAACTATAGTCTCAGTCAATACAGAGGATACAGTAGTAGCCGTATGGGGGGATATTATTTATTTTATAAAGGGGAAATTGCTTAAGAGGTTACATCAGCCAGCAGTTTCAATTATTCAGAAAATCAGAAATGGATTCAGATATGCTGAAAGTTCAGTTGAAGATAAGTAAAAGTGCAACTGACAACACTAACAGATTCTTTTGCAACTGCTCCTTAGTTTTTAATTGCGCTCTAAAATCTTTGTTATCTCCATTTTATTTCTCAAAGCACCTTTGTACATCTGCTGAAAAATTTATAATTCAGGTAGATTATTTTGCTTTGCATTTTATTTGTTTTTGTGTAAATAGTGTCCTCACCCAAATAGGGGGAGATTGTTGGAACACTAGTTCTGATTTGGTGAAAGATCACTATTAGGATGTTTAGATTGACCCAAAATGTATAGTCATGGGTCATAGGTTTATTTCCAGATCTGCCTCAGAAGGACTCTCCAGAATTGCTGAAAGAAACTCTCCAGAATTGCTGAAAGAATTCCAAGAAATGTAGTTGTGACAAAGTCAGGAACTCAGTTCGACGAACGTTGAACTCAGGTCGACGAACTCAGAGTTCCTTACCTGAGTTCAGGTCGACGAACTCTGATCTCAAGCAAGAAGTTTAGCTCGACAAAATCCAGCTGAGCTCGACGAACTCTGAGCTCAGGTCGACGATCACTAGACTCAAGACAGATTCTCAGCCCGACGAAATGGAAACTGAGCTCGATGATCTGTGAGCCCAGATCGACGAATTCTGTGCAGTTTTCAGGTAGATGTTTTACCGTTGGTAGAATTAATTAATGCGATTATGTAACGACTCCATCCATTCATATAACATATAATAGAAGATTCGGCCGGGGCCCCACACCCTATGCCACAAAACAATCGGCGAAGTCACGGGATGATATCAGAGTTGCGCATCCTAACTCATGGCATTCTAGCAAAAGCTGTTAACATAAATTCAGAACTCCAACCATGAATGTCCCCTAATATAAACACCCACATTTATATAGGAATGTACATCAAATACAATATCGTTTGGCCTTATTCCCTAACAGTTGCTCTTTACAAAAGTGGCTTTCAAACATCGACGCGCAGGCCGACCACCCATGAACAAAACATAACATTTTTAGCTTAGCCTTCAAGGGCTAGCAGCAGAGAGACATTAGCAGCAGGGACTTCGGCCTTTATGTGTCTCGCTCAGTTCTCCAGTACCTGTACAAGGACAACCCACCGAACGGTGGCAAATAAGGTAACGGTCAGCATTCAGCTGAACAATTTATAACGACCCTACCCCTTACCCGGGGCAGTGGTATTCCTTCCCTGTAGGCATAGTAAATCATATGCAGATATATATATCACACATTGTGCTTTCACGTATAAACAATCCATCACAACCTTCAGCCACTTGGCCCGACGATCTATGTACTCCGGGCACATTCTTGGTGTACTGGATAAACCAGTTGCCCACCGCCGTTCAAGGCCCGAAGCCCAACGACAAACTTGAGAATTTTGCTCCATGGCGTGCAGCTAGAGACTTTAGTCTTAATGACGCGGGATTGGCCTGTAGCCCCCCATGGTGTCATGGCGTGCAGGCCTATGACTCTCGCTATGCGCTCCAACAGACCGCACTGTCATGTCTTCAAGTCGGACAGACATAACGCAGGTCGGATCAAGCTCCCCCCGAGGCTAAGTAAAAGACGCGGGTCAGTTTCACCTTACCTGTTTGACATAAAGCCTTTTGAAGAGCTCATCAAGCTCACACATAGCCAGACTGTCCCGGAGGGACTGACTTCACATTCATCAGTTAGCTAGGAGCTACACTTCGCATTAGCGACAGAACTCATTTTCCATCCCTAGGGTTAACTGTACATTCATAGCATACACTTGAGGGTATTTTCCTGAACTGCCAAGCCAGTACTTCCTGCTACTACCCTTGACAGGCACAACCCATCAAGCGTCATAAGCATTACAAGCATCAGAGGGTCTTTTCCTGTACTTCCACTCCAGTACTTCCTACTATTGCCCTTCACAGGTCCAACTCATCAAGCATCACAAGCATCACAAGCATCACAAGGGTCTTTTCCTGGACTACCACTCCAATACTTCCTTTTACTATGCTTCACAGGTCTAACCCATCGACTCCATAAACTACACGTTTCATCACGGAGTCTACTCTGGTGTATATATGCAACATCACCAATCCAGACCAACCTGTCTAGATGGGCTTCACACAACATTCCTATTCCGTACTCCATTTCTGGATCTATATTGTACAACTCGTATTCATCGAGGATGGACCCCACCATAGCCAGGTCAACAAAAGTCAAGGTCAACAAGTCAAGGCGGGACTCAAAGATAGCATACAAGATCGCGGAAGGCCTGGGTGAGTATAGGTAAGCTCCTCTCGCATACTTGCTAAGTAGGCGACTAGGCGAGCTACTCGCCCAGCCCGTGAAAGTTCCGCTGGAAGTCACCTAGTCGCTAGGGGGTGGGTATAAATATGACCCCCCCTCCTTGGATTTGCCTATAAATAGGACCCCCGGGGTACGAGGTGAGACACTTGAAATCCTCGGCAGGATACTCGCGCACTTCGTTTTCGAGATACTAGCTGAGTCTTTGGATTCCTTTTCCTTGGAGAGAAAGTCGCGACCTTGCGACTTAGCCAGCTAGCTTCCCTCGTACCCAGTTCGGCCATCTTTGGTTGAGAAGGGGCCGCTCCTTTCGAGCATCCGAGTACGTGGTGGGACCTTCCTGCCGCAACATCTGGGGTCCTGTTTAACCTGATTCTTCATCCTAGTCACCCTAGCCGTCTGATATAGCTTCTGAGCCGGTAACCTTAGGCGGCTTTCATCCGAATTCTGAGGTTAGGATTTTTCCTGGCTTCAACACTTGGTGCGGTGAGCGTGGATCGCAGCCAAGGAGGAAAGTTTGGAAGTTGAGTGAGATGGCCATTGGTGGCGAGCAAGGAGAGTTGGTCGGCAACTCGACGGGAGGAGGAGACGCCGCGCGAGGTGGCGAGTTGGTAACAGTGGTTGCGTTTGAAGAGTTTGCGAAGAAGATTGAGCAAACCATCCTCGCCGGGTTCACTCAGCGCCCCGATGTTACGACGACTTCTCCTCATTGCCTGATACCGCTAGAAGAGGAAGCGCTGCTGAGGCGAGCTGGAAAGGTGCCCGCTTGGGCAAGGGGAGAGCGACCTATGCAGTCGCGACTTTATCCGACGAGTAGCCAGGGGGTCCGTTTTTGGGATACAATGTCACCGGCAAGAGGGAGAGATACTCAGCACTACAGCGAGTACGATGTCTCCAGCGAGGATGAAACTCGCCACCGCCAGGGAGGGAGGAGCCCCTTTTGTGACAAGATCCTCGCTGCCCCAGTTTCAGAATGGTTCAGGGAACCCGTTCTCACTTACTACTCCGGCAGAGACGACCCTATCAGACACCTCCAGTGGTTTGAAGACGTCATCTCCATCTGCAACATGTCCGATGCCTTCAAGTGCAAGTTCTTCTCCATCACCCTCAAGGGGAACGCTATGGATTGGTTCCATCAACTACCGGCAGGGTCCATTTACTATTTCTCAGATCTGCGTCGGGGCCTTATGGCGAGGTTCGCGACATCGAAGAAGAGGAAGAAGGAAGCGACTGCCCTCTTCAAAATCGTCCAAGGGCAGTACGAGAGTTTGGGTCATTACATCGACTGCTTCCAGGAGGAGATTTTGGAGGTATAAGAAGTGGATAGCTTTACCTTGATGGTGTCCCTGAAGTTCGGGTTGAAGCAACGACTGTTTAGTCTGGAGATGGAGTCTAATCCCCCAAGATCTTTTGAATACATGATAGAGAAGGCGAACACTTTTGTTCGGAGGGAGGAAAAGAACAAGAACTTCTTAGCAAGACTGAATAGGGAGATTGCGATGGAAATGGGGAGAGCAGGACCTTCGGGGTCAAAGTCAAGGAGGACACTGGAAAGGCGAGAGGAGAGGAAGAAGGAAGAACCAAGGAGAGAGGAGAGAAGGAAGAACCCAGGAGGGTTGAAGAGAGGAGGCGGGAGAGGCCTCGAAGGAAAGAAGAGAGAAGGCCAGCGAAAGCTCGGGAAGGAGGAAGGGGGAAAGACGATTCCAGTATCCTGAGAATCGCCCCTAATGGAGTCCAGCAAGACAACACTATCAAGAAGAGAGGAGGAATGGAAACCGACAGGAGGGAGGTCGAGGAGGAGGAAGATGGGAGACAATGGCCATCGCTCGCCAAGACAACAAGCGACACCGGAGGGAGTTGCGGGAGATACGCCACGAGGCGGAGATTCCCCTCTACTGCGATATTCATCGAGTAGAGGGGCACGAGACCTTGGCTTGCACCGAGTTTTGGGAAGCAAGGAGGAGGCTGAAGGCGGGAGCGGCAGAAAGAGAGCAGCAGAGACAGGAGGCCATGGTGAGGCAGGTGGCATTCCAAGCTCCAGCGAGGAGAAGGAATGAGGACCAAGTCGACTTGGGAGGTCGCGGGGAAGTGATACATGGCCCAGGAAGTGGGCATGTAGGCGTGATCAATAGAGGGACCGGGCTGGGAGCTTCCTGCAAGGGGAGTCTCCACCAGATCTATCAAAATAATGTCGCCTCGACGTCACAGACCCCGCTGCCATTGGAGGAGATCACCTTCTCGGAGGAAGATATGCTGGGGAATGAGAATCCTTTCCATGATGCCCAGGTCATTCAAGCTGCCATCGAGGACTTCACCGTTGACCGAATCCTCACAGACAACGGTAGCTCGGTGAATGTCATCTTCAAAAGGACCTTCGTCGGGTTTCAGGTGGAAGCGTCCCGGGTCCAAGCTACATATGGACCACTCTTTGGCTTCTCAGGAGAGAAGAAGAGGTAGAGGGAGCAGTGGAGCTGCTGGTTACACTCGGCGGGACGTCGATCCGATGCTGCTTGATCATCGTCGACGCGCCGAGCGGTTATAACACCATCTTCAAGCGGCCACTCATCACCTACTCCAGGGCCATTCCGTCGTCTTACCACCAGTGTCTGAAGTACTGCCGCGAAGATGTTCAGATCAGGATCAGGGGAGATCCCAAGGCTTCTAGGGAGTGCTACTTGAATGCCGTCAGCACCATCTTCTGGATGGGTGACGCGGAGAAGCTGGAAGAGTTGCTGGAGAAGGAGAAAGGGCTGTGTGCTGCTGAGGAGGTAGAGGAGATAGAGGTGATCTCTCGAGGAGGGGAGCCAGGGTTGCTGAAGGTTGGAGGATCCCTGCTGCTTGGAGGGAAGATAGAGATGGCTGCTTTCCTATAGTACAACATTGATGTCTTTGCATGTAGTGCCGCCGAGATGCCAAGGGTGGACACCGATGTTGCTTGTCATCGCCTCAACCTGGATCCCACGGTGGCCCCAGTTCGACAGAAGCAGAGGAAGAGCACCGCCATGCTGGCCGAGCCGATTAGGGAGGAGGTAGAGAAGCTGCTGGAGGCAGGTTTTATCTCGGAGATCCAGTATCCAGGCTGTATCTCCAATGTTATAATGGTGAAGAAGCCCGGAGCGGGCTGGCGTCTATGTATCGATTTTTCAATATTGAATAAAGCTTGCCTGAAGGATTGCTACCCCTTGCTTCAAATCGACGCGCTAGTTGATTCTGCCGTCGGGTTTCCTATGATGAGTTTTCTTGATACTTTTTCAGGGTATCACCAGATCCGGATGCATCTCCCCGACTGCCGGGACGTCTCTTTCATAACCAGCAACGACTGCTATAGCTACAAGTTATGCCCTTCGGGCTCAAGAATGCAGGCGCGACTTACCAGAGAATGATGGATCAAATCTTCAAGGGGCAGAAGGGGCGGAACTTGGAGGTTTATGTGGATGACCTCATCGTCAAGAGTAAAAGTGTCGCGGAGCATATAACGGATCTGGAGGAGACCTTTGATACTCTGAGGAAGTACAAGATGCAACTCAACCCGGCCAAGTGCATCTTCCGTGCAGGAAGAGGGAAGTTTCTAGGTCACCTCCTTACTCCCAGGGGGGTGGAACCTAATCCAGACAAGGTGAAGGCCATTCTGGAGATGACGTCACCAAGGGATCCCAAGGAAGTTCAAAGGCTGACTGGAAGGCTGACAGGACTCAGCCATTTCTTATCTAAAGCAGGGGAGAAGTGCTCTCCGTTCTTCAAGACCCTTCGGGGAAATTAGAAGTTTGAGTGGACGACGAAGTGTGAGGAGGCTTTCGGAAAGCTCAAGCAACACCTAACCCAAGCTCCTCTCCTCCAAGGCCCGCGGGGATATGAATATCTCTTCCTCTACCTGGGAGTCGGAGCGGAAGCAGTTAGCTCGATGTTGGTTCAGGAGGAAGGCAAGAGGTAGCTTCCTAACCACTATATTAGTAGAGTGCTGCGGTAGGCGGAGATGAGGTACCCTATTTTGGAGAAGCTGGTGTTCGCTTTGGTGGTTTAGGCTCGTAGGCTCCGTCCGTATTTCCAAGCTAACTCCATCAGGGTCATCTCCAATCATCCTTTACGGAGTATCCTGGATGGAGTGGAGTACTCTAGCAGTCTGGCAAAGTGGGCGGTGGAGCTTAGCGAGTTCGACATTTTTTACTCTCAAAGGGTAGCAATCAAGGAGCAGGCGGTGGCAGATTTCCTTGTCGACTTCTCGGCCGAGGTGGAAGGAGAGGAAGGCTCTTCTAGCACGGTGTCCTGGAAGATGTTTGTGGATAGGGCTTCAGGCAGATATTCCGTGGGAGCCAGATTCATGCTCGTAAGCCCTCAGGGAATTAGGATCGAGCAAGCAGTCGAGATTCTCTTCCCAGTTACCAACAATCAGGCAGAGTACGAAGCCATGGTGGCTGGCTTGCGTCTCACCAAGGAGTTGGCAATTCAAGATATTAGGGCCTTCACCGACTCGATGCTAATCGCGTCCTAGATCAGAGGTGAGTTCAAGGTGAAAAATTCGATTTTACAGCAGTACTTGATCAAAGTGAAAGGTCTGATTGGGGGATTTCAATCTTTCTTCGTCGAGTACGTACCCCGAGAGGAGAATTCGGAAGCTGACTACCTTGCTAAGTACGGTCCCCGGGCCAGGGGAACCGTGACTGAACTTTTTCGACCGTCCATCGAGGAAGGGGAGATGATGGAGATCTAGCAGAGGGCATCCTGGAGGGATCCATTTATTTCTTTCCTGACGACGGGTCAGATTCCTGCCAGCGAGGGAGACCAGAGGAAGTTTCGCTACAAAGCCGCCTACTATTTGCTTCAAGATGGAGAGCTCTACCGCAAGACCATCTCAGGTCCTCTGGCTCGGTGCCTATCGGAGATTGAAGTACCTCACATCCTGGAGGAGATTCACTCAGGAGAGTACGGCAGTCACTCAGGGACTCGCACTCTTGAACAATGGATTCTAAGGCATGGATACTTCTGGCCCACCATTCAGAAGGATGCGGAGGCCTTCTCCAAAAACTGTCTCCAGTGCCAGCTCTTCGTGCCTCTTCAACTCCAGCCAGCTCAACACCTTTGCTCAATCACTGCTCCATGGTCCTTTGCCATCTGGGGGATGGACTTGATCGACCCCTTTCCTCAGGCCAGCGGGCAGAGGAAGTTCGTGCTTGTCATGATCGACTACTTCTCCAAGTGGATCGAGGCAAAAGCTTTAACCAAGACCACGTCGTAGATTGTGAAGAACTTCATTTGGGGAGAAATTGCATGCAGGTTTGGGATTCCTCTCACCATCGTCACCAACAACGGGCCGTATTTCGCCAGTTTGGAGTTAGAGGACTTCTGCAAGCAGCTAGGGACAGATTTTTGATTCGCCTTTGTACATCATCCTCGCAACAACATACAGGTGCAGGCCGCAAACAAGTTGATCATCAACTTCCTGAAGAAGAAAGTCACCAACTTGAAAGGCAATTGGGCGGATCAGCTCCCCTCGGTCCTCTGCTCCCTGAGAACAACTCCAAACTCAGCCACGGGGGAAACTCCCTTCAAGTTGTCCCACGAGTCTGAGGCACTCATCCCAGTAGAGTTCGATGTTCGGAGTTCGAGAGTTATAGCATCTGGAGATGGCAGCGAATAATGGCGTTTGGAGAATGAAGACACCCAAAGAATCTCGCTGGATTTCGTAGAAGAGCTCCGTGACTTGCCCTCCATCCGCCAAGAGGAGATCAAGAGGCGCATGGCAAAGCACTTCGACAAAAACATTCGCCTAAAGCATTTCCTCGTGGGGGATCTGGTTACGAAGAAGGTGGACTCCGCAAGAAGAGGAGCAACAATTTGCAAGCTACATCCAAATTGGGAAGGTCCCTTCATTGTCCAGGAAGCCTTGGCCACCAGAGGCTATTATCTCCAGGATCAGGTTGGAGAGCAGCTGGGAGGTACTTGGAGCAGGGATGACCTGAAAAGGTTCTATCCTTAGCGGCCAATGATGTATTTTATTTATACATGCTTTCACATATATACAATGGCAACTGTTTTGCTTCTATTCATTCTTTTTTCATCTCAAGTTTTCTGGGAACTCAAGGTGTTGCTCCAGGATCAATCCGAGAAGTCGGCCATCAACTTGTTCCACATGGATAGACCAGTGCGGACGATGAGACGATGCCTCGAGATATAAGCGTCCTTGTAAGACCGGACCGCTGTATTGACGACCGAGATTAGCTCTGTTGGAACACCCTATTACTAATTTGGGTCAGGATCACTATGTCTTTAGGAAACCTATTTTTGACGTCCTGTATAGATCTAAAGGTCAATTAGAATTGAGTATAAGGGTTAGTAGTTAGGTTTGGAAGCTTCAATCAAGACCAAGGTTTTTCAGTTTGGAGACTAAGTCATTTCGTCGAGCTCAGTACGACGAATCGTCGAACTCCAATCGACGATCGTCTAGCTCAACTTCGGCGGATCGTCGAACTCCATTCGACGATCGCTGATCTCAACTTCAACAAATCGTCGAACTCCATTCGATGATCTTCGAGCTCAGTTCGACGATCTTGACTCCAGTATTGATTCTCTATCTCTGAGCTCAGTTCGACGATAGTTGAGCTCAGATCGACGATATCTATTGCTGTATAAGTCCAAATCACTGAGCTCAGTTCGACGATAGTGGAGCTCAGTTCGACGTTTTTCTGAAGAGTTCAATGTTTTTCAAGATTCAAATTCAGGACAGTTAAGGAGTTATTCTCAGCAATTAATTCAGAAGATCTTGTAGCCGTTTTCATTTATTCTGGACCAAGTTTCAAGGGATTATCAAGGAATGTTTCTTTGGACTTTCCCCCAGAAGACAATTGCAATTAAGGAAGTCATTTAATGACAGGCTAACGGCTATTCTTGACAGAGAATCATTTCTATTCAGCAAAAAGGAATAAAAGACAAGATTTTTGAATCAAAAAAGCGAGAGACACAAGAACAAGTAGAGAGAGAACAAGAACAAGAGAAAAAGATTCTCTGCTACAATTTTTCTCTAGAACAGCATCTCTCTCAACAACAATCTCTCAAGAGAAAAAGAAAGAAAGCTGTAGACATTCTCTGTCTAAAAGAATTCACTAGAACACCATCACCAAAAGGAGATCAACAAATCTGAAATCTTCAGATCCCTTTTGAGTCAAGTGTTCAAGGCCATCATCATTCAAGACTCCAGACACCTAACATTTCAGCTGTTGCTGAAATCATCAATTGCTGGAGATCAATCTCTGAAGGCCTATCACCCTACAACAAAGCTTCATTTCCTGAACATCTCAAGAACTCAGGGGGAGCTTTGACAACATCAAATCCACAGTCTTCTCAGCTGCTTTGAGAAAGAGAAGACTTACATCACTCTCTCATCCCCATCTCTGTAAAGGGTTTTTCAAACTCCCTTCAAAAGTTTGTGCTTGGTTTTTGAGCACCTTATCAAAAGCTCATTGGTGGCAAGACACCTGATCAAAAAATCTGATTTGGTTTTTGAGCACCTTATCAAAAGCTCATTGGTGCCCAAGACACCTAATCAACTCATCCTGCAGTGGATTCCTACCTAGGGTGGTAGAAGAGTGGATGTACCCAAGTTTAGGGGAACCACTATAGCTCCTTGTGTCTTCTGGCTTGCTTATCTTTATTTTTGTTTCTGGCTGTGATCTGTGATTAGTTCCTTTTGTAGATTGTAATTAGATAGCTGCTGTGATTAGATTTAATATTTGCTTCCCTGTTCACTCAGATTACGACAACTGTTGTAAAAAGTTTTTAAGCACCATACTCTATTCACCTCCCCCCTCTAGAGTATATCAGATCTAGCTCACACTTTCAATTGGTATCAAAGCGAGGTTGGTTAAACATACCACATCTCAGTGGTTGCATAGGCTAACACCTGAACCCCAAGATCCCTAATTAGTTCTGTTTTCTTTTGCTTTTGTTATTAGATTATTTTTTCATAAATCATGGCCCAAAATAAAGATTATGCTAGCACCAGACCTCCAGTGTGCAATCTGTCTAAGTTTGCACTTTGGAAAGTAAGGATTAGACTATACATGAATTCTATTGACGAGGACATTTTTAATTCTGTTTTGATAGTTTGTCCAATACCTCCAGAGAACACAAGCACAAATGCTGTTCCACCGCCATCAGGAACAGATGCTGATATCAAGAAGTGGAAGGTAGCAGATGCAAAGGCTATGAATATCTTAGCCCAGACTATGTCTGATGACATCTTCCAAAAGGTGGCTGAATGTAATTCAGCAAAGGAAATCTGGGATAAACTCTCTGAAATAGTCTCAGGATCAGCTGATGAAAGAAAGGAAAGGAGATCTCACCTCATATCCCAATATGAGAATTTCAAGAAAGGAGAAGCTGAGCTAGTAGCTGAAATGTACAACAGGCTCAGTCTGAAAGTCAATGAACTCAAGACTTTGGATAAAGAGATCTCACTGACTGAACTTAATGACAAAATCCTTATATGTTTCCCAAGCACTTGGGACTCAAGAGTCTGGCCAATCAAGGATGCCAGAAGTCTGAATGAGATCACCACAGAAGCTCTCTTGGGCAAGCTCAAATCTTATGAGCTACTCATTAAGAACAGAGAAGAAGAGCAGAAGGCTGCCTCACCAGCCACAAGAAAAGAGAAGAGAATAGCCTTCAAAGCAACTGAAGATCAGCCTGAAGACAAGGTCACATGTAATGATGAGCTGCTTAGCCTATTGGCCAAAAGATTTTACAAGATGGCCAGAAAGGACTTCAGAAAGAGATCATACAAAGAGCATGATAAGCCAAGGTATGATAAGTCAATTAGTAAAGAAATTGTTTGCTTTGGTTGCAGGAAACTAGGGCACATTGTACCTGACTGTCCAGAAAACAAAAATAAGGACAAAAGGGATAAGAAAGAAAGAAGAAAGGACTTCAAGAAAAATGGCAATGACAAACCCTCCTCAAGCAAGAACAAACACACAAGGAAGTGATTTGTTGCTGAATCCTGGAGTGACACTGAAGAGGAGTCAGAAGCTTCATCCAGCTCAAGTGATGATGAAGATGATGCTGAAGAGAAGGAGTTCTGCATGATGGCAATCAATGTCACTCAATATAATTCAGATGAAGAAGAGTCAGAGTCAGACTCAGAGACTCAACTTGAAGAGGACCAGGTAATTAGTTCTTTTGATTTCAATTCAAAGGACTTTAAATCTGAGTTTAAAGCATTATGTTTAGACTTACTAAAATATGAGAAGGAAATTATCTCTCTCAGAAATCAATTGTCTGAACATAGTTCCTTAAAGTCAGAAAACCTCAACTCTCTGACGAGTTGGAGTGCTGTAGGGAGCAGATAACTTCACTGAAAGGTGAGCTATCAGAGGCCAAGAAGCTTGAAGAATCCCTTAATGAGAGAAGTATCAAGGTGATGGACATCACAAGCACAGTGAACTCCAGATTCAATAGTACACTGGGCTTGGGTGCTTCATCCAGCCAACATATAGTTCTAACAACCCCAATCAAGTTTATTTCTGATAAAGGGAAGGGAGTTGTAGAGGTAGCTAGGAAAAATTCTGACCTGCCTAAGAAAACCAAGTTCCAGCAGAAATCGTCGAACGGAGATCGACGATCGTCGAACGGAGATCGACGATCGCCGAACGCAGATCTACGGTCTCAGGCAAAATCGTCGAACTCAGGTCGACGATCTCTAATTCCTGAACTCTGCCACAGTCGACCGTCGAACGGAGCTCGATGATCTGACCTAAGATCGTCGAACGCAGCTCCACGATCGTCCAACAGAGATCAGATCTCTGAAAATTCTTTCAAGGGCAAATCAAAATCCAATCCTAGGGGTCCTTCATCCCAAAGCTTTAACCCTTATACTGAATGGATAATACCTCTAAGGAGATATCATCCTGAAGGTTATAAGAGTCAACCTGGGATGTCTTTTATTTCTGAGTTTAAAGGTTATCAACCTAGGCCCAAGGTAAACTGGGTCAAAAACAAATGAATGACTTTATGTGCAGGTGAAGACCTATCCAACATCAAACCAACAATGGTATTTGGATAGTGGGTGCTCTAAGCACATGACAGGAAACAAGGACAACCTCACATCCTTTAAAGCCAAGCTTGGAACCAAAGTCATATTTTGTGATTCAAACTTTGGATAAACTAAAGGATATGGTGCAGTCCAGATTGGGACAATGATATTCAAGAAGGTAGCCTATGTGGAAGGACTGAAGCACAATCTGATAAGTATCAGTCAGCTGTGTGATGAAGGCTACCGGGTGACTTTCAGCAAAACTTTATGCAAGATCAAGTCAGAGGACAACACAACTGTGTTGACAGGTAAAAGGAAAGGTAACATATACTTAGTAGATTTTCTTTCAACAGATGTGGACATTTGCCTGTTTAATTCTGTTTGTAGACCAAATGTTTTATGGCATAAGAGACTAGGAAATTTAAACCTTAGAACCATTGCTAGGCTATCCAAGGACAACCTTGTTAGAGGACTACCTTCTGGCCCCTACAAGAAGGAAGGACTCTGCAGGGCTTGTCAATTAGACAAACAAACTAAAAATAGTTTCAAGTCACTTAATAAGAGTGATTCACCTAGGATTTTGTATCTGTTACACATGGATCTTTTTGGACCCATTATAGTACAAAGCTTAGGAGAGAAATCTTACACCTTAGCAGTTGTAGATGACTTCTCTAGATTCACATGGGTGTTCTTTCTGAGGAAGAAGTCTGATAACTTTAAGTGTTTGACAGAGTTTCTCAAATGTATACAGATTGAGTTCAATACTCACATTGCCCTGATCAGAAGTGATCATGGGATAGAGTTTGATTCTCTTCTTATGCAAGAGTTCTGTCAGAGTTAAGGGATCAGGCACACTTTCTCAGCTCCTAGAACTCCTCAACAAAATGTGGTAGCTGAAAGGAAAAATAGAACCCTTATTGAATCTGCCACTACATTGTTGTCAGTTGCTCACCTTCCTCTATCTTTTTGGGCAGAGGCAGTGAACACCTCCAACTATGTACTGAACAGAAGTTTGATACATAAACTAAAGGGCAAGACTCCCTATGAATTACTCAAAGAGAAGAAACCTAAAGTTGATTATTTTAGAAGTTTTGGTTGTATTTGTTATATTCATAATAATGACAAGAGATATTTAGCAAAATTTCAAGCTAAAGCTGATGAAGGAGTGTTTCTGGGATACTCCATGATCAGTAAGGCTTATAGGATTTATAATAAATCATCTCTTAAAATTGAAGAATCTGTTCACATATCATTTGATGAATCTAACATGTCTTTCAAGGAGAAGAATACTTCTACCATAGAACCTTTGCAGGTACATTCTCTTGCTGAAGTTTTGAACAGGTTACAAGTTACTCAAAAAGAGGAAAGCAGTGAAGATTAAGAAAGCATTCAACATATTGAAGAGAAACCACTTGAAGAGACAGTTGTTGTACCACAAGAGGAAACAATAACACAGGTTGGTGAACAATCAACACCCCCTGTTGATTTAGTAACATCAAGAGACCATCCAATTTCCCAAGTAATTGGAGACATCTCAGCTGGTGTGCAAACCAGAAATCAGGTCAACCAAAACCTGTTGCACACTTGATTCCTATCTCAAATTGAACCTCAGTCCATTCAAGATGCAGAGCAAGATCCACACTGGATCATTATAATGTAAGAAGAGTTGCATCAATTTGAAAGGAACAAAGTTTGGGAACTAGTGCCAAAGCCTAAGGATCACTCCATTGTTGGAACAAAGTGGGTGTTCAGAAACAAATTGGATGATCAAGGAGTAATTGTAAGGAACAAGGCAAGGCTAGTTGCTCAAGGATACTCTCAAGAAGAAGGCAAAGACTATGACCAGACTTTTGCACCAGCTGCAAGATTGGAAGCCATCAGAATCTTCTTAGCTTATGCAGCACATAAAGGTTTCAAGGTATACCAGATGGATGTAAAAAAATGCATTTCTAAATGGAGACATCAAAGAAGAAGTCTATGTCAGACAACCTCCAGGTTTTATCTCTCCAACCCATCTTGATTATGTTTTTAAATTGAATAAAGCATTATATGGTCTCAAGCAAGCTCCTAGAGCATGGTATGAGACCCTAGCATGCTTCCTTCTGGAAAATGAATTTATAAGGGGTAGAGTAGACCAAACTCTTTTCATTAGAACCCATAAGTCCCATACCCTACTAGTACAGATTTATGTAGATGATATTATCTTTGGCTCTACTGATTCAAATTTGTGCATAAGGTTTTCCAACCTAATGCATTCTAAATTTGAAATGAGTAGCATGGGTGAGCTATCCTTCTTTCTAGGATTGCAAGTCAAACAACATGATGAAGACATCTTCATTTCTCAAACCAAGTATGCAAATGAATTGGTTAAGAAATTTGGCATGTCTGAAGCATCTTGTATGAAAACAACCATGCCTACTAATGCTGTATTGGATGCTGATGAACATGGGAAACCTGTTGATCAGACAACATATAGAGTAATGATTGGCTCTTTACTGTACCTTACAGCTAGTAGACCAGACATAATGTTTGCTACATGCATATGTGCTAGGTTCCAAGTAAGCCCTAGAGAGTCACACATAACATTAGTAAAAAGGATTCTCAGGTATGTTAAAAGTTGTCCAAATCTAGGTCTCTGGTATCCAAAAGATTCAGCATTTGAATTAACTGGATTTCCTGATGCTGATTATGCTGGATGTAGAATTGACAGGAAAAGCACCAGTGGAACTTGTCAGTTTCTTGGTGACAGACTTGTCTCTTGGTTTTGCAAGAAACAAACTTCTGTGTCTACTTCAACTGCTGAAGCTGAATATATGGCTGCAGACATTTGTTGTTCACAAATATTGTGGATTCAAAACCAACTCCTAGACTATGGCTACAACTTAGAGAAGTCAAAAATATTTTGTGACAACACCAGTGCTATTTCTATAGCTCAAAATCCAGTCCTCCATAGTAGGACAAAACACATAGAAATTAGGCATCACTTTTTAAGGGATAATGTTGAGAAGAATAAAATTGAACTTCAATATATCCCAACTGATTTGCAAAGGGGATATATTTTCACCAAACCCTTGGATGAAAAGAAACACACCTTCTTCCTAAATCAGTTAGGAATGTTAGATGAAGGAAGTCTAAAATAATATCCAAGATTTTAAAACTTTGAAAATTGACCAAGACTAGGCAAACATCTTGATTTTTCTAGTGTATAAGAGTGTTTTCTGGTCTCTGAACTGCGCTCGACGATTTTCCCCCAGATCGTCGAACGGAGATCGACGATTTTCGAAATCGTCGACCTGAGTTCAGCGCTTCTCAGATATTGTTCGACTATCTCTTCCGGTCAACGATCGTCGAACGGCGCTCGACGATTTCGTTCTCTAAACGATCGTCGAACAGAGCTCGATGCTCTCCAATATCGTCGAACAGAGATCGACGATATTGAAGACCCTTCAGATTCCTTTAGAAGCCCCGATCGTCGAACTGAGTTCAACGATCTTTCCTTTTCTGCGTCGAACCCTAATATAAAATTCATTTTTCGGTCGTCGTTCTCCTTTTGCGCTTTCGATCTCTCTGCAAAAATTCTCTTTCCCTCCAAACATTTCTACACTTGGTCGTTTTGTTTGTTGATTTTTTCAGGTAACCATGGCCGTCTCTGTTGCCGTTCTAGCCGCAATGAAATTCGATGGCGGATTTGATATAGACATGGAGTCCTTCTGCACCACTGATCAGGGTTTTCAAGATATTCTGGAACTGTTCAAGGAGCAGAAGCTTGTTACCATAATGTCCATAAGAATCAAACTGGCTGCTGATGAGATTAAGGAGTGGGTGTACACTGCCCACAACCAGGACCAAAACACAGTGGTCGGTTCAATTTCTGGAACCCAGGTACCTTTGACTCCTGCTATTCTGACAGAGGTTTTTGAATTAAGTTCTGGAAGAGATTCTGCTGAATTGTCCGGAGAGGAATTTTCTGATTTACTTGCAAGAATGGGTCACTCTGATGCTAACCCTAGCAAACTGCTGAAGAAGAACCTAACTGTGAAATACAGGTTTTTGGCTGATGTAGTGGGAAAGGTTCTGCTGGCCAAGCATTCAGCACATGATACTATCTCTAGGTATCAGCTGTGCTTGATGGGTGCCATTGTGGACAAGAAATAGTTGAACTGGGGAGAGGTCTTCTTTGACCTGATTAAGAAGAAGATCAACAAGAACTTTGTTAATTATGGAAGGATTCTAGGGCTCTTTCTTCATAACAGATGCCCTGCTCTACTAGTCTCCTCTGGGATGCATATCAATGCTTCAAAGAGGCTGTCCTGTGCCCTCTTTGGCAAATGGGACAGGCAGATCACCAAGCCCAGCAGGCCTTCTGCAAGCACAACTTCAGGCACAAGGACTGTAACAGTATCTTCCCCTCAAGTCTCTGCCCCTGCAGATGACTTGCCTGCTGCTGCTTCTTATCCTCCTCCAACTCTTATTCCATCTCCACCAGTCACCTCCACCATTCCAATCTCATCCACCATCATCATTTCTAGCCCATCTCCAACATCAATTCCCTCTCCAATCCCCACTCTTCCAATAACATAAGAAGTATTCCATCCATTACTCCACTACCCTCACCCAGACATTGACACATCATCCACCATTCCATCTTTCAATTTTCTTGATGATTCCTTCATGGATGATTCACCTTCATCTCCTCCTGAGCTACCCTCCTCCTCCTCCACATCTTACCAACAGCTTCTACAAGATATTATTGATCAAACCTCTTTCACACCCTCTATCTCAATACCACTGTCTTCCATTTCCACAATACCCACACCTCAACCTTCACTTCCACCATACACCAGCTCTCCACCACCATCACCAGTTGCTCCTCCATCCCTCTCTACCTCTGCTCAAGTCCCTGCTGAGCAAGTAGACATTCCTGCCCTAGCTGACAAGTTATATGAACTGCTAGCCCCCAGGCTATCACTTCTATTGGAGACCTCCTTGGCTCCACTTCTTCAGTCAGTGGCAGCCCTTTCTGCCAGGCTATCCTCTCTCTTTCCTCAGGCAATCCCTTCCTTTGGGTGCCTTGATCCAGCTCTCTCTGAATCTAGGCAGGGGGAGATGCCTTATGAAGTTAGATTGCCTGCTGCTGCTGCTGTCATTTCTTCAGCCCCTGCTGCTGCTGCTGTTACCCCAACTCAAGCTCCAGTTCCACCTCAGGTTGTAGTCTTCTCAGTGGACATCAGGTCATTATTATCAAATTTTGATTCAGTCTACTTCAGCTGTCTTCCAAGGAAAGTTGCAGTCCAACCCTCAAAGGATCTCTCCAAGGCCATTGTGCCCTTCTCAAGCTGTGATTCCAGCTTAATTAGCTCTTACATAAATTCCCTCTCTACTGCTGAGCCCTCTGGTTCCAGTGATGCTGCTGCTACTCCTGCTAAAAAATATTGTTGTTGTTTTTGTTGCTGCTGCTGTCAGTGATGATGCTGCTGATGTTCCAGTTTCTGAGGATATGCAGACAGAGGCATATGATTTTGAGCTTATTGCTATTGCTGATGTTATTCTTGCTGTTATTACTGATACTGAGGTTCCTGTATCTGAAAGTATTTTCTCTGAATCTGTTGCTGCTCCAGTTACTGCTAATATTACTACTGCTATATCTTCTGCAAGGATTGCTCCAGAATGTTCTGTGTCTATTGTTACTACTGGTACTGGTACAACTTCTGTTGTTATTAGTGCTGTATCTACTACTGCTGTCACTGCTGTCTCATCTGCTCCAACACAATAACAAAAAGAATATATGAAAAAGATTGATGCTTTATATGATGAGCAAAGCTCTGAGAGTGATGAATTTAGGACTGATTCTGATGATTCTTCTGCCACAATAGCCAAGAAAAGGAAGGCAAGGAGCAAAGCTATGAAAAGGGTGCCTCCAGCCAAAGTCAAAGACACCAATGACATTCCTTATTACATTCTTCATGACTGCCCCATTACTGAACATTGGATGCAGTATTTCAAGAACCAACTTAAAGCCATGAAGAAGAAGAGGAAGTATGAGAAAGGATCTTCTCAGTTTCATCATCCTCATCCTCCTCCACCACCTCCTCCTGATGCAGGTGCAGGTGGAAGCTCAGCTGCTCAACATTCTGCTAAAATCCAAACCCCCTATCAGCCTCATACAAGATCTCATTATAGGGGAAGCCAGTCCAGAGGTTCTCAATCAAGAAGAGGAAGTTATAGAGGAAGCCAAAGGGAATTCCAAGTCTACTCCAAAGGCTATTCAAGGCAACACCCTTACTCTAGGGAAGGACAAGCTTCATCAGATATAACTTTAGGCCCTTTCCCCTATAAGCTGAAAGAAGTAGTCTCATCCAGAGCTCCTCAAGATAATCCTTCCAACAGATATGAATCTCCAGTGCCCTTTGAAGATCCAGAAAATAATCCTACTGCATGGACTGCCAGAATGAAAGAATTAGCTGCCCTAGATCAAATCAAGAAAGCTAAAGAGCAAGGCAGAGATACCTCCAACATTACTACTTTGTCTGAACAAAGAAAGAAGGAACTTGAAAGATATACCTCAAGCAAAATTTTTGATTCTGAAAGATATATGGAGCTGCATCCTGAAGCTGTGGTACCAAGGTCTAAACAACAAACCTCTTTAGGTGCAGCTGATGACAGAAGGTCAAAGAAAGAAGCTCTCAATCCTAATAGAGAAATTAAGCTTATAAAGAGCAAGGAGAAGGAATAATTCTGTAAGGTGACAATTATTCTGATTTCTGATTTCTGTCTGGGATAATATATCTGTGATTCTGCTTGTTGTTGTTTATTGTTGCTTTGTATGTTGTTCTTTAATTTTTCCAAGTTCTGTAAATAGTAATCCTAACCCAAATAGGGGGAGATTGTTGGAACACCCTATTACTAATTTGGGTCAGGATCACTATGTCTTTAGGAAACCTGTTTTTGACCTCCTGTATAGATCTAAAGGTCAATTAGAATTGAGTCTAAGGGTTAGTAGTTAGGTTTGGAAGCTGCCCTCAAGACCAAGGTTTTTCAGTTTGGAGACTAAGTCATTTCGTCGAGCTCAGTACGACGAATCGTCGAACTCCAATCGACGATCGTCTAGCTCAACTTTGACGGATCGTCGAACTCCATTCGACGATCGCTGAGCTCAACTTCAACAAATCGTCGAACTCCATTCGACGATCTTCGAGCTCAGTTCGACAATCTTGACTCCAGTATTGATTCTCTATCTCTGAGCTCAGTTCGACGATAGTTGAGCTCAGACCGACGATCTCTGTTGCTGTATAAGTCCAAATCACTGAGCTCAGTTTGACGATAGTGGAGCTCAGTTCGACGTTTTTCTGAAGAGTTCAATGTTTTTCAAGATTCAAATTCAGGACAGTTAAGGAGTTATTCTCAGCAATTAATTCAGAAGATCTTGTAGCCGTTTTCATTTATTCTGGACCAAGTTTCAAGGGATTATCAAGGAATGTTTCTTTGGACTTTCCCCTAGAAGACAATTGCAATTAAGGAAGTAATTTAATGACAGGCTAACGGCTATTCTTGACAGAGAATCATTTCTATTCAGCAAAAAGGAATAAAAGACAAGATTTTTGAATCAAAAAAACGAGAGACACAAGAACAAGCAGAGAGTGAACACGAACAAGAGAAAAAGATTCTCTGCTACAATTTTTCTCTGGAACAACATCTCTCTCAACAACAATCTCTCAAGAGAAAAAGAAAGAAAGCTGTAGACATTCTCTGTCTAAAAGAATTCACTAGAACACCATCACCAAAAGGAGATCAATAAATCTGAAATCTTCAAATCCCTTTTGATTCCAGTGTTCAAGGCCATCATCATTCAAGACTCCAGACACCTAACATTTTAGCTGTTGCTGAAATCATCAATTGCTGGAGATCAATCTCTGAAGGCCTATCACCCTATAGCAAAGCTTCATTTCCTGAAGATCTCAAGAACTCAGGGGGAGCTTTGTCAACATCAAATCCACATAGTATTCTCAGCTGCTTTGAGAAAGAGAAGACTTCCATCACTCTCTCATCCCCATTTCTGTAAAGGGTTTTTCAAACTCCCTTCAAAAGTTTGTGCTTGGTTTTTGAGCACCTTATCAAAAGCTCATTGGTGGCAAGACACCAGATCAAAAAATCTGATTTGGTTTTTGAGCACCTTATCAAAAGCTCATTGGTGCCCAGGACACCTGATCAACTCATCCTGCAGTGGATTCCTACCTAGGGTTGTAGAAGAGTGGATGTACCCAAGTTTAGGGGAACCACTATAGCTCCTTGTGTCTTCTGGCTTGCTTATCTTTATTTTTGTTTCTGGCTGTGATCTGTGATTAGTTCCTTTTGTAGATTGTAATTAGATAGCTGCTGTGATTAGATTTAATATTTGCTTCCCTATTCACTCAGATTACAACAACTGTTGTAAAAAGTTTTTAAGCACCATACTTTATTCACCCCCTCTAGAGTATATCAGATCTAGCTCACACTTTCAAGCTCCCCCCTTGCATGTCGGCCTAGCTACCCCGTATTGCATCTCTCCTCTGACTGGAGGAACTAGCGTGGTTTGGACTCCAACCTCTTGGATTTGAGGAAAGATCAACCTTGCCAAGCTCTCCTTCCGGGCAACAGCCCTTTAGTTATTTTTCAGAGGCAGGATAACTAGCCAGAGAGCTAGGATAGGCCCAAGGGAATATGTTAGTCGCGAGTGCGTCCTGGAGGACCCTCGGAAGAACATAACCCCTCGCTCTTGTATTTACGCTCGTAGCCAGTTAGCAGAGTTGAGAATAATTTCCACAGTGGGATTGGGAAACGTGCCTTCGACCTGTTTTTCGTAGATATCCCAGTGCGGACGATGGGATGATGCCTCGGGATATAAGTTCCCTTATAAGACCGGACCCCTGCATTGATGGCCGAGATCAGCTCCCCCCTTGCATGTCAGCCTAGCTACCCCCGATTGTATCTCTCCTCTGCCTGAAGAAACTATCAGGAACAGGGTTGGATGCCGACCTCCCAACTCGACGTCGGCAAGATCATCGTTTGCTTTTTGATTTCTTCATCCTCAAAGACATTGATGCGCTTAATCTGTTTTCAAACTCTTGAAGTAGCAGGAAAAACATATCAAGTCCTCGGGTGGCAGGTCCTCGTAAGTCCAAGTCCCTACACGAGCTTCTCTCCTGCATATTGGCCAATGACCTCCTTGAGTGAGACCAAGATCCTCGTTGGAGTGATGCAATAGTCCGAGACCTCTGTACGAGCTCCTCTCCCGCAAACCGACTACTTGCCTCCCCAAGTCGACCTACACCACTCTAGTTTAGCAAGGCTCCTGAGAGTTGTCAACTCCGACAATGTTCAAGTCCTCAAGTGGAAGGTCACCATAAGTCCAAGTCCCTGTACGAGCTTCTCTCCTACATATTGTCTAATTACCTCCTCGAGTGACACCAAGATCCTCGCTGGAGTGATGTCGTAGTCCAAGACCTCTGTACGAGCTCCTCTCCTGCAGACCGACTACTTGACTCCCCAAGTCGACCTACACCACTCTAGTTGAGCAAGGCTCGAGAGAGCTGTCGACTCCAACGTATCAAGTCCTCGAGTGGTAGGTCTCCGTAAGTCCAAGTCCCTGCACGAGCCCCTCTCCTGCATACTGGCCAAAGATCTGCTCTAGTGAGACCAATATCCTCACTGGAGCGATGTCGTAGTCCAAGATCTCTGTACGAGCTCCTCTCCTGCAGACCGACTACTTGCCTCCCTGAGTCGACTTACACCACTCTAGTTGAGCAAGGCTCCTGAGAGCTGTCGACTCCAACGTATCGAGTCGTCGAGTGGAAGGTCGCCGTAAGCCCAAGTCCCTGCACGAGCTTCTCTCCTGCATATTGGCCAAAGACCTCCTTGAGTGAGATCGATTTCCTCGCTGGAGTGATGCCGTAGTCCGAGATATCTGTACGAGCTTCTCTCCTGCAGACCGACTACTTACCTCCCGGAGTAGACTAGTTCCCACCCCCAATTGAGCTTGACTCCTGCATGGTGTCGACTGAATACCACCGCCAGTTGAGCTTGGCTCCTGCTGGGTGTCGATTGCTCCTAATCACAAATCAGGCTGAGCTCCTCACAAGATGACGATTTTAGTGACCAAATAAGTAAGTTGTGTAAGAGCGAGTAAGTGTGGGCGAGTATGTGAGCAGGTATGGGCAAGTATGCGAGTACGAAATGGTAAGCGTGCAAGTACGATACGACAAATATATGTGCAGGTCACAGGCGATTATCGGGATGCGAGCTATGAAGAGCGATTATGGTTGTGCGAGTACAGATTATGCGACTATGCATGATGCCGAAATAGATAAAACAAGCCTATGAGCCTAGCGAGTATCATCAGCAAGCAAGTAGGAAAGCAGAAAACTGCAGCATGGTAATTCAGACTTGTATTTATATTTTTCAAAAATGTACAAGTTACAAAAGTATCTATTACAAGAATGTCGCTAACTGGTATACGCGAGTATGTCAAATATCGTCTAGCAACTAGGACTCATCGTCGCCAATATCAAGCCGATATTCCTTATCTCCGATGTCAGCATCCTCTCCCTCTCCACTCTCCTCGCTCTCCTCCTCGTCGCTGCCACTGCCACTGCTGCTACCACTGCTTCTGCTGCTGGATACCGACGACGACGAAGGTATGCGATCTAGCGAGGTTGTTGCCTCAGCGAGCAGCTCGGGGATAAGCTCGTCTACGGTGAACTGCTTCTCCCCCTCGTCGAGTTTCCCGCTGATCCTCAGCCTCGCGAGCACGACATTGCCGGCCGCACGGGCTATCTCGCGGCGAACTGACAACCTCTCCTCCCATAAGACGTGAGATCTCTTGATGGCATAGTGAGGGTTATCCTCCGGCTGTGGCTGAGGAGCAGAAGAACTCACGCCGGCTTCTAAAATAGACAGGCGAGATTCCATCTTGGCTGCGCGGACTTGGGCTGCCTCCAGATCAGCCTGAGACTTGGCGAGTTTCGCCTCATACTTAGAAAGCTTCTTGGAGGTTTCTATCTTGGCAGCCTGTGACAAAGAACAGAGAGTCAGCAAAAAGAATCCAAGTCTTGCAACATCAACATCGCACGCATGAGGCGACTTACCTCATAATCTCGCCAGTGGGCGGATTCCATGTCGAGATCAATCGCCTTCTTGCTGACGATCTTCAAGGCCTTGGCCCTCTCCAACATCTTCCTCGCCGCGAAGTGATTCAGCTCGATGGCTCGCGCGAGCGAGCAAGATGCCTGCTGGGCGAGTTCCTCCTCGTTGAGGTCCAACATCGATTCGGCATCGCCTCGCCCATACAAAGCGTGGAGGACGGCGAAGGCCTCCCCCTTGTCCTCCCAGTCCGCCGACCAGGAGGGGAGGTTGGTGCTCAGCGTCACCAGGTGCTCGTCGGCCGACCAGGTCACCAGCGGGTGACCATAAGCGTCCACCACCTCTCGCCCCAAGTTGAAGTTAGGATGGAAGTGGGGAAGCCGAGCATCTAGTGGCGGCGATTCCTGGTCGTCAGGTTGCGGCGACGACACCTTCGGTTTTTTGGCCGCAGGGCCCGGCGACCTGGCTTTCCCCTTGCCCTTGGCGAGCCTTTTCTTCTTGCTGACATCAGCCGGCGAGTTGGACTCATGTAGCGATGTGGCAACTTCCTTCACCGAAGGGAGCGGCTTCTCCGGGAGCTCGCACGACACTGTAGAATGATAAGCGGTATCAGTTTTAAAGCTAAGGCTGGGGGAGCGAGTATGCAAATAATGATCCTCGCTAAAGAACTTACCCTCCTTGGAATGTATCTCCAAGAAGCTGTTGACGTTTAGTCGCCAGAAGATGACATCGAACTGGAGACCTCGGAATGACTCGACAAGCTACTCGCGGACCCCCTCCAATATCGGTGGGAGGAAGGCGACATCGGCAGGTTGGTGCGGCCTCCCCAGGATGCCTGTGAAGTCGCCTTCGACGACGACCAGCAGCTCGCTCCAACGATGCACCTTGTTCGCCGTTCCCACCAGAGTGAAGACGTGGCTACTGAAGTAGACCACGCCATCGGCAGTCGCCGTGAAGGCAAATATCTTGCGGAAGACTGAAAGGTCGAAGGCGACCCTCTCCTCGCGCAAATAGCAGAGGAACACCATGATGATCGTGACGCCGTTGGGGTTGATCTGCGCTGGGAAAATGCCGAAGTATCGCAATATCTCGCAATACTCCGGCCACAATGGAAGTCGCAGGCTGGCGTCTAAATGGCAAAGGGGGAAGACCAGCACGCCCTCTATATATGTGTTTAGTCACTCGCTACGACTCGGGAGCCTAGCCGAGTATCCCTCAGGCAAGAGCCTTTCCCTGAAACTCTCTAGGTCGCGCTCTGTCATAATTGATTTCTTGAAAGCCGCATCCGCAAAGTTGGCGGAATGGGCTTGGCGGCGAGCACTAGCATCATCTCCAACCATTTTTGCGAGTTTAACGAAGGGAAGAAGAGAGAAAGGAGAGAAACAAAAAAAGGTCGCAGCGCGCCGCGAGCAGAAAAAGATACTCCGAGTAGGGGTTGAAAAGCGCAACAACGTACTTATGTCCTACATACACCCTCTATTTATAGGCGCCACGGGGGGGGGGGGGGGGGGGGGGGGGGGGTATATCTACATTACGATGAGTATCGGCCCAAGTTGCACTTTTAGCAAGCAAGTGGATTCGTCGCGTAGGTCGCACGACGCAGATCAAGCATGTCGCTACGATGATCAAAATTTGCAGAGCAAATTCGGCACATTCTAGACAAGATATCGCACAAACATTAGAAAAGGAAAAAATTAATAAGAGCGCGAGATTCAAACTCGCCTATTACAAACAATGATCGTTCATAAAGCCGCACTCGGCAAGCTTCAAATAAAAGAAAAAAAAAATCTAAGGCCTAGGTCTCTCTGGAGGGTGAGGATGTCGCCCAGCCCAGCCCATCTCGCGCGCCCGCCGAAAGTGCTCTGTCGCCAGCACCATCGCGTCATCGCCAAGCAGCAACCGCTCCTCCATCCTCATCAGCTAGCCAACAGAGCCTATACTCGCGCGAATACTGACCAGCTCGTCGAGAACAAGCTGGTGGCGATGGTTTTTTAATCGCCATCTGGCGATATTCTCCTATACCATGTGGAAGTGGGCTTCAAAGTCTCAGGGTACTCCGGAGCTCT